>CM055895.1:46128219-46638219 GCA_029582155.1 Panopea generosa
ATTGTTATTTGTTACATTATGGGTAATAATAAATGTTAGATCATTGGTATTTGGTAAAAAATATGATAAAATGCTTTATATTTATTTTTAACATTATTTTATTTTTTAGCAAATTTTTCTGATACAGTACCTTTAAACATTTGAAATAAACAAAGGAAAGCTAAACTGATAAAATTAAAACAAATATATAACATAACTTAAGAAAACAGTGTTCAAACTGTACAAGGCAGGAAGTTCATTTCAATTACAGCAGAGATGCAGATGAATAATTTATAACATTAGAACATGGGTTGTAACAAACCGCTGATATCGGTTAACAGCAATTTGGAAGCTAATTATATTCACGGAGTAATTGCAATGGCGTGGGCGTTAAGACTACAAGGATGATGACATTAAATATGGCATTCAGAATGAAATCATTGCTCTACCCCAGAGACAATTCGATACTATTCTAGACTACAGCTGAATGTTTAATACTGCATATCATGTGAGGTAGATGAATGAGTATTACCATGTTTGAATACAAAGAAAATTCATGATTTATATTGTAAATGGAGCTTTAGTGCAGCACCTGCCTTACATGCATTGGGGGGGGGGGGGGACATGTGAATTGTACTGACCAAAAGGTGATGATCCATGTAAATTGTAATTGGACAACAGTGATGATACATGTAAATTGGTCAACTGCTATGGCCCATGTAATTTGTAATTGGACAACTGTGATGATCCATGTAAAATATAATTGGACAACTGTAATGATCCATGTAAATTATTATTGGTAAACTGTAATGATCCATGTAAATTATTATTGGTAAACTGTGTTGATCCATGTACTTTGAATTGTTAACTGTGTTGATCCATGCCAATTATAATTGGACAACTGTGTTGATCCATGTAAATTGTTAGTGGTCAACTGCTATAGTTCATGTAATTGTAATTGGTCAACTGTGATGATCCATGTAAATTGTAATTGGTCAACTATGTTGATCCATGTAAATTGTTATTGGTTAACTGCTATGGTTCATATAAATTGTAACTGATCAACAGCGATGGTACATATAAATTGTAACTGATCAACAGCGATGGTACATATAAATTGTAATTGGTCAACTGCTATGGTTCTAGTAAGTTGATCAACTGTGATTATCTATGTAAGTTGTTATTGGTCAACTGCTATGGTTCATGTAAATTATAATTGGTCAACTGTGATGATCGATGTAAATTACAATTGGACAACTGTGTTGATCTATGTAAATTGTAATCGGTCAACAGCGATGGTACATATAAATTGTAATTGGTCAACTGCTACGGTTCTAGTAAGATGATCAACTGTGATTATCCATGTTAATTGTTATTGGTCAACTGGTATGGTTATGTAAATTGTTATTTGTCAACTGCTATGGTTCATGTAAATTGGTCAACTGTGGTGATATATGTAAATTGTACAAGATGGGTTTCATCACTAACTGATGTTTCCTTGGCTAGGATTAGTATTGCTGCAGTAAGCAGTAGTTTTACACAATTCTATAAAAATAAACTTATTACAGAATTGAAATCAACTAAAAAAAAGTGTTGTACTTGCATAAATTTATTACTAGTATTTAAATTCTAGACAAAGATTTGGGCACTTATAATTATGCATTTGTATAAAAACATTCATAAAAAAAAAAATTTCCATCAGAAGTATATGAATAAGCCCATGCACAACTGCCCTGCCCAAATCCAAAGAAATAAAAAAGACTGAACATTGTATCAATAATGCATGCTTGCATCTATTCATATTATACAAATATTGATCAGCTGTTTGGAGTTCTCTGGGACTTAGTGTATTTGATACCACATGTATAATTAAATGTATAAAAAACTGAACAATAAAATGCTCATGTTTTTATTGCAGTTATTACTGCAACAAGAGATTCTACAGTTCTGCTGATATCCTGTTATAAATAAGTCCTTACTGAACACTTATCTGTTGAATATGTTCTGAATTATTTTATATGGAAGAATTTTTTTTTCTTATTTAAGTATCATAAAGGTTTAGTAAAATTAATTTTGGAACACATAAAAACAATTTTTTGTGTGATCTTCTTGTTTGACATGAACATTTTGTCTCATTCCTAACCCCATTCATCCATCCATCCACTCAGTTGACAACTCTATACCCATCCATCCTTCCATCCAGTCACCAACTCTCAACTCTACATCCAGCATCCGTGGTTAACAACCTCTACATCAGTTCATCCATCTATTCACCCATCCAGCCAACACCACCACATCTATGATCATCCAGTTAACATCCACACCAATTTATCGCATTATGTCCAAACAAACTAGATTGAATTTATTATTTCAACCCAAAATTTCTGAACCACATGGGATGGTCACAAAGGAATCTAAAGTTTTTATTAAGTTCATCTTTAAAACAACACAAAAAAAGCATGTACTGGCTCACTCCACTGTGTCAAGGATATATGATATTTAAAAAAACTTTAACCAAGTGACATTAAGTGTGATGTACCAAAGAATAAACGGAGTGGACAAAATTAAACAAAGTTTGAAGCATAAGGGTTTATTTGGCACTCATTTATCTTCGCCAATATGTTCAGGCCTTCTCTGTGCAGCTGTTCGGGGTGCAATATGATGCCAATTTAATAGTATATTGGTATCTGTCCATCAACAGCTAAATCACTATTTATGTTTTTGGACACTGAAAATTAATTTACGGATATTCACGATTGTCAGGTAAATCCTTACGCATGACATTACACATCATATTTATTTGATGATTTGAAAAATATGTTCAGGTATATCATTTTACGATCACTCTTATAATTCTGTCTGTATAGTACGTGGAAATAAAGACGAGCTGTATTAATCAAGTTTCAAAGTTATATTGAGGGTCCTTCGTGGCCGAGTGGTCTAAGGCGCTGTCTCAATATCACTTACCTCTCACCGCTAAGTTCGTAGGTTCGAGTCCCGCTCGCTCCCAAAACTTTATGTGAGAGTCTTTCCAGTTACTTGCGGAATGACAGTAATTATGACCTACCAAGTTTGTGCCTACATGCAAAACCCCAACCTGACCAGTTCCGGATACATCAGCTATTGTTAGTCAGTTCCAAGAAAATTAAAACAAGGAAAGGATTAAAATCTTTAAGCCATGTTTGCAATCACATTCATGAACATAGTTTACCTGTCCATTAACAAATTTCAATTATTGTCCCTGTTGTAAATATCATACACATCTTGTCATTGTGAGACAGACACCATGCAACATTAGTTCTCTGTAAAATGTCATTTACAAATTTGAAAAATACTGCAAACCACATGTAGAATTATATACCCGTACTCATTACAAGAAAAACAGTAAAATCAGTTACTTTATACACACTAGGCTGAGTTTCCTTAAACACTGTAAATTAAGATCAGTATGCGAAAAAAAGGTATTTGTTTGTTGTATGGTGTTTAGCGTCGCTTTCAACAATTTTTCAGTCATATCGCAACTGTGTCTTCCTGAGCACTGTCACACTGGAGTATCATGCCGCAGACACATGGTATGATACCCCACCCAGTCACGTAATACTGACACCAGGCCGACCAGACCTAGAACTCTCCTCTAAATGCTGAGCGTCAAGCAAGGAAGCTTCTAGTACCATTTTTTTGGTCTTTGGTATGACCCGGCCGGGGATCGAACCCACGACCTCCCCCCCCCCCCCCCCCCACCCAAAAAAAAGAAGATAATTATAGTCTTTGAAAAAATCTTAAAAATGATAATAATTTAGAAATTGAAACTTAAATAATGTAAGTTTTAGGTCTTCTGTCATTTACAGACTATATAATATGAATTGAATTCAGACTGTAATTTGGGAAAGTAACTAGTCCTATAGGACTATAGTACTGAAAAGTTTTTGGCACAGACTATAAGATAAATATGGGATTGCCCATTTCATTGAGTTTTCATACACATTTTATACATGTCATGCTTACACTGTCTTAGTCATAAGTCTCAGCTACCACCACTCAGTATAATTAGGCTGAGTCAATGGAAACAGTGTATCTGTTGAAGGCAAACAGGTTTGTATATTGTAATTATCAATATCATAGTTTGTAAATCTGGCCACTACACAGCTGGATATCCATCACTGTAGCAGAGTTTCAATATGCAATGTAACTAAAGTTTTGATGGTAAAAAAAAAACTTGGCAAGTATCAGATTTAGATGTAATTATTGTTAACAGCACTTACTCATCAACTAACAGTTTTGATTAACCTGAATAAAGGAGCTGACAGAGAAGTTCATATACAAAAACAAAGTACAAGTATGAAAACACAACAGTAAGAGGCCATAGAACGAACTTGAGTAAAATTTTTAAAACAGAAGACAAAAAGATTTTCTTTCTAAAATGAATGCTTCATAAAGCTCACCGGGCACGGAAAGATTAATCTGTAATGCGTCTGACTATCATTGAGCTTACCAGGCATGGTAAGCTTAGTCGGTAATGTGTCTGACTATCATTGAGCTTACCTGGCACATTAAGCTTAGTCTGTAATGTGTCTGACTATCATTGAGCTTACCAGGCACGGTAAGCTTAGTCTGCAATGTGTCTGACTATCATTGGGCTCATCAGGCACTGTAAGCTTAGTCTGTAATGTGTCTGACTATCATTGAGCTCACCAGGCATGGTAAGTTTAGTCTGTAATGTGTCCAACTATCATTGAGCTCACCTGGCACGGTAAGCTTAGTCTGTAATGCATCTGACTATCATTGAGCTCACCGGACACTGTAAGCTAAGTCTGTAATGTGTCTGACTATCATTGAGCTTACCAGGCACGGTAAGCTTAGTCTGTAATGTGTCTGACTATCACTGAGCTCACGGGGCACGATAAGCTTAGTCTGTAATGCATCTGACTATCATTGAGCTCACTGGGCATGGTTAGCTTAGTCTGTAATGCATCTGACTATCATTGAGCTCACTGGGCATGGTTAGCTTAGTCTGTAATGCATCCGACTATCATTGAGCTCACCGGGCATGGTTAGCTTAATCTGTAATGTATCCGACTATCATTGAGCTCACCGGGCATGGTTAGCTTAATCTGTAATGTATCCGACTATCATTGAGCTCACCGGGCATGGTTAGCTTAATCTGTAATGTATCCGACTATCATTGAGCTCACTGGGCATGGTTAGCTTAATCTGTAATGCATCTGACTATCATTGAGCTCACCGAGCATGGAAAGCTTAGTCTGTTATGTTGTATGACTATCATTGAGCTCATGCGACACGGTAAGCTTAGTCTGTTTTGTGTCTGACTATCAATGAGGTCACCGGGCATGGTAAACTTAGTCTGTAATGTGTCTGACTATCATTGAGCTGACCTGGCACAGTAAGCTTAGTTAGGACATAATGGCCACATCTGACTATCACTGAGTTCACCGGGCACGGAAAGCTTAGTCTGGACATAATGGCAACATTTTCATTGGGAAATTTGTTGTATGAAATACGCTTTATTGTATGCCCATGTGTGACCTAAATATTGTGTGCTGATAAACAAACAACCAAATAAAGGCAATCAAATTGATTGGTGGTGAGCAGGTTTACTAAAGTTGTTCATTTAAAACTGTTTTAATATAATAAATTCTTCAAAATATTGATTTCATATATCACAAAAGAATCTACTGAAAGAGTGAAATGCTTTTAATCAACTTTGCCTGATGGGAAGCACATGACTGTATCAATTCTCATCTTGATTGATTGATTGAATATTTAGTGTAATTTTTATGCCATTGAGGGCTAACAGACGGTAAATTATCATAACCACTGTTCCCTGAGATACTGAAAGGTTAACCAGTACTCAAGCAAACCCCATCACCGCAAATAACTGATAACTTTCCCACCTGAATCAGTGGTGAGAGATGAATGATAATGAAACAAATGTTATATTTCAATCATCACGGAGATTGTTGCAGGGCGAGGATTCAAATTCACGATCCCTGGACTGATAGTCAGATGCATAACCGATTGAGCTAATCAGGCCCGGCCTCTAACCTTGAACAAGTTTTGAATTAAATATTGTTTTAAATACAATTTTGTGTAAATTTTTATTAATCAGTTTAAATTATTAATCAAAAAAGTTATTAGCGAATAATGTCCAGTTGATTAGGTACGTAAACAATTCCTCGGAACTATATGTCAATGTGCTCCTATGAATGTATATGGATTCTGGAGGAGTGTAAAGTGTCTTTTTTAAGTTACTTGTCCGAAACAAAATTTGTAAAGCCCTGTATTGTACTACAGGAGACAAATAAACAAAAATTAAACATATATTATTATTGACACATACTGAAAGTTATTTGTCAGAATTTTGATTTTTGAAATAAATTGTACTGATGAATATACATAATACCATATACCATGAATAAACGCTCCCCCAAAATAAACACAACCACCAATTATTTTAGGAAAATAAATTATTTTAAAATGACTTACCAGTATCACTCTGGAAGTTGGTCTTTAATCCAATGAAAAATATGTAACTTTAATAAATTCTGACTTTATCCTGCATGATCTTATCCACAATAATCATCAATGTGAAAAAAAAAAATATTGATTTTAAAAACCATGTGTTTTAATAAAGTGGTCAAGTCAAATCTTTGTTAAATCTGACAAATGAACAAAAAAATTCATTCTTTTGCAATCATGAAATACCGATAACTGGTTTACTATACATAACATATGGTGGCTAATTTCAGCCGTGTCGTATTGGCGAGGTGAATAATGTGTTGTAGCAGAAATCCGCCACCCTATGATATTTGTCGTATTTTTGTATTCCCACTGACAAGAAAACATGACAAATAAAGTATGGGGTTTAATTGGGCAACTCCACAACTTGTAACAATTACAAAATACATTAACATATATGGATACCTGTAAATAATAAAATTACCTTCTTTTAATTTCAGGTAAGGCAGTCAATGACTTTTCTTCCCTTTTTTCATTTTTCTTTTTTAATGTGGTGTGTGGGGTGTGGGTGGGGAGTAAAAAAGGTAGGGCATTTATTAGGTACTTATTAATACTGGTACTTAATTCTACCATGCATAAACATGATTGTATATTATAGAATATATTGGTGTACAATGGGCAAAATAGTACATTTCGCTGCCCAATGTTGCAGGTCTGTGGGTTCTCTTTGGGGTGTTTTCAAGACGAGAACTACTGTAATAATATGTATGCATATGAATATTTATTACAAGTTTATGAATGTGTAATTCATAATTACAATGGACATATATGATGGTCAACTATCAATTATACAACTTGCCCAGTTCAAAAACTTGTCCAAGATAGTTATTATGGATAAATAACAACTGTGTCAGTTAATGAAGATCAAATATAAACTAAAACAACATCAAATACAAACAATTTTTGAAAATTAAAGGGCCATAACTCTGGCAATATTTATCTGATTGGCCAGTTCATGAACTCATTCAATATATTATGGCTACATAATAACTGTTAAAGCCTGTCGAAGATAAATGAACACTGCTACTTGTACAAGGTCAAATAACACAATTTTTGATAATTCAAGGGCCGTAACTACTGTGTGAGTAAATGAGGATCAAATAAAAACTGCAACTGCTAGAGTGTAAACAACATCAAATAACGCATTTTTAATGATTGAAGGCCATAACTGCGACATTAGTTATCCGATTTGACCAGTTCAAGGGCTTGTCCAAGGTATTATGGTTATATAACTACTGTGTAAGTTTAGTGAGAATCAAATGAAAAATGCGGGTGCTAGAGTGCACACATGGTCAAAAAGTATTTTTTGATATTTCAAGGACCATAACTAGATGCCATTTATATTCCAATTTGGCCAGTTCGAGAACTTGTCCGAGATATTGTGGTTATATAACTACTATGCATGTTTGATGAAGATCAAATGAAAAATATGTGTACTAGAGTGCACACAATGTCAAATAGTGCATTTTTAATGCTTCAAGGGCCATAACTCTGACATTAATAATCCGATTTGGTCAGTCTGTCCAAGATATTATGGTTATATAACTACTACATAAGTTTAGTGAGGATCCAATGAAAAATGTGGGTGCTAGAGCTCAAGCCTTTGTACTTTTGGAAAAGATCTATGAAATTTGGAGGAGAAAAAACTGAACCATTAGGCTTGAACAAACTTGAGAAATTTCACATCAAATTTGGTGAAAATCTGTCATGCAGTTTCAGAAAGTATTCATATGAAGCCAATTCTAATGGTAACCATGGACGACAGGCACAGGGAAATCAAGGAAATTCAGGTAACCTAAAAACAAAATATTCAAAAATAAAATAAAAGATTGGAATGAGGTTGGTAGCATTTTGATGGGAACTGTAGGAAAGGATACAGCATACAAACAATATTTTATTTTAGCATAAAATATTGTTGTTGTTCAGTGCTTTAACTAATTATTTGTGTTTTAATACTAAAGTATACTGGTACAATTATTAATATATATCCAGGTTGACCTACAAGTACAAAGGTATACATAAAAAATCAAACTTACTGCATACATGTATTTTTAAGATTATCTTCATGCATACATATATTTTTAAAAAAAAAAAATTCTATCTTTAAAATGAATTATGTATTTTTTAAGTTGCGCTGCATGTGACAACACATTTTTGAGAAGGTGGTAAAGGTAACATCGGAAGGCTGTGGAATATTATACAACCAAATGATGTTGAAATTTAGTCAAGGTTTGAAAAAAAAAATTGTACATTTATTTGAATTTTTTGAGAAATTTTTCTGAGTCCAGCCAGATGATGTTATTACGTTTCTGTATGCTTCGGCAGTGCACAAACTTCCACAGACTGTAGATATTTTCTACTCAATTTGGGAAATGCAAGATATTTCAGGGGCTGGCAAAAGTTTTTACCGATGGACAAGTGATTTTTACCAGTAACAAGTAAACTTTCAACTCATTGTACTTATAGTTATTTCTGTGTGATAATGTGACGAAAAACACCTTGTATCTCCAGAAATCCATAACATCAGTGTATTTTGTTATGCCGTTACACTTTTCTGTTGGTTGATAAACTTTACATATACCTTTTATATATGAAAAGTCTTAGTATTCCTTATTGCTTATTAAGTTACATTAATAAACGTACAGAAAACGTAGTTAATAAACTAATAAACTGTCAGGCAGACGCTCATTAAATTTGATTTAGGATGTTAATTCAATAGAATCACATAATCTTGAACATCATTAAGTGGTTGAACAACACTAAGAATGCCCGTTTGAAGTCATGTGACTTATACTATATAAGCAGCCGATCGCCTGTATTTTATCAATTAATTATTATTATTTGGCAGTATTGAGACTTTGGACCGAATGTCACAAGTGTATGAGGGATTCTCAGAAATGCAGTTAAGAACTCAGAGTTGCTGAACCCTTTGAAACTTGTGAGCAGTGCATTGGGTCATAGTCTGTTGGGTGCCATTGTTTGTCTCAGACAGATGTCAGGACAGGTTTGAAACATTGCTGCAGGACTAGTTTTTTTATTTAAAACACAGTCCTAGGCATTTGTTTGGAGAGCTGTAAAACTAGTTTTAATTAAAACACAGTTCTTGGGATAGTGTTTAGTGTTGTGCGAAACGTTAGTTTGAAACCTTTATTATTTGGTTTTATATGTATAAGTAAATTGTATGTGATTATTCTTTTTAAACACGATTAATCATTCATTTGTTCATCATTTGTCATCCAAATATAAAGCAAAGTAGCTCGAGAAAAATTATTTCACTATTTATCTTAAATCAAATGGCAAGTAGCCCAAGGAAAATTCTTATATATTGCATTTATTAGTAATTGTGTGCATAATCCGTTCGGTGCACGTTACAGTAATAAACACCAACCCTCCTTGATATCTTTACCTTATTTAAGCGAAGCTTTTCTACTTTTTTGTATGTCTTTTTATTCAGTTTAAATTCAGTGACATAATGCTTTTCTGATTATATGTATATTGATCAGCCTGGACATTCCAAGTGCACATTCAATAATATTGTTTATAACCCTTTCAAACCATATGGCTGTATTGCTGCTGCAATATAAAGCCTCAATGTATTAATGCACTATTAAATATGACAAAAGAGCAGTTTGAATTGTACTTACCTATAAAACAACACATGAGAATTACAATAAAGAGAAATAAACTGTTTTATCAATTCAATCACATCCCCAACTGTGGGTTTAGAACACGGTATATATATATTTGGGTTATTTTACATGCATGCATCCCAATCAGCTGCTGGACCCGAACTTACCCAGAACAAAACATTAAATCCAAACATCAAATATTTCACCACACAGCTACTTCAGACGTATCCCTCCTGTATTTACGCGGCATCTTGGGTCACTTTCCTACTGTTTGTAACATTGAAATAAATGGAATATGTCACTGAAGTTTAAATAACATCATTTTACGTGCATCGACGAACAGTGTTCTTGTTTTCTTTCTCTCTGACCCATTTTTGGCATGAGAACGAAAGCAATCCGCATACCAAAACGTCATCAACATGGAGGTTCCCGAAAGTGTGCAGACGAATCCGTTGGACAAGAAATCAAATAATTACGTATTGCTGAGCAAGATTGTCCCTGTCACCGGCTGCATCAGTTACGAAATATTTTCTTCAAATATCTTGCTGCCCAAACGATTCTCAGGGTGAGGAAATGATCGATAAATTGTCATTTAAATGCGATAATGTAACTTTTCGTAAGGGAGGCAACTCTACTAACGTTAATTGCTTGCACCAAAGCATTTCGCTCGCTTGAAGTACTGTATCGTGTGTGCTGAAACCAAATTCTGAAATATTTTATATGAAGCATACAGACTCATTATATATTCATTATCTATTGAAATCAAGTTAAATCGGTTATATTGTAATTAAAACTACTTTTAATTTTAATAAATTGAAGAAAAATTTTTCTTTTTTTTAGCTCAGCTTAGTTGTTTAATTTGTTTGCTAATGTTTGATAACAGAAGTCAACTGAACGACATGTTAGCTTTAAACGTTTGCTAACAGAGTAAACACATCTGAGGGCTGTTTGCTTGTGTTTAATCATGCTTCTAAATGAGAAAGTTGGGGACAGGGCCGAAGTAGTCCAGTTTTTGTTACTTTAACCATTTGCGTTCATAAACACAGTAAACATGTTAACGGTGCTGATCTCAACCTAGTTCTGTTAAAACGTTTAATACCTACCTACGTACCTTTTGTCTTCTGGTAAACTTCTTAGGTTTTTTTAGCTTCTGTTTCTAACTTATATTGATCTGTGTTCTTTTATCCTTAATTTATATAAATATAATAGTGAGCGTCTCTAAACGGTAAATATCAGTAAACTTCTGATAAATCATCTATTTTCTCCTTCCATAGCTTGTCCAGTCCATTCTTAAATATCAGCACATTCTTTGCATATGTAAGCTAATGTTTGGTAACACAATTGTCAACTGAACGAGATGTTCACTGTTACACTTCTTACGTGAGAAAACACCTTGGAGAGCAGCTTGTGTTTAATCAAGAGAGAAATGGTGGGACATTACCAATGTTGTCCAATTTCCATTACTGTTTATTCTGTTGAGCTAACATTTATAAACACAGTAAACATGATTAACTGGACTGAACGCAGCTCTTGTAGATGGGTCCGTCATGCCTAGGGGTTATCAGTATATAAAAGATAAGAAACACAGTAAACATGATTAACTGGACTGAACGCAGCTCTTGTGGATGGGTCCGTCATGCATAGGGGTTATCAGTATATAAAAAGATAGGAAAGTTGCATCCTCCTGATTGAATTTTGATAAAATAGCATGTGAAGGATTATTTATCTATCAAATTATTCATTCAGATTATACAGGCAACTGGTTTCTTGTATATAAAATTAAGTTATATATTATCTTAGATGTTTTAACATGTTTTAATCATTCAAAATGATCTTGAATTAAAACATTGCAGTTTGTGATAGCAAAACCTCACAAGGTAAGGCAAGCTAAAAGGAAACTCGCTTCTAAGTATACAATTCTGCCCAAACTCAAAATGGAATTATTCCACTTGTTCCATTGATCCCCCTTTATAATAGAGAACATAAGAATGAAATTTATTTTACTCATATGCATTGTGGTTACCGAGATATAATGCCGGATATAAATTTTAAAGGGTTGTAATTCATCCATGGTATTCCATTGATGCATAATTAGTTCCCAATGGTAGAACATTGATATAAGGTATAATTTCTTTTCTCAGTTTCTTTGGAAGCAGGGATCTAATTGCTGCAGATGCTCTGTGGTTCAATGCGCACATTGGTATTGGATTATACATTTACAAACAAAGGTTGCTCCAGAGGACGTCCACTCCATGGAGAATCACATACAGTGTTTTTGGGACAACCTTATTCAACTTTGGTTCCGTGCTCATGTGGGGAACTTCAAAAGCTTTATTACCAAAGACACCTGAAGGTTTAAAACTTATATTTGGCCTTAGTTCAGGACTTGCTCTACTCTATATTGGCAAAACATATCTGGAGTTTATTGACAGTGTTTTACCAAAAGACGATGAAATGGAGGATTCAAATATAGAAACAACTGCATGATTGTCCATACTTAACTAAACTAAGCAGTTCCTTATCATTTGGAATAAATATACCTAATTTAAAGTTACATGTTGCTTACAAACTTTAAAGGGTATCGCATGTCAGAATATAAATGGCTATTTATCATAAATAGCCATGTAAATAACACAAAAATCAACAAATTTTAATTGAACAAAATTTATCAAATGAGAAAAACGATATTAAATATCACGATTTCAAGTGTTTCCTAAATATTATGGGCGCCGCCATTTTTTATAGCTCTTTTATGTTGAAGGTATTCGGTGACGTCATAGCAGCACTTCCATTCTAGTTTATCAATCTCAGGCTACAAGATAAGATGTCAGACTCGTGATTCATGGGTTTCGGGTTTGATCTTAGATTCATGATCGATGTGTCTGTTATCATCTTTTTGGGTGAAAGCTTCATAAGACATTGCTGTGTTTCTCTATTATTTCTGTGATACATTCTAAATCTTCTAAATTTCTAATAGTAAGGTCATTGCATCTGCAGCACGTATTTTCGTCAGACGAAGGCATCATTACAGTTTTCGCAGCTGCAAAAATCTTTCACATGTCCGTTTTCTAGTTCATTTAACTCTGCTTCTGAAAATTCTGGTTCTAAGTTGTAGGCCACAAATCCTTCTCCGTTATTTAAATCGATTTTATTATTCTTGCGAGTACTTTTAACGGTGACTATAATTGCACGTTACTATATCTGCTGTAGCGTATAAATTAATTTTGTTTTAAATCAGAAGTGCAATTGTGACGTCATGCAGGTGTCCAATATGGCGACTTCCACAAAAAGTCGATGTGTGAAAATGACTTACAAAACAAGCTGATATATCTTTATGGATTCGAATTTATGCATATTAATACTATTAATAGAAAGCTGAACTCATAGCTATTCATATTATCCTGTTTTATACACATGGTTGCGTCCCTTTAAAACATTCCACATCCAGCCTGAATTTCAGTTGAGCTTACACCGTATCAACATAATGATATTCAAAAAGAAAGTTTTTAGTCGCCACTTCCATGCTAGTAGAACTCGTAATACAAAATTAAAATTTGAAGTTTTTTATTGATTTAACTATATTTGTCAAAGTCTGAAGAGAAACGTCAACAGATATTTTGATTTATTCTATATAATATGTGTGAATGGTTATTGCCCCTTAATATTTAAAACAATTTTTTGTCTTGTTAAACAAATGAAATTGTAAATGATGAGCAATTACACGTAGAAATTTAACTGACAAAACCTTTTGTTTCGAGTATGATTACATGAGCCAACTCTAAGAAAGATTTCAGGCACAATTTCCATGTACAAAAACAAATTATTAAACATATATTGGAGTGGGGACACCAACAAATGAGTTAGAATAAATAAATTGGCTGAACACAACAGCAAACATTAGGCAAGAATAACCCAGACTTATATCTATATGGTACGCTGGAGTAACACTGATCAAAATCTGTCATCACTCATTGAGGACCCAATATGTCCTCTCAAGTTGGATATTTTACATATAATATATTATTATAAGTGGAAATAATTGAAAAGAAAACAAATTATTGATTACATAGTTTACTATGACCATCCACACTCTAAATATCTAAAAGATTGCAATACCAGAGTGAGATAGACTGAAATATACTACAACATATATATAACTACACCAGATGCAGTAGTCAGAACATTACACACACACAGGTCTGCTGTCTGATGTCATACAGATATATTCACTAATTGGGGGCTTAATTAGTAATTAAGTACATTATATTCAATATTTTGAAATGTCAGTTTAATTTGAGTCACTGACTGGATGTAAAAACTTTAATCATACTGATAATCACATTTATGGCTTAAATATAAGATGTCATTCTAAATTGGAGGAGCTCAACTGTTAAAGTAAATGAATAATTTATTTATTAAAAAAATTATTTTTAGAACAAAAAACATTGAAAAATTGTTTGATTTAAGGAGTGTCACATGAATGCTAAATGTATTATTTCCCACAGATTAACATGTGAATGAAGCTTTTCATTACATGGAAAAGTAAAAAAAAAATTTCAATATTTCAATGAGATAATACCGGTATATGTGAGATGCAAAATATTACAAAACATTTCAATAAATTCATTTTTGCTGATAGTCTTCAGGTGATACACCAAAAAAAAGAGCTGCAAAAAAAACAAATTGATGAATTGTCAAATTTTACAATTTCTTAAAGTTTAAATGTGTATCGAGAATTAAGCATTAAAGTGATCAAACAGAATAAGTCACTACAGGACTCGACAATCATGACTCCATTTTCTTAAGAGAAAGAAGACTGATGGAGAATCTACAAACCTAATGTTAAAAGATTATCAGTTCATACAAGTTATTTCTTCTACTTAAATGGCAGTACCAGTATGACATGGAAACAGCACAAATGGGTGGGGAATGGCTACCACACCAAAGTATGGTTAAGAAAGAAAAAAAAAACATTCCATAACATTTGGCAAACCGCAACACCACAATATTATAAATAAAAGCTTCAGTTTCAAAAACTTAACAGCGAAACAATAGAGAAAAATAAGTAAAGACAAAGAGTAAAATAAATTTGTACAATTATTGAAACAACTGGAAATAATTTTATAAAAATATTTGATAGTAACTTTCCTTGCTGGTACAAGAATCACATTTTAATAATGTGCTTTTTTCATATCACAAAAAAACTATCACATACCATTAATGTCTAGCAAAAATATCATCTCAAACTTTGAAATGTCAATATTTCCAGATTTTCAATTATTGTAAATATTGTTAACACATTAATATATATCAGTACATAATTATATAGAATATAAAAAGTTTGCACACAAAAATTGGTTAAAACAAAAAAGTTGACTTACTTTTACAATTTATATAGCTATGTAAATATGATATCAAGTTGTCAAAACCTGTGAAATATGTGGTGACTGTATTTTCTGTCCATCATCCATGTTGGTAAGTATAGCAAAGTTATTGTACAGCCGCCTACCGTATGATGGGTAAATATGATTTTAAGGGAAAAGTCTACTGGTTATATAATTTTATGGGGAGGGTGTAGACACCTTACTACTCACTAGGTTCCTATGATCTAACAAAAAGAGTACCGTAACCGTTTCTGTAACTGGGTATATAATTAAATTTACAAAAGGGGGGAAAAACACTTCCATTCCCTGGTTAAGTCTACATTTAAGGAAGAAATTCTTCCATTCTCTGGTCAAGTCTACATTAACGGAGAGGGTAATTCTTTCATTTCCCAGGTAAATAAGTTGTGGGGGTAATTATATACTTGAGGAAGGAATGATACCATTCCCTGGATAAATATACACATTCAAAGAGATGGAAACTGTACTATGCCCTTGGCAAGTAAATATTTAAAGAGTAGGAAAACCTCTTGAGACAGAATTCTGATCACAGTGTTCCATATGTTTGATCATCTGTTCTTACAGTGTTCATATTTATAGCCAACGAAGCTTGCTATTGCAACATAAAATGGCCTATACCACTGTTATCATTTCAGAGAGATATTGAAGTTAAATGTACAAGAACATCCAATTATACATTGCATGCATATATGAAATACATTTGCAATATTATTTTTAATATAAGAAATGAGTCTGATATTTTCAAATTTCTGATTAGTTAAAAATAAGCAGACAAATTTGTCGTAATTGACTGTTACAATGCGGTTTCACCAATTGGAACAAATTTCTGGTTACATATGGCAGTCAGTTTTACTGGTGGAGGTAGTTTAAATAGAACCACCATCCTTCTGCAAGTAACTAGGGAAGTTTTGGACCATGTGGGACTTAAACCTACAACCTCAGCAGTGAGAACTGATCTTGAGACAACATCCTGTGCCACGGAACACTCATCACTGTTAAGAGAAATGATTATGTGTGTAACTATCTATATATAACAACGCAGCTATATATTTGCCATGATGACACAGAAACTCTGAATGAGACAGAAAACTTATACCAGTCAATATTTACACAAGTGTATCACGAAGACATTTCTGAAACAATGATCATTAAGATAAGGGTGCACATTTAATATTGCACAATTATGCATGAACTAATGTTGGAGATCAAACATGGAACAGTATATACAACATATTCTTGCAATGATTTTTAAAGTAGTTGTTACAGCCCTTGAACTGGGTTACAAATGTATTTGCTATATTATATATGCATGGTTTTCAGCTTTGCCTGGTTGTTATAAAAAGCACAGAACTACAAACTTAAATTGCTACTCTTTATAAGTACTTTAAACATCTAAATCAGGTTTATTTTGTCTATATTTAAATTGCCATATTGATATGAAGGGGGTTTACCAAAAAATTCATAAGATCTGTTGATAAGCATCAACAGCAATTTCAAGTGTTTTTAAAGAGTAAAAACAGATATCAAATGTTGTACTTTTTAAAACACTTGTAAAACAGGTTACCTAATAAGGACTACTCTGTTTGCTGCATTACTCTTCATGTTTATTATTTAACCCTTTGCTCCATAATACCGCAAAAAACCGCACCTATCCAGTGCGCCTCAATACCGCAATAGACCGCATATATCCAGTGCGCCTCAATACCGCAATGACCAAAGTGTGGACCCCGAGATTGAAAAAAAACGTGTGAATGAAACTTGTAGTAATTCTGGATTAAAATTTAATTATTAATTAAAATTAAAAAGAACTAGACACTGTTTCATACCGATATACTAGGTAATGCAATATTCAAAGATTATCGCTATATTGTTCTTGCTGCGTTTTTTTTACTTGTGCTGCAATGAACATAATACTACTGAACAATTGGAATTGACAACTGAATCCTAGGTTAGCAATTCTGATCTAATGACCGTTCAGTATTAAATCACATGACAAACTTGTTGATCACATGACAATTTAGTATCTAACCACATGACATACTTGTTGATCACATGGCAATTCAGTATCTAATCACATGACAACTTGTTGATCACATGACAAACTTGTTTATTACATGGCAATTCAGTATCTAATCACATGACAAACTTGTTTATTACATGACAGTTCAGTATATAATCACATGACAAACTTGTTGATCTCATGACAATTTAAACAAATGAATATGATAATGTAGAAAGATTAACTACAGGTATTCTATTAATTTCGCAATTTCATCATTCAGGGCAATATTGCACACAAACAAATTTTGCTTTTTCGATAGTAATTCATGAAAAGACCATGCATTGTTGGAGTATCAGAATTTTGTTTGTTTTTAATTTGCTGTGCGATATACCAAGTGCAGATTCAGTCTAATTATTTCAGTTACAAAAATACTTAATAATATCTATACAACCATTACATATAAGCTATCTAGGATAAACACAATTCTGCAGAAAAGTAAACAAAATTACCGGTATGGTACATGTAGTAAAGTTGATAAATGGAGATAAATCAACATGTACTTATCTATTGCAAACTTCCTTAGAAATCCATTAATTTTCTACAATGTTTAAAAATTGTTTACATATTTTGTGAATAAAATACTGTTTAAACAAAACTGATTACATTTATACACATATTTGTGACTATTAAATACCAGTCATTATTAATTATTGTAAGTGACCAAGGTCAAATAATATGTAATAATAAGTGTCATGTAGGCGTACTGAATCAAATGAAGTATGAAATATAAGATACATGATAATATAATGGTTAACCTGAATAAGTATATATGGGTAGTTAATAAAGTTTTACAAATAAACTTTATGAAATTGTACCTCAAGGCCTTTTGACAAGTGAGCATATATTAAGTAAATGTCAATAAAAATACAATTAATGAGTGGGGGTATGTCCTTTTCAGCATATAAGACTTTACACAGCACCCACTTTTATTGGTGGAGGATGAATAGAACTGTATTTGGATCAAGCTGGGCTCGAACCCATGGCCTTGATGGCAATAGGCAAGTGATCCCAAGAAAGGGTATTAGACCACCTGGCCACAGAGGTCTTGGCATTCAGATATAACACTTAACTAATAGTATTCTGTTGACATCTGGAAAGCCCAACCCTCAGACCCACACCCTAACCCTCAGAGTCACAGAATAATGTCCAAATCCACCTTCCCACCCTCAGAATTTGAAGAGGACCAGATGGACCTTACCCTAATAATGCCAAAGATCACATCTGTTTTCTTTATTAACATACAGTCCACACAGACTACATGTGCATACCACTTACAACATGCAGTCCATACAGACTACATGTGCATACCATGTACAATAAATAGTCCACATAATCTATATGTGCATACCATGATTGTATAAAATGCCGCATGCACAAACTACATATGCATACCATGATTGTAAAACATGCAGTTTGGCACGAACTACATAACCATACCATGATTGTATAACATGCTGTTGGACACAAGCTACATGTGCATACCATGATTGTATAACATGCAGCATTCACAAACTACATGTGCATACCATGATTGTATAACATGCAGTTTGGCAAAAACTACATGTGCATACTATGATTGTATAACATGCAGTTGGACACAAGCTACATGTGCATACTATGATTGTATAACATGCAGTTTGGCAAAAACTACATGTGCATACTATGATTGTATAACATGCAGTTTGGCAAAAACTACATGTGCATACTATGATTGTATAACATGCAGTTGGACACAAGCTACATGTGCATACTATGATTGTATAACATGCAGTTTGGCACAAACTACATGTGCATACTATGATTGTATAACATGCAGTTGGACACAAGCTACATGTGCATACTATGATTGTATAACATGCAGTTTGGCACAAACTACATGTGCATACTATGATTGTATAACATGCAGTTGGACACAAACTACATGTGCATACTATGATTGTATAACATGCAGTTTGGCACAAACTACATGTGCATACTATGATTGTATAACATGCAGTTGGACACAAGCTACATGTGCATACTATGATTGTTTAACATGCAGCTGGCACAAACTACATGTGCATACCACATACAACATGTGCATACCATGATTGTATAACATGCAGCTGGCACAAACTACATGTGCATACCACATACAACATGTGCATACCATGATTGTATAACATGCAGCTGGCACAAACTACATGTGCATACTATGATTGTATAACACGCAGTTGGACACAAGCTACATGTGCATACTATGATTGTATAACATGCAGCTGGCACAAACTACATGTGCATATATACCACATACAACATGTGCACACCATGATTGTATAACATGCAGCTGGCACAAACTACATGTGCATACTATGATTGTATAACACGCAGTTGGACACAAGCTACATGTGCATACTATGATTGTATAACATGCAGCTGGCACAAACTACATGTGCATATATACCACATACAACATGTGCACACCATGATTGTATAACATGCAGCTGGCACAAACTACATGTGCATACTATGATTGTATAACACGCAGTTGGACACAAACTACATGTGCATACCATGATTGTATAACATGCAGCTGGCACAAACTACATGTGCATACCATGCATCAATATTCAAGAATATAAGTAAATACATCATTTACTTAAGTATTACAAATAACTAAAAAGTAGATGTAATTTTTAAGAAAGCAACACAATGCACTATTTTTTACACAGTTTCACTTCCAGCACAACCAAAACACAAACATATATAGCGTTTGGTTATACACCTTATTTCACTACTTTGTAAAGCGAGAATACATTTCCAATATAATATATACAGTACATGTGTATTCTAGAAATACATAATAATAAGCACTTATTCAAATGATGGGGCACACTACTAAATTTGAATCCAGGATGGTTCCCTACAATAAGGAACCAATCCTCCCAAAATAATGTAGTTTATAATATATAAATATGTCAGAAAAAACATAACCAGGCCCTAATTCAATAGCATGCACATTTTTCGAACATATTTCATTACCAAATAATAAGTACATTGATGATTTTATTTTTCATACCTGCAACAGGACCATTTTCATTTAGTTTGAAAAAAAACTGAAACTACTGACAAGTGTAAACCACATGAAACTAGACGTAACATGAACAAGTTGTAGCCATGATCACTCAATGCCAGCATTTTTTTCTTTGATGTTTTCATTTGTATTAATAATTATATTATGTGTAGAAGTTAAGAAGATGCATATCAACTTGAAATTGGTAATCATTCACTTCATGCCAACATATAACTGAGCACTGATGGTTAGTCCGATATCAATTCCTACACAAATACCTGCAGTACAGTCACTATTCTTAAATTAGTTTACATAACTTTTTTGTATACAAAACAAATTACAGAGACAAGTGACTGTAGATGCTTGTCTAAATTTCAGATAGCATGTTTGATATTATATATGAAAACATTTAAATAATCAATATGAATGTAGGGCACCCGTGGATAACTAACTTCTTTTTACATATAATTTCTATGATGTGCTGTTAAAATGAGTACACTATCTTTTCTAAAAAAAAAACATTTTTTTTGTTTTTCAACCATAATAATTTAAATTCCGAAGAAAAATATCAAATAATTGATCACTGGAAGTAGCCAATATTTTTATCAGCTTACTTTGGTATCAAAATTATTAAATTCAGTCAAAGGTTCAAAGAGTTATAAGAAATACTAAAGGTGCCAATGGAAATTTCAGCAATGTATGCTGATATAATATTAGCCTGCCAGTCTCTGTAATTAAATCATTGAAATGAACAAGAAGAGCACACACCACTAAATGGTAGAGATAAAGTTAATAGAGACTTAAAATCTCCCAACATTTCTGACTGTAAAACAACTACTACGTATTAACACTAAACTACATAAGAATATCAAAAACACGTTTATAGAATTGTGCATACCTTGATAGGGTACACATACATTTTCCAGGTTATAAAAATATCTTATTCTTACAAAATACTCACCATCTACTTATTATACTCTTTACAGACAAATAGCAGTAGAATATTAATAACAATATATATAAATAAATACGGCTACATAAATACATTCAATATTTGATAAATAACAATGGAACAAGTCTTAAATACAACAGAAACATTTTTTATTTCATTTCTTTATCGGGTAGGTGAATCCTGCACCTCCCTTTCAGTGGCCATGATATTCTCAACAAGGACAAATGAATCAGACTTCCATTTAAAACATTGTGCAGAAATCTAGTGTGAATCTTTACTAATTCTGTACCAGGTACATTGGTTTCATGCTATCAAACATATATTCTCTATTTTAATTAAAATTAAAACCAATTTAACAAATAAACTACGGTATTACAAAATATAATTAAATAAAGAATGATAACTACAAGTACCTAACTTGAGAGTGCAAAAGGTCACAATTCCTGCAACTTCTCTAAAATAAAGATTATGAAACCACATTTTGTTCTCGGAAGCAGAATCGTAGCTTATATTGATCCAACTGGTAAGACAAATTGGACTGGACTGGAAATAATATCGTGTTTTAACCTACAATGAAGAGTTTTACTCAATTTCTACATACCAATACTATATATATATATATATATATCAATATAAATTATTGAACATTTCATTCATATATATATCTGATCCACTTGACCTATGAATAGAATTGTTTGATTAAATGTATACAAACTGACTAGACCTCTAGCTCACTTTATTTAAAATAAGAATGGACAGACTTATTTGCTACGATTCTCTATCAAACAGTTATTACAGTGAAATTATTTTCTTTTGATATTAAAATTACATCTCGAGTTGCGTGATTTCTTTTGTTCAAATAGTTGATTAATATTTGGTCATGGTCCCATTCATTCATTCATTTACCATACAAATAATGTTGACATTGTGAATAAGAAATTGTTCATTGTCATTTTTACACAATTCTATATACTATAAGCTATACGGAGTTCTGATTTTAATATGCAACAAACACACACTACCAAAAGCCAAGTTTTCTTATGTTCTCCTCATACATGTGTTAACTAGATCTGGAATAAGGAATATGTCTTGTCTATTACTGAAATGTTAAAGAACACCAATATAAAGAATTATTATGCAATTTAAGACAACTGCATCTGACTCCTGTTTCACCAACAATTTCTTAGTTTTACTAAATACTTTAAAACTGAAGTGTTTTGACTGGTTTATTATTTGTTTAATCAATGTCAATGAAACGTGCGCTTGTACTGAAACCAGGTTAAATCATGCTCATCTGGATGCTTTTCTTTTGATTCCTAAAACAATACTATGAGCGGACCAACATTCCGCATTAAGAGGTTAAAACTTTTTAGTGTTTTGTCTCATATACCACTTGTCTTATATGCATTATTTTGTTAGACACTTTTAACAAGAGTTGTTAGAAGATAACAAAGCTCCCCTCTGGGTGTCTAAGTCCAAAAAGGACCATAACTGTGCCAAAATGTGATTCAGAGTTATGGTTCTTGTCTGTGTTTGTTCCATTGATGATGGTGAACACACATGCAAAGTTTCATTCACATCCAATGAGAGGTTGCATAGATATCTTAAAACTTAAACTGGCTTATTACTCATTCTTTAATAAATTGCAATAAAACAATATCCAGTTGTACTAGAACCAGTCTCAAATCATGATCACTTGGATGCTCACTTAAATGTGTTGGTAAAACATAACTCTGACCCTTATTAAATGACATAGAGAGAGTAACACAAGAAGAGACAGGACCTCTGTAAGCATATCAAAATCATGACAGTCCTGGTCTACATACACTGATTACATTAATATATTTCGGAATACGAATTTAAAGTGTATTTACTTAAATATATAACAGATACATAATACATGCTAACAAACTTATACAGTAGCCAAAATTACAATATACAGAAAATAATACAAAAATATCGCTACAGGTTGTCAGAAATGTGATGTACCGTAACCTGTGCACTGTTCCAAATCCTCATACCTGTAACCAATATTGCAGAACGCACCTTATAGGCGGCTCTATCTATTCTATAATATCTATCGTGTCCATCACTTACAGCATTTTTCTGACATCATCCTTACAAAATCAAAACCTATCAGATTGCACCAGGAAGGCCGATTTGATAAATCAACTTCCAAGATAAACCACACTGGCTTAGCATTTTATAAATATTGAGATAGCATTAAATGTAAACTACCATAAGAATTAACTAATTTATTCCCAATCTGTCCTATGTCAAATTTATTTTGAGCTTTTAACATAACAAACCTTATATTGAAAAGGATATACTTTCAGAGAAATAATTTCTTTTAACATCAACTGGATCAATGGATTAAGAAAGTTTTAATATTTAACATTTTAGCTTCTTTTCAACAAATCAACTGCAAAGGTTCACTACAAGTTGAATGTATCTCCAGTATATACGAAGGAACATTTAGAAATGACCATGTGCACTTCTATTTAGATGGTCATTATTTATATTCAAATTTCGCAGGATCTCCAGTGGGTCAGTGTTAATGTCGGTTCCCGGCGTGTGAAATCCTGCAGGAGTCATGGGCGTCTGTGGTTCCAGCAATGATGGATCGATTTCTACAAATTCTGTCTCTCTAAACGATGGTAACTGCTGTCTCACTACACCAGCATACGAATGTCTCGCATCTCCTTCTGAGGAGCTCCCAGATGACGACTGCCGAGATTCCCTTTCCGGATGAGACTGTAAATTAAGGAATAGCTTGCCGGCAGGAGGGGAGGGTTTTGAATGCTGCAGTGCAACTGCCTCTTTTCTGAACATCATATCAGCTGTTCTGCTAGCCTCCTCTTCTTCATCCGCTTCATCAATATTCTCTTCAATCATCCTCACAATATTCGTTATCTCTGTTGGTGTGCCCAACTCGTCACTGAACTGTCGGCTAAAACCAGTGTTTGTATTCAGTTTCAACTGTCTGGGATTCTTCCCACTGAGACTTGATTGATTAGGTGTGTTACTGGTCTGCTTCTGAGTTTCAGATTTACTCTCAGTCATGACACTGTATGTAGATTTGACTGGTTCCCCATTTAATATCGGAGATGTTGAACTTTCATGAGAACTTTGTGAACTGTAGCTGGGGCTCTGTGAGACAGGACGTGGTCCACTGTGTTGTCTTTTGCGGAGAGGAAACTCCAATTCTCCTTGTGAATTTCTTGGACTATCCTTGCTTACACCTGCCTGGGACTGCTGGTGTGGTGTTGGAGAGCTGGCATTTACAGGTGTATTTGAGCGAGTGTTTGGGCCACTCCCAGGTGTGTTGTAGAGTAGATGACTGGGAACATGTTTTACATTAGGCAAAAGTTGTATGTTTTGACCCGTAGCTGCGCTAGGTGATATAGATGGTGTATGACCTTGTAAGTCCGAGTGACTGCTTCCTGTAGGGGAGGAGCCATGTGTGGCACGTGCTGCCCCTTCTGTTGAGCTAGCAGGCGAAACGCTGCCCGAACTTGGACGAGGCTGCATTTGTACTTGCATCGGATAGGGCATCATATAAGGATAGGCCTGACGTGTCATGTTACCATAGTGATAGTAGTATGGGGGTTGAGGTTGTATACCAGCAGCACCTGCTGCGTAGCGCGGGTCTTCAGGAGGCATCATGTAAGGATATGGATATCCGTAATAAGGTGGATACATTGGCATTCTGGGTACTACATTGACTACAACTCTTTTCTGACCAGGCACCTTTTTTGAAGGTTGTGCACCACCTGGATGAGCAGGGAATGAAGAGTTCAGTCCCTTCGTTACCACTGGTGGCATCGGTTGGGTGGGTTTGTCCGAGTGGGTGCCGACTGGTTCTGGATTGGGCGACTCTGAAGATGACCTATCCTCTTCATCCCTCTGTACAGGAAGTGTCGTCTGTTGTATGGGCACCTTCATTCGGTATGCTGGGTGCTGCTTGGGCATGGCACCTCGTGAGTTGCCACCTTTACCCCCTGGATAGAAATTAGGGTGAGGTCTATACACAACTGGTCCATAGTATGGGTGATGGAAGGTCTGGTACGCAGGAGGATACATAACAGGCATGTATGGACTTCCGTAGTACATCTGCAATACAAACATAAGGCATGTATGAATTCCTATAATACATCTGCAATACAAACATATCTATGTACATGTATGTTCTAACATATATCTTCAATAACAAAAGGATCACAATGTTCCTTAATTATTCCTGTATGACAAGAGATCAAGATTAATTTTGTTTCAATATTTTGATTCACTTCTATCCATCTTTGTATGATAAAGTTACAGACCGGACATGAAACAAGAGGCCCAAGAGGGCCTGAGGACGCTCTACTGACTCATAGTGGCCATAGTCATTTTTAAAATTCTCCTATGCAATAGAAACATATGGGCGGGGTCATTTTTAACCCTAAGGACACCATTTGAACAAAAATAACAAACCTATAGTTGGTCTTCATTACTACATAAACATTTTGAAAATTGTTGGGCCATTCATGAGAAGACAATTTTTTTAACTATTTTTTAGTAATGGTGGCCATCTTGAATTTTAGATAGAAAAAAAATCTTCTGTATAGTCTCCTATGCAATAGAAACATCCATGTGAAGTTTCAGTTTAATTGGCCTAGTGGTTCAGAATAAATGAAAAATAAGAAATGTCACTGTTAAGTGTCACATGCCCCCCAAATGGTCTGTGAAAAATAACAATATATGATATAATAGGTAGCGATGTATCCATGAATATCAAGAGTATTGGACTAATGTTTCAGTCTAGACATGCAATTTCATGGGGTTTTTTTTTACATTAAAGCATGACCTTAACCTTTGTGTAACCTTGACCTTGACATCTGATGTAATGGTCTGGGTATTTCAACAGTTAAATGCAGGTGAAACATTATCATGATATGCTGATCATTTGTGTCAAGCTATTTTAAAATCCCTAAATGTGAGTTACAGATCAATTGTTGATCAGTTGATAAATTGAACCAAGTGTTTTTGAAATCCATCCATGTATGATAAAGTTAAAGGACAGACTTGAAATCTTAAACAGATTCAAGTGTTGTCATACATACTCAAAGTGTGACCATGTCTAGGTTTTACTTATGACACGTCGTCATGTCAACTTGATAAATTGAGCCAAGTTAAAGACAAAGTCACAGACCAGACACGCAATATCAAACAAATTGAAAGTGTGGCATTGACCTTTTTTTAAAATATATCCATAGATGACAAAAGTTATAGATCGGTCAGAAAATCTCACACAGACTGAAAGTGTTGTCAAACAAACTCAAAGTGTGACCTTGAACTTTGAGGTATGCATGTGGGTCTTACACGTGACACTTTGTAATGTCATGCTGATGAATTGAGCCGAGTGTTTTTGAAATTTATCCATAGGTGACAAAGTTTCAGACCGGACACGAAATCTCAATCAGTCTGAAATTGTCAGTTAAATTGTGACCTTTACCTTTGAAGTGGGATTCTGGGTGTAAAGCTTGACACATTGTCATGTTATGTTGGTCATTTGTAGCTAGTATTAACAAAATCCATCTGTGCATGACAAAGTTACAGGCCAGACACGAAATCTCAAATAGATTGTAAGTGTTGTCAAACAAACTCATAGTGTGACCTTGATCTTTGAGGTACGGATGTGGGTCTTACTCGCAACACGTCGTCATGTTATTTTGATCATTTGTAGCAAGTATCAACAAAATCCATCTATGCATGACAAAGTTACAGGCCGAAAACGAAATCTCACATAAACTCAAAGTGTTGTCAAACAAACTCAAATTGTGACCTTGACCTCTGAGGTAAGGGTGTTGGTCTTACTCGTGACACGTCGTCATGTTATGTTGATCATTTGTAGCAAGTATCAACAAAATCCATCAATGCATGACAAAGTTACAGGCCGAAAACGAAATCTCACATAAACTCAGTGTTGTCAAACAAACTCAAATTGTGACCTTGACCTTTGAGGTACGGATGTGGGTCTTACTCGCGACACGTCGTCATGTTATGTTGATCATTTGTAGCAAGTATCAACAAAATCCATCTTTGCATGACAAAGTTACAGGCTGGAAACAAAATACCGGACAGAAGGACGGACAGATGTTGCAATTACTATATGCCACCCAAAATTTTCTGTTTTCTCATAGTATCCCTATGTAAAATACTAAGTCCCCTTACAGGGCCCCTATAAATTTTAGCCCCTAAATTCTTATCTGCAACCAAACCCCTACACATAGGGTTATTTATATCAAATATGTACAAATATGACATACTGTTTCTTAAGAAAACAATTTTAGTAATTCCCAATTTGTACCATTTTGGTGCCCCTCCTGACCCCTTAAGACATAGGAACCCAGTCATTTTTACAAATCTGAACCTCCTTCACCAAACAATGCTTCTGTGAAGATATAGGCAAAATAATTTCCATTTAAACAAAAAATAAAAAAAATATTATATGACATGTGTCTCCTAATTGAACACTCGGGGCGGTCATTTTTAACCCTCGGAACACCATTTGAATGAATCTAACAAAACTATAGTTGATCATCATTACTACATAAACATTTTGAAAATCTGATTATCATGAGAAGAAGATTTTTTAAGTTTTGGACTATTTTTAGTAATGG
Organism: Panopea generosa; assembly: GCA_029582155.1. NCBI lineage: Eukaryota > Metazoa > Mollusca > Bivalvia > Adapedonta > Hiatellidae > Panopea > Panopea generosa. The sequence goes on from CM055895.1 coordinate 46,156,495, forward strand.
CAGCCATCTTGAATTTCAGATAGAAAAAAAAAAAATCTTCTGTTTAGTCTCCTATTGCAAAGGAAATATCCAGAGAAAGTGCTGCTAACAGACGACAGACGACGGACGACTGGCCATCGCATAAGCACTTCATGTCATCTTAATCAATTAAAGACAAAGTTACAGACACAAAATATCAAACAAATTGAAAGTGTGACCTTGGCCTTTGAGGTTCTGGGTTTTAAATGCGACACTTCATCATGTCATGTTGATCAAATGGGCAAAGGGTTTTTGAAATCCATCCATGTATGACAAGTTAAGTACAAGACACGAAAACTCACACAGACTCAAAGAGTTGTCAAACAAATAAAAACTTGTAATAAAGACACATACCTGTGGATGAGGTCCACGGTTGCCTGGGTGCCATCCAGGACCATGCGGACCCCCAGGATGAGACATAAACACTGGCTGTCCCTGCTGGCCTGGATATATTGCCTTGGGTATGAACTCTGGAGCTAAGGGGTTGAGGATGTACGTCTTGGTCATCTCAACATTATTAAGGAGGGAGCGCAGGTGTGGCCAAGTCATCCCAAAGAAACTGCCGTTGTCTTTACACACTTCCAGGTAATACTCCCACACTTTACTGTAAACATAACATTCAATTATTTAATGTTGTTTGTTTGTTTTGTTGTTTTTTTTGGGGGGGGAGGGGGGGGGGGGGTGTATTACTTTCAGAATTGTAAAGCAATTCCTGATTTTTTCTTAGTGGGGTTTAACGCCATTTCCAACACATTTCAGGTTATAACTGGCATATCCAGTTTTACTGGTGGAGGAAAACTTCAGAATCTGAGTAGAACCACTGACTTTCCACAAATATCTGGCCAACTTTTTTTTGGAGCAAGTTGGACTTGAATTTATGGTAGTCGGCACACCTAATCATTGCTTTTGAGATTTGCTAGGCTTTTAACCAGTACTAGACACACTTTTTATATGAAAGTTACTGAAATATTCAGAAGTAAGGTTTGTGGCAGTAGAACAAAGTTCATGGCCTATTATCACAGAGACTGCGGCAGGGCAGGGATTTGAACTCATGACTCCTGGACTGAAAGTTATGAATTAAGAAAACAACAGCCCTCAACAGATCTGCCAATAAATGTGAACAAATCTGACTAAATGGGTTTCGTATGAATTGATGAATGAATCAGTGGGGTTTTACGGCGTGCCAACACATTGTAGGTTATTAAACACCAACAGGAAGGAAGATTCCAGGTTCATTCTACATGTACAAAAACAAAAAATTAACATACAGATTAAAAAGTCACATCAAATGATTATGCAGAATGAAACGTGAACCTTGATACCTGCAGAACTGCAGAGTTTCAGCAAATTCTATTGTATAACTCAAACTGTCGCTTCTTATGACATGCATAAGTCACAGTGACCTTATTCTTGCCATCAGTCATATGGCTCCCTTGAACCACACAGAGATCCGAATCTAATGCCGGAAGAACTTGTGACCCAATCCCATTTCTGTATACATGCATGTATATAAATAGAAATAAAATATGTTTAAACCAATCCCAGAGAGGTTGGTAACTTAACTACAATCATGAACATGACAAAAATAGATATAATGAACATGACACTCATTTGAAGGATTCATACCCCTCTGCAGAGATCGACAGTGATTCTTATTTTACTAGGTTTTGAGAAAAAAACATTTGGAGAAAAAAACAACTCTTTCATGCACTCATTGTACAGTATCCCTTTATGAAATTGAAGCATTCAATTGGACCAATTCTCAATATCTGTGACTAAATCTTTTATATAAAAATTGTATGTCTGTATGGACTTCAAGCAAATCTATTAGACAAAATGAACCAGAGCCGCTTGGTTTGACCTGACCAAACTTGAATAAAAGTAATTTAAAAATTTGAGCAAAATACTATTTAAAAATTTGACTAACTTTTCTCAAGAATATTTTAGAAAATCTTCCTAGGTTTACCTGTGGCTAGACAATGCTTCAAATCAAGTGAAAGAAACTCCTATCAAGAAGTCTTGAAGACTCTTCTGACTAGTTTTGTCTGTTTTTGTTAACCAAAATGTTTTTGTAATTTTAATGGGGTTTAACACCATTTTATGTGGTTTAACGCCATTTTCAACTCATTTCAAGTTTTTTGAGATTGGGGGACTCGAACCTACTACCTAAGCGTGAGAAGATAGTGATCTTGAGATGGCGTTTAAGACCACTTGGCCACGGAAGAACCTATAACCAGAATGTATATGAGTCACACAAATTTTCTTTATGATTTAATGTTATCTATTGATGAACACTCTGTACCTAATTTATCCAACTTTTACACTATGATCCATTTTCTGAACTATTTACTTGGGAAAAATGGTTTTTGAGTTCATTGTTTAATTCTTAATCACAGGAAGTTGGAAAAAGATACAATAGTATGAACACCCCAATTAACAATCATAATACTATTTCCAGATCTGAACTGTAACAGAATCAAGTCAATAATACAAACCAGGTTTGAAAACCTTTTTACATATTACTCGATATCAACTGAAATTCATGAAGCTGTGTTCAGTGATGCTTAAACCAAGCACTGGCTTGTTTTAACAAGAGTTGTCAGAAGACAACAAAGCTCGCCCCTGGGTGTTTAAGTCCAAAAAGTGCCATAACTGTGCCAAAATGCAATCCAGAGCTTTGGTTCTTGTCTCTGTGTGTTCCATTGATGATGGTGAACACACATGCGAAGTTTCATTCACATCCAATGAGTGGTTGCATAGATATCTTAAACTTATAAGCAAAAGTTTAACCTGGGTGTCCACAGATGACAACGCTGACGCCAGGGTCATGGCAATAGCTCTCCTTGTACTTCGTCCTGGTGAGCTAATAAATTTGCATGTGTTCAGAAATCATCTTTAGAAGAACTCTTTCTTATCCACTCTACACTGGTAAAAAACTCCTGAATTGTTTTCTTTAGAATGACTCCTTCTTGCCTCTAGAAAAACCCTTAGATATCCGATCCCCACATCCACCACTCAATACATTAACCAAACAAACCCTTGATAAGACCCCCTAAGAACCCCTTCCAAATACAGTTTACACCTGCAGAATTGGATATATAGAACAAGATTTTATCTGTCACTTCTTTCCAAATTTTGAATGGATTAACAAACTTATAAATGTGACAAATGAGAAATAACTTTTTTTCCATAGCATCCCCTTGTATAAATCGACTCCCCTTTATTTGAACAAACTTAAAACCCTTGCTCATATATTTATAGATCATTAATTTGTACCAGATATGATGAAAACATCTGGATTATCAGTTTTAAATAAAAATACTTGAAATTTCTCAATACTATTGCTTATTAGGCCCCTGTTGGCCCCTTATGGAAATTCATATCACATTTAAAAGACCCAGTCTCAAATGTTATGACTAACCAATAATCCAGACCACATGGAGATCATTGACTCAGGGGATGAATTAAAGAGAGTTAGAGACAGACATACAGACAGACAAAAGACCTGCTAACAAAAGTAATAAATTTTGTTATAATAGAAAATAATACTATCATTATTACCCCATATGACAGAAAATAATCCAGAATTTAAATCAGCTGCACAGAATTCAAAAGTCTCTCAACATGACTGGTAACTCCTGTATGATTATGGTAATTAGTAAACACTAGTTGTTTAAATATTGATAGATGCAACAGCAACATTTTAAAACACAACAATGAGTTCAGCATACTGACAAACAATTAAATCAAGCAATAGGCAGGTGAAATCTGCCACCACAGAACACACAAAACAATCAATACTTGGTTTAGTTTTTAAAAGCATGTCCTACAAATCAGGAATATCACATGTAACTATTATAGTAAATGTTACATGATCTGAGATGATATTTAGACCAAAATCAATGCCACATGTTACTATATAGTAAATTAAATACATGACCTAAAATAAATTCTAAGCTCACGTATATGTACTGGTTAGCTACATGTACTTATTGTATGCTATTTTAACAACATTTTTATGTTGAGAATTTGAATGATTGATTGATTGATTAACTGAATATTTAGCATCATTTCTATGCCATCAGCTGCTAACAGATGGTCAGTTAACTGGCCAACAGTGCACGTTGTTGCATTTTTTCACAAGTTTTTTTTCTTGCAAATAAAACAAGTCCGAACAATCACAGCCAGCCAGGCAGCAGCCACAGGCCCCCTCTTGCCATAACGGTGAGAAGGGGCCTCCTGAAAGGTTAAAGTACTGAAGCACACCCATCTCCACAAGTAACTGATAACTTTCCCACTTGAATCAGAGGTGAGAGATGAAAATATAAAAGTTTAATCAGAGCTGAGCATTTTAATACATATAAAATATAGGTGAGTGGGGATCGGGTATATGGGCTTCAGGGAAGGTAACAAAGTTGACATTGGGCAGAGTATTTCAATGAAAAAAAAAAATAGGGGTGGGGATGCTTGGGCATGTGCCAAAGTAGGTATAGGACAAGGGGGCCAGGCATGTTCAAACAATAAAACAAGGTATTTTCCATAAACAAACAACTATTGCACTGTGTTCTATGCCAAAATATAGCATTCTAAATACATTTTACAACAATTCATATATACTACCTAATAACAATTTGGGAGCACAAAAGTTCTACATTACAGTATAATCACAACTTTAACACAGAGTTAAAAGACAAATATGACCTTTCACCCCTACAATATAACATTGACTTTCAAAGTAAGGAGCTGTTACATACTGCCTCAGAGTATAAACAAGAGTTGTCAGAAGACAACAAAGCTCGCCGTTCGGATAAAACTCACCACCCATGCAAAGATTGAGATTGGAGGCAAACACCCAAACTAAACGCAAAAGTTTAACCTGGGTGTCTACAGACAAAAAATTAAGTCCAAAAGGGCCATAACTTTGCCAAAATGGAACCCTAAGTTATGGTTCTTGTCTCTGTGTGTTCCATTGATGATGGTGAACACACGTGTGAATTTTCATTCATATCCAATGAGTGGTTGCATAGATATGTTACCTGATAAAAAACTTTAACCTGAAAAATTAAGCCGAAAAAGGGCCATAACTCTGCCAAAATGCAACCCCGAGTTATGGTTCTTGTCTCTGTGTTCCACTGATGATGGTGAACACACATGCGAAGTTTCATTCATATCCAATAAGTGGTTGCATAGATTCTTACCTGATAAAAAACATCAACCTGTAAAATTAAGTTGAAAAAGGGCCATAACTGTGCCAAAATGCAACCCAGAGTTATGGTTCTTGTCTGTGTCTGTTCCATTAACGATGGTGAAAAAACATGCTAAGTTTCATTCACATCCAATGAGTGAGTGGTTGAAAAGATATCTTAAACTTAAACGCAACTAAACGCAAAAGTTTAACCTGGGTGTCTTAGTCCAACAAGAGTTGGCAGAAGACAACAAAGCTCGCCTATGGGATAAAACTCACCACACATGCAAAGATTGAGATTGGAGGCAAACATCAAAACTTAAACGCAGCTAAACGCAAAAGTTTAACCTGGGTGTTTACAGACGACGCTGAAGCCAGGGTCATGGCAATAGCTCTCCTTGGACATTCGTCACAGCGAGCTAAAAAGGCCCATAACTGTGCCAAAATGCAATCCAGAGTTTTGGTTCTTGTCTGTGTGTGTGTTCCATTGATGATGGTGAACACACATAAGAAGTTTCATTCACATCCAATGAGTGGTTGTATAGATATCTTAAACTTAAACGCAAAAGTTTAACCTGGGTGTCTACAGATGCCGCCGTTGGGGTCATGGCAATAGCTCTCCTTGGATTTCGTCCTGGTGAGAGTATAATAAAGTAATACAAGAGATCATTACATAGCCTGTTTTTGTGGGCATGGACAAACAAGGGCCTGGGAAACCCAGCTCATCATATTACATAAATGATTCTTACCTACACTTGCCAACAAGGCACAATGAGACAGGATCGCCCACGACAATCACTAGTGACTGGGCTCGTGTAATTGCCGTATTTAACAGTTTGATGTTGGACAGGAACCCTAGGTCCAGTTTATCTGTGGCACCTGTTTCAGTAGGGATGGTATGACGTGTACGCACAGTGCTCATAACAATCACCCGAAACTGTCTTCCTAAAATATAAATATGGTAAAATGAAAGATTTTTACAGAAATTTTAAGTTATTCATTTTTCCATTTAATTATAAATATAATGTGGATTTCCTGTTTCCAAAGCAGTCATCTTGAAACACAACCCAAAGATATATAACTGGAAATAACATGTGTTACTGTCCATCCACAAGGATTCCCTCTATAATATACATCTTAAAGGAAGTCAGGATTTTTATAAATTAGCAAAAAACATATTTTCATATAGTATGCCTATACACTGCGGTCCCGGTATAACGCGGTCTGATATAACGCGAAAACCGTTATAACATGGTTTTTGCTTGGCTCCAATTTTTTTTGGGGGGGGGGGGGGGGGGGGGGGGGGGGGGCGGAATGTCATTATATAAAACTTAAAAATCTGTGCGAATTATCAAACGACAACCAAACAATATATCGTCGCCATGTTTTGATTTGATCATCGCTCATCTTCTACTCACCAACTAGCCTTGATTAGAACAAACTGTTATAACCTTTACCTCATGGTAGTTTAAAGGATAGTTTAAGTGATTGATTCATTGAGTATTAACAGTTTGTAATAATCTGAATGATTCAATAAATGCTGACACGCGCAAAACACGGAAGCCATGTGCAAACTTTGTTATTCTCGAACGATCACAGTGATCAAGCAACCAAGCAGTGGACAGGTATAAATATACCGCGGGTATGTTATCACATCATAAACACAAACTTATTTTTATTATTTTATTGTTGTAACTACTCTTGATATTGTTTTTAATATTTTAACACTAATAGTGTTTAGTTAAAATTGAAGCACAATTTTTTATATAGACACCGGTTTTTTTTACTTCCAGGTTACACGGAAATGGCTGCAAATTTTAGTTTTATCAAAACACGAAAACATTTTTCTTTTCTTTTTTTTATTACTAATATACATATCTAAGTGAATCTGTAACCAAATATGCGTTGTATCACGTTACAATGCAAACAATACCATTCACTTTCGAGTCAGACAGTACAATAGGTGAGAATAACCAACATCGATTTTTTTCACGGTTATTATCTCTATAACGGAGTCCACGTATAACGCGGCTCATTCATTATGTGGACCCCAAGATCCGTGTTATAGCGGGAACCGAATGTATTTAATCAAATTTTGTGACATGTCAAATGAATCAAACGATTTCATTTTGATTTCGAATTGATCCATTACTGTATTAGCTTACATATTGTTGAATTTGTTTCATCTTTGAAAGAGTCTGAATGACAAGGAAATGGTCGTCAAGCAATATGTGTGTGATATTTATTTTTAGAACAGCGATTTCATTTCAGTTTTAAGGGACATAAACACATTTTTATAACATTACCTTTAAAGGGACATTAACACATCTTTATTACATAACCTTTAAAAGGACATTAACACATTTTTATTAACATCATCTTTACTGTGATTAAAATATCAATTCTTGTCACTCTTTGGCAGATTTGAAATTCCAGATCATTATACTTAATTTATAAATGAATGAGATTTAAAAATAATATTGTTTATATACTGCGAAATCATTTATTTTCGTGGGTATTAAATTTCGTGGTTGCCACTTCAAAGACATATTCGTGAGGACTTAAATTCATTGAAAACCAATTTAAAAAAAACATTTTTTTTTACACTTTCGACATACAATATTTTACACTTTTTTTACAATGTTTACCATAGGCCTATACATTGTTTCAACTTTATAGCATTTTGCTGCAACATGACAGTCTATTTTAAGCAATTCTGACATTTGACTGAAATACACATCTCCCTACACACACACACATCTATGAATTTAAGATGATATGAGAAATAAAAAATTCTTGCACTATTTACAAAATTATCAATGTAAATATTGATGCAATATGACGAAAGAAAATATATAAATAAAGGATGGATTATTTACCACAATGCGATGCACTTAGGTATATGAAAACAGTGGTTATTTATATTGACAGCATTTCATTATTGTGTAAACTAAGTTCGTGGGTATTTGATTTCGTTGTCTAGGCTTCCCACGAAATCCACGAAAATTAATACCCCACAAAAATTAATGATTTCACAGTATTCATGTATAGTGATTTTTCTTCACATACTCTGTGTTTATTCTAGGAATAAAATAACAGGGAGAAATTCCCACTTGCGTATGAAATTTAGGGGGATTTTAAAAAACAGGGGAATGAATATTTTAAGCAAAACTTGTACTGATTTTTATCACTTCATTTACAGTAATTAGACCACTAGCTTTTAATGATATGATCATGCAATAAACATTTGTTTATGGTTATAAAATGACTATGTAAACTTTTTCAGAATAATATGATCATGTTTCAATAACATGTAAAATAAAACAAGAAATGTCACTGGTAAGCGTCGCATGCCCCCCAAATGGTCTTTGAAAAATAACAATATAATTATGTTATAATAGGTAGCAATGTATCCATGAATATAAAGAGTAATGGACTGATGTTTCAGACATGCAATTTCATGTTTTTTACATTAAAGCATGACCTTGACCTTTGTGTAACCTTGACCTTGACATCTGATGTAATGGTCTGGGTATTTCAACAGTTAAATGCTGCTGACACATCATCATGACATGCTGATCACTTGTGTCAAGCTATTTTAAAATCCCTAAATGTAAGACAAAGTTACAGATCAATTCTTGATAAATTGAGCCAAGTGTTTTTGAAATCCTTCCATGTATGATAAAGTTTAAAGGCCCATCGCCGGTAGCTCCTACACACAGTATTATAGGCGGGGCTTATCACTAGCAGCCGACAAGTTTACTACAGTTATTTGATAATACTCATGTCCAACATAAGCTGTAACTACCAGCATAGCCATAGAAGATACTGCCTATTGCAAGTTAATACACACTGAATTTCTTGTAAATATAATTGATTGATATTATGGAAGTTAATCTAAGCAACAATGTTTATTGTACATGCAGGTTCCTCAGTATTATGGATTAAAATAAAGGTTTCCCCAGATTAAGTACAGCAAACACAGCACTCAAATATATTGCAATGGACATCTTATCTGCATGCATAATAAACAAAATTGCTAATTAGATACATCCAATTTACAGTTTCATGCTGGTTTACATACAACACATCTCTGGTCATGATCAAAGAGATAAAGTGAAATTATTTGGGTCAAGTTCCATGGATTAGTACATTATTTACTGAGAGAGAATGAAACTATTTATGAAAAATGGTTTATCGTATTTAGTATGGACTTATATCAAACAGGCATACATGTTGTAATGAATTGTAAATAAATTGCTTGGACACAAGTAAAGGGCAAACAATTATTTGTGAGACAAAACATAAAATGATTGAAAATACAGAAACCCCTTTAACATAATAGAATGACCCATTCCATTTAAGTTCACAATTTCCCTGGCAAAACTTACAAATGGAAGAAAATGTGGAAATACTTTGAAGGTTTCGAGGGAACAATTTCGTATATTATTTCATTTATTTGATTATAATGAGTGTGATTTCAAGATCATTTAGTTACACCAGACTGGTCAATTAATGTTGATGAAAATAACTATAGTTAGACACAGAACTTAAAGGAATATTTATTGTCAGATGGCATTCAGGACAAAAAATGAGGCACAGATGGAGAAAGTGGGGGAAGTGATTATGATGCTGATGATGATGATGATGATGAAAATAAATACATTCCTGTTGAACAGTTATGGATATTGTTTCATGTCCGTTAATAACATTTCAACATCAGTTTTGGCTAGGTGAATTTTCATTTCCTAATCAAAGAAACAGTCTTTTACCAAAACGTAGGCTAGATACAGAAAATACTGGAATTTGTTTTCAAATGTAGGAGTTTGGTTCCTACTTAATTATGTAAGAAAAAAAGCAAAGAATATTGAATCAACCAAGATCTAAATTATGCCAAGTTGTGTTTTGAACCTAGTTCATGGTTCATACACAAACATCCAATGTCGCCTATATAGCACTAAGTGGTTTTCATTGAAGGCTGTGATATAAGAACTGTAAAAACAATAAAATGACATTTATTTGCTTAAAAAAAAAACAATTCCAAAAGGAAGCTATTGTGAATTATGGGATTCAGAATAATGATCAAACAAGGTTAGTGTAAATGGTTACTTATTTGCATCCAAATAAGAAAGCATGTATGCATGTATCTAAGATAAGCCATAAACTACAATGTGTAATCATTTGTTTATAATATGAAAAAGGCAGATATATTATGAAGATTAATCTTCATAAACATGTAATTCACAAACTGAAAGTCAAACACATTATTCTACTCTGAGATATCAAACACTGCATGGCTCCTCAAAGTGGGTTATACACATCTCCAAGCAAGTGTTGCTGTTTACACCACGTGACAAGGGTCAAACGGGTTCAAAATTCAAATATTTAGCAAATTTTCCTTGATATCTCAATTTTGTAAGGACTACTACTACTTAGTTTCAGGGAGCTTTTGTGAATAAAGGGCATTTTTATAAAGCCAAAGTATGTCCCTACAACTGCACTTCTTTTTGAAAATAATGACAACTTTGTTTCTATGTTTTACAGAAAAACATCTCCCAGTTCAACATTGTTGCAAGAAAGTGCCACCATTTGAAATTAGGCTCCTCCCATTTCATTTTATAGAAAAGTTGGGGGTTTAAGGACGGACTTGAAATCTCAAACAGATTCAAAGTGTTGTCATACATACTAAAAGTGTGACCTTGACCTTTGAGGTATGGGTCTAGGTCTTACTAACGACACGTCGTCATGTCATCTTGATAAATTGATCCAAGTTAAAGGCAAAGTCACAGACCAGACACACAATATCAAACAAATTGAAAGTGTGACCTTGATCTTTGAGGAAAGGTTCTGGGTCTTACATGTGACACTTAATTATGTCATGTTGATTAATTGAGCGAAGTGTTTTTAAAATTTATCCATAGATGACAGACCAGACAAGAAATGTCAAAATGACTGAAAGTGTAGTCAAACAAAGTTAAATGGTGACCATGACCTTTGAAGTGGGAGTTTGGGTATTAAGTGCAACATGTTGTCATGTATGTTGATAATTTATAACAAATATTTATAAAAATCCATCTATGCATGACAAAGTTGCAGGCCAGACACGAAATCTCACACAGACTCAAAGTGTTGTCAAACTCAAATTGTGACCTTGACCTTTGAGGTACGGGTGTGGGTCTTATTCGCGACACATCGTCATGTTATGTTGATCAATTGTAGCAAGAATTATTAAAATCCATCTATGCATGACAAAGTTACAGGCCGGACACACAATCTCACAAACTCAAAGCGTTGTTAAACAAACTCAAATTGTGACCTTGACCTTTGAGGTACAGGTGTGGGTCTTAGTCGTGACAAGTCATCATATTATGTTGATCATTTGTAGCAAGTATTTATAAAATCCATCTATGCATGACAAAGCTACAGGCCGGACACGAAATCTCACACAGACTCAAAGATTATTCAAACAAACTCAAATTGTGACCTTGACCTTTGAGGTATGGGTGTGGGTTTTACTCACAACACGTCATCATGTTATGTTGATCATTTGTACCAAGTATCAACAAAATCCATCTATGCATGACAAAGATACAGACTGGAAATGAAATACTGGACGAAAGGACGGATGGACGCTGCGATTACTATATGCCACCCACAAAATTTTTTTGCATAAAAAAGACTGTAAGTATTCATATGATTAAACCGGGATAACAAATCAACCCCTGCATGACTCAATAACTTATACAACAAATTGGCAAACACTTTGGAATTGGAATGAAAAGTTTCCAGGGAGACAAGAAATTGCTCATGTTAAAAACTATCGATGATGATGTTTAATGTCAAATTACAAATGATTTGACGACATTTATGGCATTGAAATACAGAACAAGAGGGCCAAGATGGCCCTATTTCGCTCACCTGACTGACCTTGAGTCACCGAACTTAAGTAGATTATATAATACATGTACACTCAAAATTCCAGAAAGACGAGATGGGCAAGTAGTTAGAATTTTGATTTGTTTTGAAGATGTAACAGATGTGTAGAAGAGTTCAAACTTGGTAGAGGTTCACCCATGGTAAATGTCAGAGAAATTACATCAAAATCAGGTCAATAGATTCTGACAAGAAGGCTTTTGAAGTTTTTACTATAGCTTCCTATATGTTTGGAAACTGTTCCATCTTTTTATGATGAATTATCTTTTAAAACTTATATCTGGTATAATATTGCATAATAATAGCAAAAAAAAGTTTATTTAAAGAGTTTATTACCTCTTCTTATAATAATTGCTATATACAGACATTTATGCTATAAAGCAAGGGCATTAATTTGACATAAAACTAACCCCACCCCCTGGCTGCTAAGTTTTTTGACAAATCAAGATGGCTTGAACAAACTTGGTAAAGAGTCACCCAAAGAACATTTCTGTGAAATTATTTTAAAATCAAGCCAGTAGTTTCTGACAAGAAGATTTTTTAAGTTTTTACTATAGCTTATATAGTAAACTAACCCCACCCCCTGGCCGCAATGTTTTTTGACGAATCAAGATGGCTTGAACAAACTTGGTAGAGGGTCACCTAAGGAACATTTTTGTGAAATTATTTTAAAATCGAGCCAGTAGTTTCTGACAAGAAGATTTTTTAAGTTTTTACTAATTAAACTTGCCCCACCCCCTGGGGGGCCATGTTTTTTGATGAATCAAGATGGCTTGAACAAACTTGGTAGAGGGTCACCCAAGGAACATTACTGTGAAGTTATATCAAAATTGGCCTAGTGGTATCAGAGGAGAAGTTGTTAAAAGCGAAAAGTTAACGACGGACGACGGACGAAAGACGATGGATGACAGACGACGGACACCAGGCGATCACAAAAGCTCACCTGTGAGCCTTCGGCTCAGGTGAGCTAAGAATATAGAAAATACAATTCCAACAACAAAACAATTAATAAATTTAAGACATTTTGTTTTGAATTTAACGAATCTCACAACATACATACCCTGTACATTCACCACCCGTTCCACTGATATTTTGTACATTTTTCTCTTCCGCAGTTCTGACCTTATGTACATTACCTGAAAACAATAAGGTCATTAAATTAATGAAGTCAGTTTAAGAGTCATATGAAGTTTGAAGTTGCACCTAAAAGAAAATTTGGGAAATACAAATGGACATTCTTCAGTCCAAACTTAAAGTTATAGTGAATGATGTTGTTGCTGAATAACAAATCATTATACTTTAATATAAAACTAAGAGAAGAAATTAAGAAACTCTGACTCAAAGCGGGGTCGTAGCGTAGTGGATAGTGTTGGCCGCTCACATCAGAGGTTGCATGTCCAATCTCTAGCCCGATCCGATGCCTCTCAAAAAAAAACAAATCGAAACTGGTTCTTACCAGGAAGCGGATTTGATTATACCAAAAGTGACCACATATGATATATGAAGATGCTATTGTGATGTACAATTTTTGATAATTCAAAATTTGTGGTTATATAACTTTTGCTAGTTCTATCGTGATACAAATCAATATACTGTTGCTAAAGTGTACACAATGTAAAAAAAAAATGAACAACAAATAATGGAACTAACGGAAAACATATGTGACCAAATAAGCATTTCTTGCATATTTTGGCTGAGGTGAGCTAAAATATGGAGGTGATGGAACAATCAACTGACCTGGTCTGAGTATGGAGCAACCACACATATTCCCGTCTCATCAAAATCTCCCCACTCTGGTGGCCAGTGTTTCTGCAGATGTTCCACTTGTTCTATCACTTCATAGATCTGACAATAGATGGGAAAATGTACAATATCATAGATTTGACAATGGAAAATACTATAGATATGACAATGGAAAATATCACAGATCTTACAATGGAATATACCAAAGATCTGACAATGGAAAATATCACAGATCTTTCAATGGAAAATACTATAGATCTGACAATTGGAAATATCACAGATATTACAATGGAATATTACAAAGATCTGAAAATTGAAAATATCAAAGATCTGGAAATGAACATATCAAAGATCTGATAATGGAAAATACTGTAGATCTGACAATGGAAAATATCATAGGTCTGACAATATAAAATACTATAGATCTGACAATGGAAAATATCACAGATCTTACAATGGAAAACACTACAGATCTGACAACGGAAAATATCACAGATCTTTCAATTGAAAATACTATAGATCTGACAATTGAAAATATAAAAGATCTGACAATGGAAAATGTCAAAGATCTGGAAATGGGAAATATCATTGATCTGGCAATGGAAAATATCATAGGTCTTACAATGGTAATTACCAAAGATCTGACAATGGAAAATACTATAGATCATACAATGGAAAATATCACAGATCTTACAATGGAATACACCAAAGATCTGAATGGAAAATATCAAAGATCTGACATTGGAAAATACCAAAGATCTGACATAGGAAAATATACAAGATCTGATAATGGAAAATATCATAGATCTGACAACAGATGTGATAATATAAAATATTATAGATCTGAACAATGGAATAAATCATAAATCAGATGATGAAAATGACCATAGATCTGACAATGGAAAATATCATAGATATGACAACAGAAAATATCATAGATCAGACAATGGAAAACACCATAGATCTGACAATGGAAAACATCATAGATCTGATGATAAGCAATGGAAAACTTCATGGAAAACTTCATAGATCTGACAATTGACAACTTCTTAGATCTGACAATGGAAAACTTCATAGATATGGCAATGGAAAATATCATAGTCCTGATAATGGAAAACTTCATTCATGTAGATCTGGCAATGGAAAACTTCATACATGTAGATCTCTGACAATGGAAAACTTCATAAATTTGAGAATGGAAAATATCATAGACCTGACAATGGAAAACTTCATTCATGTAGATCTGGCAATGGAAAACTTCATACATGTAGATCTGACAATGGAAAACTTCATAAATTTGACAATGGAAAACATCATAGATCTGACAATGGAAAATATCATAGATCTGACAATGGAAAACTTCATAGATCTGACAATGGTAAATTTCATAGACCTGACAATGGAGAACTTCAATCATGTAGATCTGGCAATGGAAAACTTCATGGAAAATTTCATAGATCTGACAATGGAAAACTTCATAGATCTGATGATGGAAAACATCATAGAGCTGACAATTGAAAACATTGATCTGACGAAAGAAAACATCATAGATCTGACAATGGAAATTTCATTCATGTATATCTGGCAATGGAAAACTTCATGGAAAACTTCATAGATCTGACAATGGAAAACTTAGTAAATCTGACAATGGAAAATATCATAAATCTGACAATGGAAAATATCATAGACTTGACAATGGAAAATATCATAGATCTGACGATGGAAAACTTCACATATCTGGCAATAGAAAACACTGGTATCTGACAATGGAGACAGACAAATTTAAGAAAACCTTTGACACATTTACAGTTGTTGTTTTTTAGGGACAGTGAGAATGACAGGTATTTCAGATTTTCATGTCAGACAAAGCATTACCACAATAAAAAACTGGAAAAGTACTAGAACTTATTCACTTCACTTTCATGACAATATGAAGACTTTGAAAGCAAATTGTGACAGAACAATTAAAAGTTTTCCTTTTTCATTTATTCTGATTTATTAAAATGACAATACAAAATTTAGTAAACATTCATACAAACTATGTGTTTGTAAGGGTTTTATCTTACCTCAGCTATATTAAAATATCCTGAACTGGAACTGTTTTCATGCTGGACCTCCACACCCCTTGCTGTGAAAAATGTTAGTGGATAATATACGCTGTGTGCAATGGGGTCTTTTGATGCCTTCAGTTTGTGATCATAAAAAAGTTCTGACGTGAACTCGATGATTGCTCTGTTAGCGCGGTAATTCTCACACAACATTACTTTACTGGGACTGGAGTCTGGATACATGTCATACAGACGCTCCAGCATAGACTTGTGGAACTGCTGTTGACGACCAAAGTCAGAAAACACCTCCGGACTCATCTACAATATTACAGATAAATTACATATCAACACTGCTGCCACTTTATAAGAAAGGATGATATTAACAAACTGCCAAAAATGGCACTGCTGAATGCAATCAAATTAAACTTCTTCTTTTTGCAAATTTTTATGTTTTTTTATTTTAAATATACTTTATTCTTTTAAAAGATATATATTTTGTTTTTCACTTTTACATTTTTCACTATATATAATACCATAAAGTGTACATTTACAGCAAAAATATGCAATTTTCCTACATTTTAAACCATTTTATGTATTACATAGTACAGTTTTCACGGTAAAGGCACTTTTGCCACAAGGCAATATCTACACATATTACTCAGATTGTACTAGACAATGATCAGAATAAATATCTGTGTGGCAAGAATGCCTTCATAATAAAAATAATATTTAAAAGAGAGAAATAGCACAAAATTGGGGGAATAAGCATTTTCCTTAATTTTAACCATCTTTGGAGTCATTCTATGAATTGAAAAACATGAAATTAAAAAAAAAAATATTTTAAAAGAATAAATTATATTTAATACAAACACACCAAGCTTTGCTAAAAAATAAGTACTTAAAAGAAATGCATTTTACAGGTCAATTATTGGGGCTTCAAGGGATCCTTTATTGGTTTTGTTTAAAGACATTTTTCGACTTCATCCATAAAACATCTTATCAAATGAAATTGTCTAAACTGATTTTTTTTATCAAAGAATATGAAATTAACTGGCTTTTCCTTTTCATTTAAACCAAAAAGCATTATTTATTTATCTATTTTGTTAAACCAAAAGTTGTTTTATCTGCACACATAAAATAAAACAATAATGGTATCTATATCTGTGTATTTCCAGACTAATATTCTTGCGTCAAATTGACTTTTCAGCTTTCTGTTCGAAATTGCAACCTTTGGCACCAGTAAGCCATTTTTAACCATTCAAGGGTCACAGACCACACATTTATCATCAAATAGGTCTGTTCAAAACATAATCCATGATCTTATTACATTAACTTCTATAAAGTTTGGTGAAACTCCAAAGACAAATGCTTGTGCTACAGTGCACAAAACAATTTAATATTAACAAGGGCTGTAACTCATTTTTCATCCAATTTGTCGAATTCAGTATTTGTCTACAAAGTTATTGTAATGTTACTCCTGTGTATATTTTGTCGAGATCAAATGAAACTATGAATGTGTCTGTTGACATGAATGTCCCTGCTATTTACCAATAATCAATTTTTTACCTAAAATTATGAACAAAAGGGGCTATAACTCTTGTATATTTTTACTGACATTAACAAATATCCAACTTGGCCTGTATTTTATGATTAAACAGGTAGACACAAAATATAATAATTATTATTAAATACATAGATTTTCTACACAGATAGAGGGACAGGACAGATGGATGAATGGACAGGCATTCTAACAAATGGGTATTTAAGTGGCTTCTTTGCGCCCAGCTGATTACTTGTGTGGCTTTAGATTTTAGCCACATAAAAAGTATTTTTTAAGTGTTTAGAAACAGCCACACATAATTTTTTTTAACTATCCAACAAGAGGGCCTAGATGGCCCTATATCGCTCACCTGAGTGACCTTGAGTCACCCAACTTAAGTAGATTATATAATACATGTACACTCAAAATTCCAGAAAAACGAGATGGGCGAGTAGTTAGAATTTTGATTTGTTTTGAAGATGTTACAGATGAGACAGAAGAGTTGTGCGATAACAACAGTATCCTTGTGCAGATATCTGGATATCAGATATCGAAAGAAAGTTTTCACTATATATCCATATAAAGAAAACCAGCCTCCCCTCCTGGCGACTATGTTTTTCGAAGAACTGCAATGGCTGGAACAAACGTGGTAGAAGTTCACCCGTGGTAAATGTCAGTGAAATTACATCGAAATCAGGTCAGTAGATTCTGACAAGAAAGCTTTTGAAGTTTTTACTATAGCTGCCTATATAGTAAACTAATACCTCACTGCGGCAGTCATGTTTTTTAACAAATCACAACAGCTTGAACAAACTTGGTAAAGGGTCACCCAAGGAACATTTCTGCAAAATTGTTTTAAAATCTTTCTGGCAGTTTCTGACAAGAAGACTTTTTAAGTTTTACTGTAGCTTATATAGTTAACTAACCTCACCCCCTGGCCGCCATGTTTTTTGACAAATCACTACGATTTGAACAAACTTGGTGAAGGGTCCTCCAAGGAACATTTCTGTGAAATTATTTTAAAATCGAGCCAGTAGTTTCTGACAAGAAGATTCTTTAAGTTTTTATAAATAAAACTTGTCCCATCCCCTGGCGGCCATGTTTTTGGACGAATCAAGATGGCTTGAACAAACTTGGTAGAGGGTCACCTTAGGAACAATTCTGTGACGTTATATCAAAATTGGCCCTGTGGTTTCTGACAAGAAGATTTCTTTCTATATTTTTACTTTAGCTTATATAGTAAACTAACCTCACCCCCTGGCCGCCATGTTTTTTGACGAATCACTACAATTTGAACAAACTTGGTGAAGGGTCCTCCAAGGAACAATTCTGTGAAATTAATAAAAATCAAGCCAGTAGTTTCTGACAAGAAGATTTTTTAAGTTTTTACTAATTAAACTTGCCCAACCCCCTGGCAGCCATGTTTTTTTGACGAATCAAGATGGCTTGAACAAACTTGGTAGAGGGTCACCAAAGGAACATTTCTGGTAGTTATATCAAAATTGGCCCTGTGGTTTCAGAGAAGTTGTTAGAAGCTAGAAGTTAACGACTGACGATGTATGACAGACGATTGACACCAGGCGATCACAAAAGCTCACCTTTAGGTGAGCTTAAAAGGTAATTACCCTTAAACTGTAGACATTTAAATACCCATTTGTGTGTGCAAATGAACAAAGAGACGTACAAATAGATGTACAAACAGATGGACAGGATTAACACTTGATGCTCCTTCACCATTCTTTGAATGGCGGGGATGGTGGGGACATAATATAAGAGTTTATTATTACCATGTAGCATCATTAATACCTATAGATATCAGCATCATTAAAACATATTTAGTCAGCTAACTGACTAACCTGCATATGATCTCCTGCCAAGACTACCCGTGTGTTTGGTCCAGCCAGGGACAAGGGTATCAACATCTCACACTCAAGGGCCTGGGCCGCTTCATCCAGGAAAATGTGGCTGAAGAATCCCGGTGGTAGATCCAGGTCAGACAGAAGCATGGCACTACTCAATGTTGATATAACAATTCTATGATTTTCAACATCTTCCATGTCAGGTTTTCTGTAAATGAATGAATTAGCAAGAAATGTCACTGGTAAGTGTCACATGCCCCTGATGGTCTGTGAAAATAACGATATATTTTATAATAGGTAGCGATGTATCTATGAATATCAAGAGTAATGGACTGATGTTTTAGACTAGACACACAAATTCATGTTGTTTTTTTACATTAAAGTTTGACCTTGACCTCTATGTAACCTTCACCTTGACATCTGATGTAAAGGTCTGGATATTTCTACAGGTAAATGCAGGTGACACATCATCATGACATGTTGAATTTTGATCACTTGTGTCAAGCTACTTTAAAATCCCTCCATGTAAAACAAAGTTACAGACCAGGCATGAAATATCAAACTAAAAGTGTGACCTTGACCTTTGATTTAAGGTTCTGGGTCTTAATGTGACTCGCCGTCACGTCATGTTGATCAATTGATAAATTGAGCCAAATGTTTTTGAAATCCATCCATGTATGACAAAGCTACAGACCAGACTTGAAATCTCAAACAGACTCACTGTTGTTCAAAAAACTCAAAGAGTGACCTTGACCTTTTAGGTACAGGTCTTGATCTCACATGTGGCACATAATCTTGTCATCTTGATCAATGAGCCAAGTTAAAGACAAAGTTACAGACCAGGAAAAAATTCAAACAAACTGAAAGTGTGACCTTGACCTCTGAGGAAAGGTTCTGGGTATAACAAGTGACACTTCATAATGTCATATTGATCAACTGAGCCAAGTGTTTTTGAAATTGATCAATAGGTGACAAAGTTACAGGCTGGACACAAATCTCAAACAGACTGAAAGTTTTGTCAAAGTTAATTGTGACCTTGAAGTGGGAGTCTGGGTTTTACGCGAGACACGTCGTCATGTTATGTTGATAATTTGTAGCAAGTATTTATAAAATCAAAGTTACAGGCCGGACACAAAATATCAGATTCAAAGTGTTGTCAAACAAACCCAGTGTGACCTTGACCTTTGAGGTTCAGGTGTCGGTCTTACTCGCGACACGTCTTCATGATATGTTGATCATTTGTAGCAAGTATTAACAAAATCCATCTATGCATGACAAAGTTACAGGCAGGACACGAAATCTCAAACAGACTGAAAGTGCCGTCAAACAAAGTTAAATTGTGACCTTGACCTTTGAAGTGGAAGTCTTGGTTTTACGTGCAACACGTCGTCATGTTATGTTGATCATTTGTAGCAAGTATTTATAAAATCCATCTATGTATGACAAAGTTATAGGCTGGACACAAAATCTCACACAGACTCAGTGTTGTCAAATAAACTTAGTGTGACCTTGACTTTTGAGGTATGGGTGTGGATCTTACGCACAAGTTGTCATGTCATGCTGATTTATTCAGCTAAGTGTTTTTGAAATTGATCCATAGGTTAGAGAGTTACAGACCGGACAGGAAATCTCAAACAGACTAAAAGTGTTATCAAAGTTAAATTACAGTACCAAATATAACACAAAATTCAGACAACTACTTTCAGTAAAGCAGTTATTGCCACTACCTTTATTTTTCCTTACCTAAATGTTCTCGTCACTGCCTTTATTTTTCCTTACCTAAATGTTCCTGCCAGTGGACCTGCCACTGCCTTTATATTTCCTTACTTAAATGTTCTTGTCACTGCTTTTATATTTCTTTACCTAAATGTTCCTGCCAGTGGACCTGCCACTGCCTTTGTATTTCCTTACTTAAATGTTCTTGTCACTGCTTTTATATTTCTTTACCTAAATGTTCCTGCCAGTGGACCTGCCACTGCCTTTATATTTTCTTACCTAAATGTTCCTGCCAGTGGACCAGACTGTTCTCGTATACAATATTGTAAAACAGTGTCAGACAGCCGTTGTATCCAACGGTGACGATAATACACACGGAGGGGACGTGCATCAATATTGCCCTCCATTACATATGGATGAAGGAAGTCTTTTATATACAGATCAGCAGCACTGGAAAGTAGGAAAATTAAATTTCAGAAGTGCATGAAACGAAATCACCCTTTTTTTAATCTCCACCACCACCCATGTTTAATATTCAGCACTAATAACAATTAGGCCAAGATGGCCTCAATGTGCTGATCTGAAAAAATGCCTTTAAAAAGGGTTTTGGGTAAAATTTGTAACAACAATCACAATTTAGAATATTAATGACCACAAAAGAAAGAAGTCTTCAACCAAAAGAAACAGTATTGCTGTTTTGTGTCACTTAAAAAAACAATTATTTTATATTATTTTATATGTATTTATAAATATTGGGACAGCAAAAGACTCCATTGTTTGTTGCTATCTCAGTTAATAAGGTACTATAAACACATCAAAGTCAGTCCATCACGGCCATCTGATCAAACATCAAAAGCATGCTCTGATAATAAGATTTACAAAATTTTAAGAAGATTTAATTAATATCAACAAGAGGTTGCCATTAACGTGGTCATATCCCCTGCCACCTCATTGACCCTTAGAGGCATTTCCAGAGAAGTGGATTTAAATAATACAAAATGAAAAAGTCGCTGAGCGCAGAAATCACATGTAAATGATGCAAACTGAAATACTGTAATATGACACATTGTCTTGTCCCAGTGAGCACTGGTGGGATGTTCTAAATCGACCATAAATATTTAAGTTATAACCCCAAAACAAAACAAAAACTTTCTTCTTTGACGAACAGACCCAAATTCGTATCACACATGGTCTTGGGCTGGTTAACATTTGTGCCAATTTATTTAAAACTCCAACTGTTGAAATGTTTGTTTCTGGTTAGCCCTTTAAAAAAAATAGGGTATGTAGGTAGGTGTTTTGTTGTTTGTTTCTCCCGAGGTACTATTAGAGTTCAATTCAAGGTTGTAACTGTATGTTATATGTTAACCATGTTATATAATTGACATAAAAAGCCTAGCCTAGTATATTCTAAATAGTTTTTCTTCTTCAGATTTAAAAATTGAAATTTGTCCTGGGCAACAGTATTCAATCAAAATTATCACAAGCCCTGCTTATTCTCTAAAATCGCAGTCTGTTTGCATTAGCATGTCATTTTTCTTCAAAAAGTAGGGGCAAAAACAACCTACTCAATTTCATTTTTGAAGAACATAACTTACCTATTAGAATGAGTACAAATAAGTATTCTTGTGTTCGGCTCCAGTAGAACATGTTTTGCACACTGGGCAAGTGTGTGGGTTTTACCCGTGCCAAAAGGGCCAACAATCAACACAGGAGGTAATGGCATGTGTGAGTAAGCGGCCACCTTCATGATTGCATCTTTTTGATCTTCATTAGTTTTTTCCCCAGTTTCTTCTTTCCATGACCTGGTTGTTTTTTAGAAAGAAACAAAACATTTTGTTTTTATATGTTTACCAGCATAAACAATGTTTAAAGAAAAGGAAACGCTTTATCAAAATTTATAAACAACAGTCATACTATCCCTCTTTCATATCTTTATATTCATAGTAAACATATTATTACAATTGTATTGAAAATGAAAATAACAATTGTTTTACTTACCAATTATCTAGTGGAGGTAAGTTGGCAAGTGCTTCTGGTTTGGGAAACACAATATCAAGGGTCCTTAATGCATCTACAGCGTGGTGCATTTCACAAAGATGTAAACGATTCAGTTGAAATTGTACCTACAACACACCAAACTCAGACATTACATACAATACCTACAACACACCAAACACAGACATCACATTCAATACCTACAACACATCAAACACAGACATCATGTTCAATACCTACAACACACCAAACACAGACATTACATTTAATACCTACCTACAACACACCAAACACAGACATTACGTTTAATACATACAACACATCAAACACAGATATCACGTTTAATACCTACAACACACCAAATACAGACATCCCGTTTAATACCTACAACATACCAAATACAGACATCAAGTTTAATACCTACAACACACCAAATACAGTAATAACGTTCAATACCTACAACACACCAAACACAGACATCATGTTTAATATCTACTACATACCAAACACAGATATTACATTCAATACCCAAAACACACCAAACACAGACATCATGTTTAATATATACTACATACCAAACACAGATATTACATTCAATACCTACAACACAACTAACAAAGACATCACATTTAATACCTACAACACACCAAACACAGAAATCATGTTTAAATAACACTACAACCAAACACAGATATTACATTCAATACCTACAACACACCAAACACAGACATTATGTTAAATACCTACAACACACCAAACTCAGACATTACATTCAATACCCACAACACACCAAACACAGATATAAAGTTCAATACCTACAACACACCAAACACAGACATTACATTCAATACCTACAACACACCAAACACAGACATCAGATTTAATACCTACAACACAACTAACACAGACATCACGTTTAATACCTACAACACATCAAACACAGATATCATGTTTAATACCTACTACACACCAAACACAATTATTATATTCAATACCCACAACACACCAAATACACATATCACATACAATACCCACAGCACACCAAAGAAATCACATTTTATACCTACAACACACCTAACACAGACATCACGTTAATACCTAAAATACACCAAATACAGTCATCACGTTTAATACCTACAACACACCAAACACAGACATAACATTTAATACCTACAACATACCACAGACAACACATTCAATATTTACAACACATCACATTCAATACATACAACACATCACAGACATCACGTTTAATACCTACAACACACCAAACACAGACGTCACATTTAATACCTACAACACACCACAGACAACACATTCAATATCCACAACACATCACATTCAATACATACAACACATCAAAGACATCATGTTTAATACCTACAACACACCAAACACAGACATCACATTTAATACTTACAACTCACCACAGACAACACATTCAATACCTACAACACACCAAACACAGTACTGATAATCATGTTTAATACCTACAAAACACCAAACAGACATCACATTCAATACCTACAATGCAACAAACACAGATAACACATTTAATACCCACAACACACCAAACACATGCATTACATTCTATACCCATAACACACCACACACAGGCATCACATTCAATATCTTCAACACACCAAACACAGACAACACATTCAATACATACAACACATCAAACACAGTACCAGTAATCATGTTTAATACCTACAACACACCAAACAGACATCACATTCAATACCTACAACACACCAAACACAGACATCACATTCAATATCTACAACACACCAAACACAGACAACACATAGATGGTCACCCAAGGAACATTTCTATGAAATTATTTTAAAATCGAGCCAGTAGTTTCTGACAAGAAGATTTTTTAAGTTCTTACTATAGCTTATATCTAAAACTAACACCACCCCCTGGCCGCCATGCTTTTTGACGAATCACTACGGTTTGAACAAACTTGATAGAGGGTCACCCAAGGAACATTTCTGTGAAGTTATTTTAAAATCGAACCAGTAGTTTCTGACAAGAAGATTTTTTAAGTTTTTACTATAGCTTATATAGTAAACTAACCCCACCCCCTGGCGGCAATGTTTTTTGACGAATCACTACTTTGGGAGCCATAGAAAAACCACATTATAATGTGTTTTGTGTTATATCTAACCGCGTTACAACGGGACCGGAGTGTATGTGTACATCGACAGATTCGAAAACCAGTTGTCCTACAGTAAAAATAGACCACCAGTGCATGTATTCCAGTGTTTACCCTGTTATGTCATATTTGATTAGTCTTTTCCTTTTTTTAAATCAATCATATACAGCTATGTATTTTACTGACTGCCTCCAGCCACTAATAAATTCATCTACATGTTTTGGCAAGCTTACAAAAAAGATCAATAAGCAAGCTTATCTTGACAGAAAAACACATTCAGAAAGCTTACCTCAACTGAAAATTCTTGATCACACGTCAGTTCCAGCTCCTCAACACATTCACGAGATAGACGAAGAAAAATAAAATTTTTACCCCTGTCCTCTATGACTGCCTCATACACCTGGAAAAGATCCATGTTCAGCGTAAAAACAACATTTATAAATGTACATATTTTATCTTTAGTCAGTTCTGTCAACTTCTTTTGAAATAATTACTTAGCAAGACCCTTTATCTACATAAATTATGCTTCGAAGAATACTTCAAACATGATTTGCATAACTTGTCAGAACTTCTTTCATTATACATTAAAAACAAATAAGTATAATTAGAAATATGTTCATTGGACACAGTGACCTCTGCTTTTTATTTCGACTTTGAAACAAGTCTATTTTAAACAACAGTGATTTAAACTTTGACTTGGCTCAAAAGTAACACTTTAGTTTCATGTGTATTAAAGGAAACTTAAGAAATGAAGTGGAAACCCCTTTTTTTCTGTTTTCAGTGACAACAATTTATTTCGAAGTCAATGCCAAACTTTTATTTCAGATAAAGTAATCCCATAAAATTTCATCTAATTAATTCAAAATAAAATAATTTTATTGAGCGGAATTTTTTCTATAGTTAATAAAACAGTAACCTTGAACTTCACCAATTGAAGAGCAATATCAAGCTTCCTTTCCACATTAAAACAATCCTTAAAATTCTACCAAAATGTATTAAAATTCTACCAAAATGTATAAAATTCTACCAAAATGTATTAAAGGAAACTGAAGTTCTATGCACCTAACAAAAGTTAAGGGCCTCCCACTAATTATCAATCTTATTTATTTTACATTGGTTGTGACACAAGTCCTTACAACTAAGACAAACCACCCTCAACATCTTCCTGAGTAGAGCCAGTAATAAACATGTGCAGATAAAGTGTCTTGCTCAAGGATGCAACATATAGCCATGGCAGAAAATCAAATGCACAACGGTCCCCGATCATGTATCCGATGCTCTGCAACTAACCACGCACCCACTGACACATAAAAAGGTTATGATTGTCCATCCAAATGACCAAAGGATGGATCAATCACTAGTTAAAAGCTGGCTATAAAGAATTAGGCAACCAACAAATACATATGTTTAAACAATAATCACCTTTTTTGGTAGCACATCATTCTTACTGCCAGACTTGTGTGGGGCCAGCCACACAAGGTTGGTACTCCTCAAGATCAGTCGGCCAGCGACAGAATCTACAGACAGATCATCTTCAAGTTTCATACGGGCAAACAGTTCTCCATCTTGGGCAAACTTGGCTGCGGACAGGGAACCAGGCATCAGTAGGAACCGGTTCACAAGTTGTAGTGAGGTGGTGATGTTGAACCTGTGTAAAATGTTCCAGAGAGAATCATGAACAGAACAGTTGTTTACTCATTCATTCATCAAACATTTCAGAATAAAATTTAGACTATGTCTACAAATTTTAAAATTTGAATTCCCAAATTATTTTTTTAAAACTTTAAATTACATACATGAATATCATTAATTAACAAATGCCACAAGTGGTCCATGAATATTAAAATTGTATTTTCCTTTTCTCATATGTCTGCCCTCAAAGTGTGACCTTGATATCTTTGAGCTTATAACCAGGGTATTGTGCAAGACATGTTGTCATGTCAAGCTGGTCATTGATATTGTTATTTAAAATTCCTTCCATGTATGATAAAGTTATGGGCATGTCACAAAACCATATATTTTGAATTTATTTGTGACCCTTATATTTGAACTAAGTTGTGACCCTTATATTTTGAACTAAAATTTCGAAAATATCCTATTTTAATATGCCATACTTCAAAGACATAAAAATGGGAAACAACAATATATACCTAACCCCTCATCTAAGGTTTGTATCGCTTTTTAAATTGATTAATTGTTACTGTTTTCGATAGTCTATAATAACTATATTCCCCTTTCTTTTCTTCAACAGTCTTTACAAGTTGATTTTTAGAAAATTATCATACAAATCTATTTTGTGTCACAATCAAGATACTTTCAAGTAACCAACATTTAAAACATACCATTACAAAAACAATCAAACTTTTCCCTTTGTCTTGAGAGGCTCTGAAGCCCCTGATGGGTAGGTCTGTCTCACACCATCAATTCTCATTGTATTTAACACTGAATTACTTGCTTGGATATTTTATCAATTTGAGGTTACTTACTGGTTACTTACTTGGATATTTTATCAATTTGAGGTTACTTACTTGGATATTTTATCTATTTGAAGTTACTTACTTTGATATTTTATCTATTTGAGGTTACTTACCTGGATATTTGATCTATTTGATGTTACTTACTTGGATATTTTATCTATTTGAGCAAGTTCCTCCACATACAACATCTGGTGCATCCAAAGCCTGTAATTGTCCTTACTGGGTGAATGCATCAGGTGCTCACTAAACTTGAAATTATCCATCCGAGGTAAGCCATACTTCTCCAACAACTCTGGCCTTCCATCCTCATTTGATCTGAAGAATAAAGGACACCAAACCAATAAGAATGATTGATGTTATTTCCATTTTTGTCACAATTGTTGCAGTTACTGAAACAGCCGTAGCAAAATTATTTAGTAAACAAGACAGTAGAGACAGCTAAAATCATTTAATTGAGAGAAAAAAATAAATTAGCATATCTTTGTGCAATTACTCTTAAAATAGTAATTTTGAACCCTAGTATTAATGGAATCAACCAAACATAGGTTCAAATAATGAGCGATAAAATAAAGTGCAGATATCTGACTTCAAAATTTTTGCCATTTTTAATATGTGATAAACATCTAATCCCATAAATTTTATTCTTACTTTTGTTTATATTCCACAACTGTGACCGAGTCAATGCGCCAGCGCCCCTGCTGACTCAGTCGTATCTCTGACATGACCTTCTCAGTGTCTGTCACAGGTGCAGATTCCACATGCATTTCCCTTTTCAATACAGGCTCAGAGCCAAAATCAAACACTAGAGTCTGACAAAACGTACCGTATATGTCAGTCTTAAATACCACCTGCAGAAGTAGATACAGAATTTAAATCATACAATTCTATACTTGTGAAAGGGTCAAACTGTTACTTACATAAAGGGAGGTTTAATTAATAGTACATATATTTTTACCTAATTTCTAGTCCAACTACAGTAATATTAATTTATATATCTCATGTATATTTTGATACAAAATATTATAATAATATATTGTGCAGCATGTCTATGCATTGTCATATAAATACTGTACATATGTAGGAGGTGGAGAGATACATACAGAAAAGACAGTAAAGTACCATGTTTACTAGGTAGTCTTATTTGAGCGTTTCTATAAAGCACCATGTTTACTTATGAAACATTTACAGCACCTTGTAGATCTATATATTTTTATTTTCTTTAGGACTTATATGGCTTTTATTATAATTCATTAAACAATTATTAATTAATAAAGCTTTCTAAATAAAATATATGAACTCTAGAAAATCTGTTTGTTTTGACTTTCCTTTTCATTTTCATAATTAAGTTTATTGGGCATTCGTATTTCCCCTAAAACCTAGCTCACTACACGTAAACTGTTCCATCCAATACAATGCAAGTGAAACATATAAAAAATATTCTAAACTAGCAAGCAGGTTATAAAACCGGCAAGATATAATTCAATGTCAATAATAACTTTACTTGATATTTTGTTTTAATGGGTCATTTAAGTAACATATTTATTCATTTTCATAAGGGCTTTTCCAGAATTAAATGTATGGGGGGGTCGGACGGCAGTATAATTAAAATTTTATGCCTGGTGGGTGTTTTCATAAAAAAAAATGATGCTTTGTGAGGTAAACATTTATTAAAATTTTATGCCTTGCCGGTATTTCCATCTCTGAACCAAATTTTTTTCTTCAACACTGTTTTTCTTCTCGAAATTTTATACATTTTCTGCCCAGATATTTCCTCCCGTCGTATACAAAAACATAAAATTGTTCTTCCCCATGTACCGCAGCGAGTCGATATCCCGCAGCGTTTTGTTTTCGGCAAGCGTCTTATTTTTAATGCAGCAGAAACTGCAGGTCTTTTAAATTTACCTTGATTTGACCTACATGTTTGCCACTGACACGCGTGTTGTAATGATTGTAATACACAACCTCCAGCGAACGTTTTACGCGACTACACAGTTGGACACTCGATACACTGGTGTTGTTTATGTTAAGGATTGTCTTCAATTAACTTTTTCATCTCAAACTGATTGATCTTTTTTGTTAAGACCGCCATAATATAATTACATCACCCGACAACAACATATGATTTAATTTGTTTGTTTGAAACAAAGTATAATTATCTACCTTCGGACTTTCCGAAAAGTGACAAGAAACATACTCTTGGTCGTGAATAAATTATTAACACGTAAATGTACGAGCTAATCAGATGGTGGAATACACTCGTAGTAGGCCGTAACCCTGCCGAGATGCTGTGTCACAAAGTTATCTCCTCAAGTAATTTCACGAATTATATATCAATATTTGACATATCGGATATGTTTACAAATACTCCAATACGGATATGAATATACAGACGTGTATATTATTAAATTCTGCAAAAACTACGATTCAATTCTACGGCGACATTGCGATAATTATATGCATATCCGCGCTGTTTGTCAGATAGTGTAAAACGCTTGTTTATTCGGCACAAAAAGAAACACCAAGAAATGCAAAGTCTATTGTGACAAAAAATCTAAATTGGGACATTGCGTTAGCAGTGAAAATAACATCCACATCCTCAGATATGTCATCCCACACCCTACGCCTTATTCTTACCCCAGCATCTGAAAAAATCATGGGGAAAAGCAGATATTTCTTAACGGTCGTACAAAAACAAGAATTGTCTTTGAGCATGTATAACCGGATTGTTTGCCATCGGGTGTGCGAAATGATGTCAAATTAGATTAAACCTTTATTGATAGTAGGGAGTAAATAACATGTGTCATAATAATGTTTGTTTCACTGTCAGAGTGACGTCATCGGATATTGGCACACGGCGTTAATGAAAAGGACAGCATGTTCATTCTGTGCATAAATTTAGGCATGTGTAGTTATAAACATAACTCTCTTTACGGATCGCATCAATTTAATAGTAATTCTTTTTTAAGAAATTAGTATACTGAAAATAAACATTTTAGAAGACAAGTAGTTACAAACAAACACTAACCTTTAATTATTATTATGTTGTTGTTTTTTTTCGTTTGTTATCTGTAGTGCCCCTTTATTTAATTCTCGACCTGAGGTAATTTGTGACGTAATCACTTAGATCAAAAGTGTAACATCGACGTACTTCAAAGAAAGTAGGCAACCGTCCAGACTAGTAATTTTGTAAGCGTTTACACTAAGAAAACATTAGAAAGGGGATTTTAGCCTCTTTTTAGATTTTGTGCATGATGATATTTTATCAAATTAAAATTTTATGCATGGTGGTATATATCACAATTAAATTTTATGCTCTGTGGGTAAAAAAAATAAGTGCCGTCCAACCGGTCCATACATTTAATTCTGGAAAAGCCCTAAGCGAAATTTGCTGCAACACCAGTAAAATAATGAAAATCAAAGAATACAAACACTTTTGGTCAGTTGCTTTCACAAAGCTTCACACATATATATATCATAAAGGTGCTGTTCCACACAAAGCTCCACACATAAATATATATATCATATAGGTGCTGTCCCACACAAAGCTCAATACATATATATATATATATATCATATAGGTGCTGTCCCACACAAAGCTCAATACATATATATATATATATATCATATAGGTGCTGTTCCACACAAAGCTCCACACATATATATATGTCATATAGGTGCTGTTCCACACAAAGCTCCACACATATATATATATCATATAGGTGCTGTTCCACACAAAGCTCCACACATATATATATATATATATATATATATATATATATATATATCATATAGGTGCTGTTCCACACAAAGCTCCACACATATATATATATATATATATATCATATAGGTGCTGTTCCACACAAAGCTCCACACATATATATATATCATATAGGTGCTGTTCCACACAAAGCTTCACACATATATATATCATAAAGGTGCCGTTCCACACAAAGCTCCACACATATATATATATATCATATAGGTGCTGTTCCACACAAAGCTCCACACATATATATATCATATAGGTGCTGTTCCACACAAAGCTCAACACATATATATATATATCATATAGGTGCTGTTCCACACAAAGCTTCACACACATATATATCATATAGGTGCTGTTCCACACAAAGCTCCACACATATATATATATATATATATATATCATATAGGTGCTGTTCCACACAAAACTCCACACATATATATATATATCATATAGGTGCTGTTCCACACAAAGCTCCACACATATATATATCATATAGGTGCTGTTCCACACAAAGCTCAACACATATATATATATATATATATCATATAGGTGCTGTTCCACACAAAGCTTCACACATATATATATCATAAAGGTGCTGTTCCACACAAAGCTCCACACACATATATATATATATCATATAGGTGCTGTTCCACACAAAGCTCCACACATATATATATATATATATCATATAGGTGCTGTTCCACACAAAGCTCCACACATATATATATCATATAGGTGCTGTTCCACACAAAGCTCAACACATATATATATATATATATATATCATATAGGTGCTGTTCCACACAAAGCTTCACACATATATGTATCATAAAGGTGCTGTTCCACACAAAGTTCCACACACATATATATATCATATAGGTGCTGTTCCACACAAAGCTCCACACACATATATATATATATATCATATAGGTGCTGTTCCACACAAAGCTCCACACATACATATATATATCATATAGGTGCTGTTCCACACAAAGCTCCACACATATATATATATATATATATATATATATATATATATCATATAGGTGCTGTTCCACACAAAGCTCTTCACATATATATATATATATCATATAGGTGCTGTTCCACACAAAGCTCCACACACATATATATATCATATAGGTGCTGTTCCACACAAAGCTCCACACACATATATATATCATATAGGTGCTGTTTTGGTTCTTGCAAACAACGGACCTAATTTCAGTAAAAAAAACACTAACAATTGCCATGTATCACAGAAAAGTCCAAGTACAGATGTATCTTAATGAAATTAAACAAAAAGCTACCAAACAAAAAAAGAAAACATAAAACACTAGTTGTGTTTTCTGGTACAGAAACATAAATGCATGAAAAAGGACATGCTTAATTAACCATCACTGAACACATCGGCTTACCTTCACTCTATATACATATTCCCCTGGCCTATTTATAGTAATATCTGGGTTTTTCCATTCCTGACAATGCGTTTCAAGGTTTTGGTATTTCTGTGTTTTCTTTGGCCCAACAGAGATACTTGATATGTAGAAATAATTGGACACAGCTTCATCTAACAATACCACACGTAATATGCAAATCTGAAAATGGTAAATACTGTGTTTACATATGAGCCTTAAGATACTATACATGATACACACAAGGTTGTTACAAATATTGTGAACTTTTGTTTTGGCAATATAAATTTTTATTCATGTGCTATATAAAATGTTTCAGAAGTCCACATATCTTTTTAATACACCTCATCACCGCTTGAAATTTCTTATAAAAGCTACTCATCCTCCTTTTCCAACTTTTTTTTTGATTGTTAACTATCAAAGAAATATTAAGGTCAGTTTCTTAAATATAACTCATCCTGACCAAATGTTCACTCGTCATGGTGAGTGGACGAGTAGAATTTTCCAGTCCTGCTTATAGATCTAAAAATGGTATTACTGTGTTTATATAATTGATGATCAGTGGTGTCTCTGTAACGCGACTCTGGACCATAAAATACTGAGCTACTTCCTGATTTGACCAAACACCTAAATGACATCAAGTTATTAACAATATGCAGGGCTCTCTTTTGTCTGTTTTTTTTGGGCCTGTTATTCTACCCCTTTCCCAATGGCAAATACCGGGTAGTATTTAGTTTTCCGAATCCAGAGTAGCAAAATTTCCAATTTCAAAATGCAAAGAAACCAAAAGAAATATCTAGGAGAAAAGTTTGGAGATTTTTTAATATTATGATTTTAGAGTAGTCATCTACAAGAAAATCACATTTAATAAACATTTAAACACATTTCACAAACTAATATATACATAGTATCTTTACAAATAAATGTTTTACAATCAAAAAAAGTTAAATGCACCATTGATTAACGCGATAAATAGAATCTCACATTCATGCTTATTTATTAATAAATTTATTAAACTTGTCAGCAAACATGATATAATGCTTCACAGAGCCTCAAATGATATATTTTTGCCAACAAATTGAATTAAAAAATGAGCACTCATGTAATATCCTTTTTTTTTTTTTTTACGATGGTATAATATAAGAATTGTTTTGATATGAATCAACACTCTGTAAAAGTAAAAGCATGCATATCAGTGACATGTGATTACACTTACCTTGCTAGTGATTGTGAATGTCCAAGCATGAGTACATTTCTTTGATATCATATCAACTTTGAGATCAGAATTCACAATAACCTTGGCATAGTCGACATTACACACCATCTAAATAAATAGACAACACAATTAATGAGTATTTTTCTACTATAATATAGATTTTATTTTTAATATCACAGATTTTGAAATAAATCTTATGTCTATTTCTGACGGTGGTATTCACCTTTTTTTAATTTAATATCAGAAAGGTGTGTGCTTGAAAGGCAATATATATATAGAGAACATATTCAGTAAATCTCAAGTCCTAATTGCATCTATAGGTCAAACATAATAAATAAAATATAAGATTGGAACTACTTCTACAAAATTTTTTAAGTACAAAAACAGTTTAAAAGATAAAGTTTTTTGAAATTAATGTTTCCTATCAATAAAAGGACTATTCAATAACTCAAATATAACATTTAACAATTGCATAATGCGTATTTACATATCAACATTTGAAAACTGTCACAAATCCACGTTTAAATATAGGAAAGCAAAATATTTTACCAAGTTAAACACCAACTCAAAGACTTGAAAATTTCGAAATATAATGCTGTCTTGGAATACTGTCAATATTTGGGTGAACATATTTTATTGAAGAGTCATTTTTATTTATTGTTTCTGTATTGTGATGAAATTGTTCAATTGAAATTTTTAGTGCAAATTCTAGTTTTACACACATATATTTTTAGTTTGGGCTTAAGTATTCCCTTTCTGTTTTAGGTAAAAAGGTGGGGTTTTTTAATGTGAATTTGAAATGCATATATTAAGTTTTTTTAGACACCCAAGATTTACACACTGTAGTTTAAGTTTTAAACACCAAGAGAGCTCTAGATACTTCCTATTTCAGTTTCAGACAACACCAGTTTGAATTTTAGCTTGCGTTTAAGATATTTAGACAAGTTAAAGTTTTAGACACCAAAGTTTGAGTTTAAATTGGCACCCAATCTTAAACAAATCTAAGGCCAGTACCACCCACCACAGATTTTGGGTATTCTGCAGTCATCAGTTTTTCCATCAACTGTTCAGGATATGTATTGCCATGTAGATGCTTGTCCTTTGCCATCTGTAACTGCTGACGTTTAAACTTAAATCGTTCACGCCATTCCTCCAGCTCCTCTTGCGAGTGTGCTTGAATACATTTGTCAGCAAATGGACAACGACCATTCTCCACAAACCTATAAACAGAAGACAAAATTGTCATGTTTTAGGGAATTTTACATTAATCCCTAACAAAAAATACATGTGCAAACCCGCAGCCTACCTTAAATGCCTCTACCTCCACATGTCTTTTTAATATAAAGTG
Organism: Panopea generosa; assembly: GCA_029582155.1. Lineage (NCBI taxonomy): Eukaryota > Metazoa > Mollusca > Bivalvia > Adapedonta > Hiatellidae > Panopea > Panopea generosa. The sequence goes on from CM055895.1 coordinate 46,191,911, forward strand.
ATATCTAACAAACAGCATTTCAACTGTAAATCTTTATTCTCTGTATTCTTAAACTCTGTTTTATGTTACTAAAAGACATATCTATACATATCCATTACTTATTAAATGTGTTTCTCAAAATGACTAGAAAGAGTATGTTTTAAAAGAGAAAAAATCTCTGACAGTGACTAGAAAATGACATTTACCATAAAAAAAAGAGTCTGTGGCATTTGGTGAGTATATGAAATAATATTTTTTTTAATGAGGTTATAATTGAATTATGGTCGGAGGTGACAAATTATGGTCGGGCCACCGGAAACTTAATGTTTATTTTATACCTTACCAATACACTTCATGATCACTATTGTTTTTAATCATTGAAATTTCTGAATAAAGCATTGGCATTTGACCCCAGTACTTAAATAAGCATTTGATACTGATCATTTACTGATTTTCAGTGTTGGTTGGTTTATTTGATTAAAATGTTCTTTTTTTCCCTTTATATTTTGAAACAAACATTGCATACAAACATAAGGAGTAAGCAACTTATTTGAAGAAAAGCTTATCTGGAGAACCGTTTCTATTACATTTGGAAAAGATAAAGAACTGGGTTGCATTTCACACAAAAAAGTTACGATAAAAAAACTTTAATACTTTTTTTCATGGTCATCCACATGAAATTAAGATTATATTTTCAGAAACATACCGTTTTATGAAATGTTCAATCTGAGGTTGTGTTATTCTGGAATACTATTTAAAATATTATGAACGATAATTACTTTACATTTACGAACTGTTTTCATCGTAAGTTTTTTTTGTGAAATGCAACGCTGGCTTTAAACAAATAAAATAAAATCATAGTGGAAACTTCTAACATATTGTTAATACAAAATAATTTTGGAATCTATTGATATAATAACGTAAGACGGGGCCTTTTTTACCTTATTAAAAGAGGGCAAAATTCGGCTACTTCTCAATTAAAAAAAAACAGGCCAAAAAAATCCCAACATGGATACTTTTAGATGGGATTTTTTCTTACATTACCGGATATACAAAAAAAACTCTGGATATGATGTTATATCATAATATCTGATAATTAATGGTTAAAACATGATCTTAACAGTGCTATGCTTTATTTTCCAATTTGGTAAAAAATCCCTATCCCCACTCAATTATAATGTTTTTTTCCCATTTTAAAGGCTTTGGCCTCTTCCTAATTTCCAGGTAAAAAATGCTGACACAAGTTACAGGAAATCTCTACCTCTGACAAAGCGTGTAGTCTTCAGAAGCGAGTCCTCGAGGCGGGGGCCTGTACATCCAGCTGTGTCCCTCGTCAGATGTAATGTTCGTTTTGTGTTCATCATTGCGACAGTGCGTGTCAAGGTCACTTTTACTATCAAAACTCATGTTGCAAAATGAACAAGATAAGTCAATGGGTGTTCCTGGAAAACAATCAATGTAGAAACTCTGGGCTGCAATTTTACAATGTATAATTAAACCATATTTTCTTCAATCATGATACATTCATCTAAACTGGGATTACCACGCCTGTTATATTACCTTTTTTTAATTCACATTTTCATTTTATTTCATAAAACCAGATTTTTGAAGTTTACTTAATCAGTTTTTGGCTTGATCAACTTACTATATCAGGTTCAGCCTTGATAAATTTATTCCCGTATCAGGTTATGTCCTGATCAACTGGCCACAATACCAGGTTCAGCCTTGATAAACTTGTTCATGTATCAGGTTATGTTCTGATCAACAAGTTGCTATATCAGGTTCAGCTTTGATAAACTTGTTCCCGTATCAGATTATGTCCTGATCAACTGGCCACTATTATATCACATTCAGGGACACTACAATGGATGCTATATCAGATTAATTAGAGATTAATACAAAACAAAGCCGGGCCAGGAGGTGATTATCAGCCTGGAAAATGGATAATGACTCGAGAGCATCATGAATTTCCAGCCACTTATCACCTCCCAAACCAACTCTGTTGTGTTTTTAATATACATGCTCGGCTGCACTACTCGCTTGTATACATTGGCTAAATAATTCAAATAATATATTATCGAAACTCGAAAATGGTAAGGTACTCTGGAATTTTAATGAGATAATCGAGATATGTGATCTTCAATCATTTATTTCTTTTCATTTATACGGAGTCTCGATTTTGGTATATCAAATATATTTAAATCACGCCAAGTTCTTTACGATAACTTTTGAAACTGAACAAAATAAACGCAATGGAAACGTCAGGCGTACGTTTGCTGTTGTGTGACATTTGACGCCAAAGATACAGTACTGATTATGATTATAAGCACATGAAGACAATAATCTGCTCAAAATATATTCATTTTTATTACTATATATAGTAAGTAACATGTGTATTAAATTCTGATAAACTTGATATTAAATCAAATTATGCCATGATAAACTTGCCATTATTTCACATTCAGTGACTCTGGATGCTTTATCAGGTTAAATCCTGATAAACTTGATTCTATACCAGGTTAACCTATAAATTATAACTTGAAATTATATACATGTTACCTACCATCTTGGTACACTGGATGCTATATCAGGTTCAATCCCGATAAACTTGATACTAACGGACACTCTCTTTTAACAGGGTTTAACACCATTTTCAACAAATTTCAGGTTGTGAAGGGCATATCCTGTTTCGTTGGTGGAGGAAGCCCTCAGAATGAATCTGAGTAAAACTACCATCTTTCTGCAAGCAACTGGCAATCTTTCTTACATATTAAATATTAATAGATCAAGTTGAACACAAACCTAAGACCTCTACTGTGAGAGGCAAGTGAATGTCAGAATATTACCTACCATCTTTACTGGATTTGTGTGCATGTTTTGATGTCTGTTGCGTAATCATAACATGCTCTCTCTGCAGTGGAGCTGCGTGTTGTATTGGAGGCGGTGCTGGAGTGGGCAAGTCAGATTTCTGTACAGGAGGAGGTGGACTAGGAACGTCTTCTTCAGAGCCCTTAAATAAACATGATTATTGTAGGATTAAAAAATTCCCACGGCTATGACCGGTCAATTCTAATCATGTGTTCATCCATGTTTGCTTGTTTGAATAGTATGTCATTTTTATGCCATCTAGGGCTAAAACACAATGAGTTAACTTTACCACTTTCCTGGGATCCTGGAAGGCTAACCAGCATGCCCATCTCCACAAATAACTGAAAACTTTCCAATTTTAATCAGCGGTGAGAGACAAATGAAAACTAGAAATATCACTGAAGGTGAATACCCCCAGATGGCACCCCAGTTATTGCACCCTTTTGCTGCCGGCTTTGACAATCAACCCAATCCTATAATGCACTTGGTGGGGGTGTTGTTTGTTACAGTGATAGTGAAGTTAAATTTTCAATGGTGTCATCACGTGGCATTATAGCAATGTGTCAACAGGTTACAGTATTTTAAAAATACAACAGAAATATTAAAGCTCTTACTATCTGAGTATATATGTGACGGTCAATATAATGTATGGAACTGATCTATGTGACATTTACCGAGACCAAAGATTTTGATATTTACGCCCCATCATCAGATGGCAACTGTATATCAACAATACAATACCTGACTAGTAAGATTCCCACAATATCAGTTAGTTATTGAGTCTTTCTTTCTCCAAAATTGCTTCAATCTTTTTTCCAAGCGAATCATTACAAATAAATTACGTACAGAATTACAATGTAATAATTTCCCAGTTTTTTTTGTCACTACTCATGACTTACCTGGTCTTTAAGGGCCTCCAAAACTATCTTAAGTCTCTTCAGATCTTTAATAGCCACAGGATGCTGCATATAGAACAACACAATGTACATATAAAACAACACAGTAAAACGTGTGTGTGTATAGAACAATTACATACTGAGAGTTTCATGCAAAATTTATTTTCTGAGGCAATTATTAGCTATGCTATCTTGTTCTGAAACACTTACTGAATTCAGTGTAATTTTTAATCAACTGTTTATATTCATAAAAAAGAGATTTACCTAAAGGGAAGAGTTTTAAAATTGCAGGCATCATACTGGTAGTTACTGCCTTACAAGTCAGAAATGAAATGGCATATGGACAGAGAACCTATGTTATACCACAATTGTATGTATAAATGTAGGGATATGGACAGAGAACCTATGTTATACCACGATTGTATGTATAAATGTAGGGATATGGACAGAGAACCTATGTTAAACCACAATTGTATGTATAAATGTAGGGATATGGACAGAGAACCTATGTTATACCACAATTGTATGTATAAGGCCTAAAAAAATAAATGTTGTGTTTACGGTTTCCCGACCGACCCATAGTAAAAGGTCCCGACCGTATATTTTTTTTTTCAAAAAAAAAAAAAAAATTAAAAAATTTCGCTGACTGTCTTGTTAGGGATGGTTCAGGTGCTCCAAGTATCGGGCGAAAACCAATATAAAACTGTATACCAAAGACGAAACTTTTAGAAAAGTGCGACTTGAAATTCGAAGCACAACTGTGCCTGCAGACCAAAAGTAAACAATCTGAAAAACTGTGAAAAAGAAATGACACAAATTCGTTTCTGAAATGGTTACAGTATTTATTCTTTCTACATTTCAATGCAGTTATAATTATTAAATCATTTGCAAACTAGACATTGAACGTTTCTCGGCAATAAGTTATAACACGAGGAAATTCTTGTTGAATCTCCAAGGAATCTATTCATCGCGAATCGTTCGCAGTTTTTTGTATAAGGTATCGAGGCGCACATGCGCAACTTTCTAATCTCGGTTTAAACATCGGGCTATTTCCGGTATTTGCCTTGTTTTTTTATTGGACGGGAAAATCGCGGGATCAAAGCAGATATTTATCTACATAAGCACTTGTTAAGACTTATTAGGAAGTTAGAATGCTAGGTGTAAAAAAAAAAGGTTTCCCTCATTGCTATCCAAAAAGGTTCACTTGTATGAACATACTGCCGGAAAAAATCAACTATTCATTCACCGTGGAACAGGTCTTTTTTCTGTTCCACCCTGCAACTGAGGAAGGCCAAAAAGGAAGCGTTTTTACATGTGAAATGAACACAAACTCTGGCACAAACTTTGAAATTCAGGATTATGTCCAAGTGTCAAAATTGGTTGGTAGTTTTGAAATATTTTCACAGATATAATAAATATATAAAATGAATTTCCTTTTATATATTTAATAATACTTTTTTAAACAGATTCTGTTGAATACCCAATCTAACCTATTGCAATATGGTGCACATGGTGCAGAACAAATGAGAATATATTGAAAGTGGAAAGGAAAACATTCAAACTACAAAAGCAGACAAACTACAAAAGTATACAATAATTATGTTGTCACCAAATGCTTTTGAAAAAGGTGTAATTACTTCGCATGCAAAACTGAGTAACTGCGAGAGAAAATGAAGAAAAAAATAACCAAAAAAACACCGACCCATCGATTTTGCATCTAAAAAAATCAGCCAAAAAAAAAAAATAGTCCTACCTACTGACCCAATTTTTTTTCAGCATGAAACCTTAAACACAACATTTATTTTTTTAGGCCTAAATGTAGGGATATGGACAGAGAACCTATGTTATACCACAATTGTATGTATAAATGTAGGGATATGGACAGAGGACCTACATTATACCACAATCGTATGTATAAATGTAGGGATATGGACAGAGGACCTACGTTATACCTCAATCGTATGTATAAATGTAGGGATATGGACAGAGGACCTACATCATACCACAATCATATGTATACATGTAGGGATATGGACAGAGGACCTACGTTGTACAACAATTGTATGTATAAATGTAGGGATATGGACAGAGGACCTATGTTATACCACAATTGTTTGTATAAATGTAGGGATATGGACAGAGAACCTATGTTATACCACAATTGTATGTATAAATGTAGGGATATGGACAAAGGACCTACGTTATACCACAATCGTATGTATAAATGTAGGGATATGGACAGAGGACCTACGTTATACCACAATTGTATGTATAAATGTAGGGATATGGACAGAGGACCTATGTTATACCACAATTGTATGTATACATGTAGGGATATGGACAGAGAACCTATGTTATACCACAATTGTATGTATAAATGTAGGGATATGGACAGAGGACCTACATTATACCACAATCGTATGTATAAATGTAGGGATATGGACAGAGGACCTACGTTATACCTCAATCGTATGTATAAATGTAGGGATATGGACAGAGGACCTACGTTATACCACAATCGTATGTATACATGTAGGGATATTGACAGAAGACCTACGTTATACCACAATCGTATGTATAAATGTAGGGATATGGACAGAGGACCTACGTTATACCTCAATCGTATGTATAAATGTAGGGATATGGACAGAGGACCTACGTTATACCACAATCGTATGTATACATGTAGGGATATGGACAGAGGACCTACGTTATACCACAATCGTATGTATAAATGTAGAGATATGGACAGAGGACCTACATTATACCACAATTGTATGTATACATGTAGGGATATGGACAGAGAACCTATGTTATACCACAATTGTATGTATAAATGTAGGGATATGGACAGAGGACCTATGTTATACCACAATTGTATGTATAAATGTAGGGATATGGACAGAGGACCTACGTTATACCACAATCGTATGTATAAATGTAGGGATATGGACAGAGGACCTACGTTATACCACAATCGTATGTATAAATGTAGGGATATGGACAGAGGACCTACGTTATACCACAATCGTATGTATACATGTAGGGATATGGACAGAGGACCTACGTTATACCACAATCGTATCCATAAATGTAGGGATATGGACAGAGGACCTACGTTATACCACAATCCTATGTATACCTGTTGGGATATGGATAGAGGACCTATGTTATACCACAATCGTATGTATACATGTAAGGATATGGACAGAGGACCTACGTTATACCACAATCATATGTATAAATGTAGGGATATGGACAGAGGACCTACGTTATACCACAATCGTATGTATATATGTAGGGATATGGACAGAGGACCTACGTTATACCATAATCGTATGTATAAATGTAGGGATACTGACAGAGGACCTATGTTATACCACAATTGTAAGTATAAATGTAGGGATATGGACAGAGGACCTACGTTATACCACAATCGTATGTATACATGTAGGGATATGGACAGAGGACCTACGTTATACCACAATCGTATGTATAAATGTAGGGATATGGACAGAGGACCTACGTTATACCACAATCGTATGTATACATGTAGGGATATTGACAGAGGACCTACGTTATACCACAATCGTATGTATAAATGTAGGGATATGGACAGAGGACCTACGTTATACCACAATCGTATGTATACATGTAGGGATATTGACAGAGGACCTATGTTATACAACAATTGTATGTATACCTGTAGTTGTTTGGGTTCAGTGTAGATTGGGTCATTCATCACCAAGTGGTCGTAAATACCTTCTCAAGAAGATGTACCACTCACCACTGAGCACATGGATTTTAACCCAGCTTAGTACAAAAACACTGTGAGAAAACTTGCCAGTTAATTATAGATGGTTGTTCTATTTCCAATTTATTCTGAGGTCTTCCTCTGTCAATAAAACTGTATGCCATATATAACTAGTAATGTGGTGAAGATGGCCTGAAACTCCATTCAATAAAGATCTTTTTAAAATATAATTTAACCATTTCCTTGAGCCACACTTTACTGCTTTCTCTCTTATATTTTCTTCGTACTGAGGCAACTATCTACAGGTATGAAGAATTAATTATTTTATAACGTCAAACGTTATTCCAAAACATTCACAAAATCAGGGGCAGTTTTAGAAAATGATCTGATGTACAAAAGAAGTGTTACCCTGGGTTCCCGTTGTAACCATTGCAACGCCTGACTGTAAGCATCTTCAAACCTGCCAACGTGGCAGAGAAGCTTTATTTTCTTTTCAAGCAATTTCTCATGATTCCCATGTTGTATCAATGCTGAAATATACAGTTAGATTCAGAATAAAAATTCACATGATTTCCATGTTGTATCAATGCTGAAATATACAGTTAGATTCGCAATAAGTATTCACATATTAAGTGCAAAATTTATGACATCTTGTGTAAGTTCTCTAACTTTTTACATCCCATTAAACAAGACTATAAGTGGGGCAGTAGTGATGCTTCGATCCTCAGCTCGATTCGATGCTTCTCATCAAAACAACACACAGTACTGGTTCTACCCAGGAAGTGGACTCGAGAGTGGTTTATAAAAGCTCTGAGCTGTGTTCCCAATCGAGCTTAACTAAATTAGTATTACTATAAACAAGATATTCTGACATGGACTATTTTATAAACAGTGAACATTACCTTTGTCACATTCTTCAAGTGCATCTTGAAACTTTTTCTGAAATTAAAGTAAAAGACAACCAAATATTACTCCCATCAATTTTACATCAATATGCTGACTGAAGACTAGCAGTGGCTTAGATTTTAAGATTTTACTATGCCTACTGCATAATAAGCTCAAGAGAACCTCAACATTATATTAGATTTTTTTATGAATAGGGTTTAATGCCATTTTCAACACATTTCAGGTTATATATGGCATAACAAGTTTTACTGGTAGAGGAAGACTTCAGACTGTTTTAAACTGAGTATAACTACCATTCTACCACAAGTAACTCGCAAACTTTCTCGCATAATGTTTTTGGAGCAAGTGGGACCCGAACCTGCGACCTCAGCAGAGAGAGATTATTGATCTTGAGACGGCGCTTTAGACCACTCAGCCATGGAGGACCTATTACATTAGATCAAAACAACATACATGTACATATAAGCTCCGTTTAAAAATACACAAATTGGAATTAAATCTGGTAGTTTATCTGAATCATTGACGATAATACTTGTTTATCATTTAGTGCATGTAACACAGGTGAGATAATATTGAGACAGTAACTCTGGATGGAGATGAGAAGTGGTTCTCCATTTTCCTGAATTGATTTGAAACTCTGAAGCACAACTTGATACAGGATTCTCTTATCATTGAAGATTTTACACTTGAAGTATATTGCAATGCATATTAATCAAACTTAACATACAAATTATGGTTGTGTCTATTTACCACTTTGTGTACAAATAAAAAAATCCTGTCCTCATATTATCTGGTCCTATTACATATCTGCAAAGTTAAGTTTTCTTTAAAGATGCATCATCTATAACTTAGTATTCAGTAAATAACAGAAAGTTTATTGACTCAAAAAGAGGAAGGTCCCATTCGAAGATAGTGGTTGATGATTCTGTCATTATAGTTTATCTTTATAATGAGAAATTCGTTAAAAACACAGGCCAACATTTTCCATTTTCTTCGTCAATGTTTTAGCATAACCGATACGACCAATGAGGGACTTTATCACGGGTCACAATTTAGTATTTGGTCAACAAAATTAAAGATTTTACACTACAGGGACATAATTCAATATAAGTTATTGAACAGAATATCCATAATATAATTATGATGTTTGATAAAATGTGCAGTTTTATTGCTATAATTGAAATATATCAGCTATTTAGATGCCTCTTTAACCCTTTACTTCATATAAATGCCTTTGGACATCTTATATAGAAGGCTTTAGAATTATTGGGTGAATTATGTTTATATTAACTGAAAGAGTGACAAACAGTGCAGGAAGTGTTCGAGCAATCTGAACACTTCCTGCACTGTTTTCAATGGCCTTCTGTGATTGGTGCAGGAAAACACATATCTTTGGAGTAAAGATTTAAGGTAAGTGCAATTTATTTTACCTGCTTGATAAGATTAGTTAGGCCTGTAACAATGATGTTGACCACTTGTTCACCATTTGACCTCTGAGCTGACCCTTGACCCAGAGGTGGAGATTCACCCTCCTTATCCATTAGCCAGTTTGGTGTCGTCTACCACAGTAGGGTGTTCTAGAAATATTATACAACAACAAATATACAACATTATATAGTCATTGTTGGTATAGACTAGAGTAAATTAAAATCTAGTTTGGACATTATACATGAAACAACTAATACTCTCAGTAAACACACCGCCTAGTCATACTAAGACTGAATGCCAGTCTTTTTAAATGTTGTTAACTCACATTACTAACTGCAAAATATTTATGCACAAAATTTATCTATAGTTTGTGCAATGTTACAAATTAACATGAGATGGTGCATATTAAGATGGAAATCTACTTAAATAGACAAAATCAAATGTGTAAAATTGTCAGTTCATATTTGAAAATTACCACAACTCTGTCCTCGATTTTGAGCTAATCATATTATCTACTATTCAAAAATATATAAGAAAAATATTGTAATCACCAGTAAACCCTCAAGTGGAAAAAATTGCAATATCAAACAATCATAAGAAGACATGTCTTTAAAAAAAACGTGAAAGAAACAAAAACAAACGTACATGCCACAGACACGAGAGCATCCAAATATAAGAGATATTTCAAATTTGTTGTAACAAATGAAGTCATTTTAAAAATATTCAATCTTCATTTCAGTAAGGTGGCATTACTTCTCACAGATGTTGCACACCCATGTTTTTAGACCTTAATCTCAGGAAAAAAACGTAAATCTCTTGTATTTGTATATAAAGCGCATTAATCTTTTGCAATTTTCGTTGTGACGCCATATTAAAACAATTGTCTGGTTTGACAGATAAATCAATATTGGTGAAAAATTGTTTTTGTTCTTATTCCCAGTATCGAATTGAGTTGACACCTGCTAAAACTTCTCAATTATGATAATATGACAGAAGCCAATTTCAATACCATGAAAAGACAGCTGACATTTGTACAAATGTTTGTTTGTTTTTGAATACCATTACCTACCTAATTTAGATTTTGAATCAATATTGAATTATATAAATATAAAACAAGAATTCTGCGGAATGATATGTCTCACCATGTCCGCTTTGACTGTTAATACACACATGGGAGAGAAAAAAATTAAAATATTATATTACACTCTATGCAAGAGTTATCTAACTTGGTTAATGTAGTAGGTTTTATGACTAAGAAATATTGTAGGAATATTGTGTGAAGTTTCGATCAAATACATTAAGTGATTTTTGAGATATGAACTTGATGGTAGTTGCACACAAAACTTTAACCAGTATTTCTAAGTAAAACATATTTATAAAAAATAAAAAATAAATAAATAAATATTTCTATTTAAAGTAAAACAGATCTTTCAAAATAAAAAAATAAAAAAATTAAAAAAAAAAAGTACTCAGCATCTGCATTATATAATGCAGGGTGTTAGTTGTAACTATGATCAAGGTATGAGTGTCCTAGCACATGTACTTGTTGAGAAATAGAGTAAAAATGAAAACTTAACGTTGGAGGTAAATGCAAAATTCAGCATCAAACAATGTCAATGGACCATGAAATGTAGGTCACACTCAGCATCTGCAGTATATAATGTGATGCAGAGTGTTAGTTGTAACTATGACCCAAGTATGAGTGTCCTAGCACTTGTACTTGTTGAGAAATATTGTAAAAACGAAAACTTAACGTTGGAGCAAAATATAAATGTTTGACGCCGTCGGCAGAAAAGCAACACTTTAATCTCGTCTCTCCTTCATGGCGGCGAGACAAAAAAACTAATCTGTAAATTGTTGTTTTTGTATTGATGTTTTGCTATGCTGTCAAGCTGTTCTCTAAAAACTTTGCAAAACTACAAGTCCAGACATAGCTTGCCCATATGCTTCGGAGAACATCAAAGTTACCTAAATTTAAGAATTAAATAAAGGGGCACTAAAGTTAAACAAAAAAAACAACAAGAAATAATTAAAGACCGATAATAGTTTAAGGTAATTGATTGTGTCTAAAAATGCTTATTTTTCAACCAAAGAACACTTCATAATTTCATTAGAAGACCACTAAATGATCTATACCAGAAGATTGAACAAAAGAAGTTGTTTTGAATCTCTAAGTAGGAGGGAAACATATTTGTTTTGCAATAGGGAATGCATTCTTTAACTAGACCCAGTCAATGAAGGAGAAAAGGCCTGACCTTTGACAAATTGTTGTATAAGTATTGAATCAAGGTAAATTGTTACATTTAATGTAGTTGCAAATAACTAGCTACAAGAAGTCTCCAAAATTCTGACTGATAAAATATTAGTCTACAATTATTTATTTTAGCTTGATTGAAAAGTAAGCTCAGTCGTTACGTTATTCCAAACTGTGACCATGTATTTGTGCACCTTGATAATTCAGACTGAAATCCTAGTCTAATCATGGTCTTTCATATTTATCACACATTATCTCCTGTTTGTTTACAGTACTTCGACTGGAAACAGTATTGTCAAATAAGATAATGCAGTGCACCTTGGAAGATATACTACGCACATATCGCGGTTTCATTCTGTAAATTCTGGCTACTGCGTCATAACCTGAACCTGAGTGTAATAAGATTTAAACCATAATAGAATATATCATAATTTGTTTTAAGTAATAAATGTATAAAAACATCAATACAGAAAGGGACATTTGCAAAAAATAACATAAAAAAAAGGTTGCGCTGTAGGCATACTGATAGATTCTGGGATCTAACGATACAGGATACTGACATACAGTTGTCACGATCTGCAGTTTTCAGATTCCGGTTTCATTTTCAACGTAGTCGTTCGCGATTCTGAAAAAATATTCTGCCCCTGAATTGCTAAGATTTAATGAGGCAAGTAAACTACCAGTTGAGCAACAATTTTAGCACTCGTCCTGCAGGACGAATGGTGTTTAAATGTTTTCTTATCCTGCCCAATTTCCACTCGTAAATATGACAGGAGTAGAATTTTTATTCCCCCGAAAATTTGAGTGTTGTATTTGAGATGCAATGGGTCAAGCAGGGGATCAAACTTACAACCACTAGCATGAGTGACCAACACTCTAACCACTGCATTACCACCCCACTTAAAATACACTTTAAATACTGAACAATTTCTAAACATTGACTTCAATAACATAGAAACCATGCCAGATGATCTACAAGATACAAGTCACTTAAATGTCCCCCACAAGCTCGCTAGACCAAGCCATATAAACCTATGGATAAACACTAGCATACAAGGAGAAAATGCCTGACTAATCACCATGCACAAATAGTTTGATTAATATTAACTAATGTAAATCTTTTTAATGTGGTTGAAATTTTAGCTACAAGAAGTCTTGACAATTTCGATTAATGAAGTATTAGTCTCATATCATGCTGTAGTTTTAGTTGCTTGTTATATCAATCTATTTTCAGTTTGAAAAATGGACTTTATGAAAATGTTTATATTAATAAAGCAGTATGTTCTTTCAAGAACCCAGCTCAGAATATGGAAGTTCTTAGAAAGCTGGGTTTTTTTTTGCTTCTTAGCTGAACCTACCAATATCTTTTTGGGCAATTATCAGCATACATAAATACGTTTGAAAGCTTTCACAGAGCGCTGTTATTGGGAGTAAGGAAATCACAAACAAAAAGGTGTTTGGCAAATTAAAGCTTATAATGGTCAAAATAAAATATCAAGTGTAAAACAGGTACAAAGTGTAATCCGGTAGTTCATGATTATGTACCAAAATTATTGTTATTTTACCATACTATGGAAATATTTTCTAATCAGTTTACAATGCACTGATACTGCAGTGAAGGCAAGTCTATTTGACAGTTAGAACAAAAGTATTTGTGTTTAAAACATCTGTTATAATTGGACAAAAATTGTCCTTTTAAACTTAGGGGTCACGGCCATATTGCTGTGAAATTTATCATGTACACACTTTGGACAACATTTTTTCATTATAAATAATAGTTGTATGTTTTTTTAAATAATAATTTAGACGATACAAGTAGATATTAAAACACACAACACAATAATAGGTCAAAATATTTACATAGGAAACTCCATAGAGAACGTGAGTCATGCTCTGTTTTTGTTTTGGGTCACTGTAATTATCAAGAACATTGTGACCTCTGTGGACGTTTGGTGTCACTGTCAACTGGACAGTCCGGTATTACAGCCTCTAAAGTATCTTATACTACGTAATTATATACTTTCAAGAACAATGGCCGGATGTTTAACGTAAAATAATCTAAAAATACATTAACGAAATTCACCTTTTCTCACTTCCTGTGCCATGCCAGAAGAAAAATGACGTCATAAGTCAAAGATGTGCCGGATGATATAAGTTAGCGGTAAAAGACGGCCGCTGTTGCGTAGGACTTGCCGGTCTCGGATTTTTAATCAAAATATATTTTTTTAAAGTTAAAAGTGAGTTTAAATTGTATTAAATATAAGAAAATATGGTGTAATTTTGGAACTTTTCATCCTTATAGAGAGTATTTTATCAAAGTTTCTTCCTTTTCTCTTTTTCTTCTTCTTACAGGTGACAGACTGGATTCCTGATGGAATATTTAGTCCTACAGTCCTATTTGCAGTTTAAAGTTTTTTTTAAAAGTATGTACACAGTATATATGTCAGGTTGGTAGGTGCCAGACACGGGGTAGCAAATTAGGTTTTCTCTAAATCTCTAAATCTCTCAAATGTTGGCGCTGAACTGGTTCGGGATTGTCCAGCCCCAGATGGTTTTCGGGAAGAAGGAGTTGTATGTGTCCGATGATGGCCAATTATTTCTTGGTAGATGTAATTCAATAGTTCAATATTCACTAAACTCATGGTATACATAACGATATGAGTGGACGTCGGTCCCCTCTGGTACGTCTGTCACCCTGTTGTATGTAGCTGTTTGGTTGGATGTCCACTGGTCAGTCCGTGAAAGACAGTAGTGTTAGTCGGTCTTCCAGGCTATCCAGTGAAGTTGGTTTACCATGTTAGCCGCGTAGTCTTTAAGTACATAACAACCTTGTCCGGTTATTCTGGAGGAGGCGGTGGGAGTAACGGTGGAATAACGTTGAATGGTGGTGGATTTCGCGATCAGCGGTAAGAAAACTAACTTTTTTTTTAATTTGATATTTTTTTAAAAATCTGAGTCGAGCAAGATGATTTCGAAAATATTACTCATCACTCGGCAGCAACCAAACTTTTACAAACAGTAGCCGTTTTCTTGACCATTCGGTTAATATATTGTATTCTCGGAGGAAACATTAGAACAAATGTTTTAATGTGCGAAAACTGTTTTGTTACCGAATATAATTTGATATACATGTACTATTTTCTTTTATGAACAACACTCACCTCGACATTATATTTTCATCCTATTCGGTGTTTTGCTGGTGTAAAAATGATTTAATGATGGTTTCATGGTTGAAAATAAGTGTAACGCAGGAGAAGGTGAAAGATGTGTAATGCTGGAGGGTGGTGTTTTTTTTTCTTAAATCCTTTCTTCTAAGGTTTATCATGCAAGCGGTCATTTTTCGGTGGTGTTACTGTTTTAGCGGGTTTTTTTTACAATTAGTCGTGAATTCCACCACCGTTCAGCCGTATTCCACCGTCATCCGACGTTATCTGCATTGCCTCTTCCAGAAACGATTAGACAAGGTGATAACGTGTTGTCCGGCGTTGGACTTGCTCAAGAGTTTAAGGTATGTCTTTTTGGAGTGCAGGTCCCATACTGTTATAACATATTCAAGGGCTGGGCGAACCACGGTGGTGTAGAATTTGTTGTAAAATTATAAATACATTTGAAGATTTTGTTCTGCAAAAACATAAAACACGAATTTACCGGAACTATAGAATTGGATTTAATTCAAAGGGTTACTTACCACAGTAATCAACTTTTAATTATCTAAATAAAATCAGCATCTCATTGTAAATGTAGTGCGTTATTTGTTTTTATCTTTTTTGTTTTTTGAAGTTGCACTTACTTATAAAACAGCATTAGCTACATTAAATGAACAATTATTGTATAAGATTATTTGAAATTTATAATTACATGTATAAAAAGATGAACAAAATGTACTGGCTAAACTTGGCTTTGAAATAAATTGCCTGTGAAATAAAAAAGCAGCAATATCCTGGAAAACTTATAGCGCAAGGCACACTCCCGAATATTATTTTGAAATAAAGTGATACAATTTTTTAAAACAAATAGAAAACATGTTAAGTCAATGAAGCTTAGAAATAAACATTAAATCATTTGTATAGATAAAAAAGTATACTGTATTCGCCTTTAAAACCTGGCGTTATGGTACATTCTTATCATCAATATAGGAGAGCCACAATAATTCAAAATCGCTCAATAATGGCATAAGAGACTGTGCCAAATAAACAGTTTTATTTATTCAAAAAGACCATAACTCAGACATTAAATACTATATTAGACCTGAATCAAATAACTGTCCAAGAGTAAATGATAACCTATTTTACTAATGACTTAATTATGGACTGGCTAATGTCAATTAGATATACACGGCTGAAATTTAAGGTTGCAACTTTAGTATTTCTTTAATAACCCTCCGAATATTTGTCTGAATTTAAGAATTTTGGTACCAAAGTAAATCTGAAAAAATGTTGCCTTATTCTAATTATCAATTATTTAATATTTTTCTTCCGAATCAAAACTATTATGGGTTGAATACAAACAAATCTTGGACTATTTACGAAATATGTATTGTTTTAACTGGCATAATGGTAAGAGTAGCAGTAAAAAATATTTTAACTTCATGGTGTATTGGAAGTATAATTTTATGAAGCGAGGTGAAGAAATCAATTATCTTTGGGTTGCGAAAATTTCACAGTTCGGATATCTTAAAAAAGTCTTTTTTATTTCTTATTTTAAAAAAGGGGCAAAAAAATTATCAGAAAAAAAGTATGCGTATTTTTTTTCCTTTCTTCATTTCTTTAAGTTAAAAAAAAACACCCAACATCATAATTAAGCTATTTAAAGTTAGCCTGATTCAGGAGGAGCTGTGTTTGCCAATATTTGGAAAATGCCAAATGTGCCACTCGAAAAGAGATCAATTTCCGGCAGTTATTTATCTCTATTGATTTGTCTCTGAAATAACTACTGTGTAAATTCTGTAACGATCAAGTAAACATTACAGGAGGTATAGTGCACAAAAGTTGAAAATATTTTTTTTCCTAAGAAATTACTTTATAGATTTAAACTGTACAAACAATACCATAAATAACTGTACAAACAGTGCTAGATGTAAACTGTACAAACAGTGCCAGATATCAACTGTACAAACAGTGCCAGATATCAACTGTACAAACAGTGCTAGATATAAACTGTACAAACAGTGTTAGATATAAACTGTACACATGGTGCCATATATAAAATGTACAAACAATTTCAGACATAAACTGTACAAACAGTGTTAGATATAAACTGCACAAACAGTGTCAAATATAAACTATACAAACAGTGTTAGATATAAACTATACAAACAGTGTTAGATATAAACTGTGCACACAGTGGAAAATACAAACTGTACACACAGTGGCAGATATTAACGATACACACATTGTTAGATATAAACTGTACACACAGTGTTAGATATAAACTGTATGTATAGTGTTTGTTAGATATAAACTGTACAAACAATGTTAGATATAAAATGTACAAACAGTGTCAGATATAAACTAAGATATAAACTGTACAAGCAGTGTTAGATATAAACTGTACAAACAGTGGCAGATATAAACTGTACATACAAAGTCAAATATAAACTGTACAAACAGTGTTAGATATGAACTGTACACACAGTGTCAGATATACACTGTAGTAACAGTGTAAGATATAAACTGTACACACAAGGTTAGATATTAACTGCACAAAAAGTCTCATATATTTTATAAACTGTACAAACAGTGTTAGATATAAACTGTACAAATAGTGCCATATCATTATAAACTGTACACACAGTTTAAACTGTACACACAGTGGCATATATAAACTGTACAAACAGTGTTAGATATTAAGTGTACAAACCGTGTTTGATGTAAACTGTACAAACAGTGTCAGATATAAACTGACAATCAGTGTCAGATATAAACTATACAAACCGTGTTTGATGTAAACTGTACAAACAGTGTCAGATATAAACTGACAATCAGTGTCAGATATAAACTGTACACACCGTGTTTGATGTAAACTGTACAAACAGTTTCAGATATAAACTGTACAAACAGTGTCATATATAAACTGTATAAACAGTGACAGATATAAACTGTACAAACAGTGTAAGATATAAACTGTACAAATAGTGGCAGATATAAACTGTAGTAACAGTGTAAGATATAAACTGTACACACAGTGTTAGATATAAACTGTTCAAACAGCGTTAGATATAATCTGTACAAACAGTGTTAGATATAAACTGTTCAAGCAGTGTTAAATATAAACTGTTCTAACAGTGTTAGATGTAAGCTGTACAAACTGTGTTAGATATAAACTGTACAAACCGTGCTATATATAAACTGTACAAACAGTGTTACATATAAACCGTTCAAGCAGTGTTAAATATAAATTGTACAAACAGTGTTACATGTAAGCTGTCCAAACTGTGTTAGATATAAACTGTACAAACCGTGTTAGATATAATCTGTACAAACAGTGTTACATATAAACCGTTCAAGCAGTGTTAAATATAAATTGTACAAACAGTGTTACATGTAAGCTGTCTAAACTGTGTTAGATATAAACTGTACAAACCGTGTTAGATATAATCTGTACAAACAGTGTTACATATAAACCGTTCAAGCAGTGTTAAATATAAATTGTACAAACAGTGTTACATGTAAGCTGTCTAAACTGTGTTAGATATAAACTGTACAAACCGTGTTAGATATAATCTGTACAAACAGTGTTACATATAAACTGTTAAAGCAGTGTTAAATATAAACTTTACAAACAGTGTTAGATGTAAGCTGTACAAACTGTGTTAGATATAACTGTACAAACCGTGTTAGATATAAACTGTACAAACCGTGTTAGATATAAACTGTACAAACAGTTTTAGATATAAACTGTATAACAGTGTCAGATATACATTGTACAAACAGTTTTAGATATAATCTACACACACATTTTTTATATATAAACTGTACAAAATGTACAATATATAAGTCGTATAAAAATACCAGATATATAAACTTTATAAACAGCATCCGATAACATGTATAAACAATGCTAAGGAATGTTATATGAAAAATAAATCAATATGCTTCTAGCATTTAATATGTTATTAACTCATACTTTGTGTAAACTAACGTTTCCTTCCGACATAAAACACACATTAACACTGACTTTCAAAATGAGTTTTACGTTATCATCCTAAATAACATCAACGGCAATTAGTTTCAAATTATTGAACATCCATTATAAATCATTACCATTGCAAGTGCGCATATGTTAAACTGTTCGAGTAACCCAACAACAGAACGTGCGTCCCAGAATGAAACTATAAATGTTGTATAAATAAACATAGCAAGCAGGAACATAAGAAATGAGTTCCTCTATTTTCGATATAAGATTAATAAGATAATCAGAAAGTGACAATGATAAAATACAACCGGAAAAAAAATAGCTGACTCTAAACTGAATTTGTGAAATTCATAAAGCGATAAGATATTCATTTCCTCTATAGGAGGGCATAAACATGTACATTTTTTAAATGAAGATCGTATACAATTTGACAAACCATAGTATCAATTATAGTTAAACTTATTTACTTTACTTCGGTTGTAAAGTTCTTTCAACTTAGGCAATCACGCTCGAAGTCTTCCTGGTTAGAACCAGTACTAAGCATATGCGGAAAAGTGTCTTGCTCAAGGACACCACACATAGCCGTGGAGGATCAAACCCACGACCCTCCGATCATTGGTTCGGTGCTCTATCACTGGACCACGCACTTCACAATTATAAATACAGTATGTACATGATGATAAACAACAACATCAACAACAACAAAAAAAAACCCATACCAAACAGTATCATATGATACTGATAACTTCCCACTTGAATCAGCGGTGAGAGACGAATGATAATGAGACATAATGTCGTATATCAATCATCACGGAGATTGCTGCTGGGCCGGGATTCGAACTCAAGACACCTGGATTAACATTCAGACGCCTAACCGACTGAGCTAATCGGGCCCAGCTTGTAGAAGAAGAAAAAAAGAAGACGTATGAAAACAAAATCCACAACCCTCTCAATAAACAGAGACATATACTTAACGCATTTAAAACGCATGTGTTTGAATATTGAACTTAATTGTATCGATCCATATACATATATGTTACAAAACCAATAAAATGATTAAATCTGTATTTTAGAGTGATGAAATTGTCGGAATAAAATTGAAAAACAAGGTAAGTTTTTGTCTTGACCCGGTTATCTTGGTTTATCATTTATGTCGTTATCTAGATTTGCTACAATGCCCATACTTTTTAAAGACGTTACTTATATATTAACTGATTTGTTTTATGTTAATGTTGTCATGTAGATCTATATGAAGAAAGCAAATAGACAGCACTCAGTAAAACGCATGCTGAGTTTTTATTGTCAGGGAAATATGACGCCAACCGGAAGGAGTATTCCAGGCTCACTCTCATCTATGATTAAAAACAAAAACTGAATTAACGTCAAAAACACCAACAGAATCAAACCGGCAGAGTTTAAACAACCCAAAATGTCGCCTGTAACGCGCACGAAACGACACAGGGGAGAACGCGCTAGTGCTCAGCTTTACTGAGTCCGCTCCTGACGAGTAATACTTATGTCAGATATCACGCCTTTTGAATTTAATGCAATCGTTCACAATTTCCTTTCTTTCATTTTCTTTTATTTTTGAGTGGGTATGAATATTGTTCTAGAAGTCTCTATATGTGTGTCGGTACTGAAATCATCTCTCCAAACATTGATAAAATTGCATTATATGCATGGATCCTCCGTGGCCGAGTGGTCTAAGGCGCCGTCTTAAGATCACTAACCACTCACCGCTAAGATCGTAGGTTCGAGTCCAGATCGATCCAAAAACGTTTGATCGTTTGTCGGTTACTTGCGTTCTACTTAGATTCAGTCTGAGGTCTTCCTCCACCAATACAATTGATATATAACCTGAAATGTGTTGAACATGACGTTTACCCCATTAAATGTCGATTCTTATTCACAATATTCTCAACAGTTTCGTCCTTATTCACTTGTACCAATATGCGTAATGATGCACTAAAACACAGCAGTCTCAGCGATAATCGCCTTGTAAAACATAGGCCGTATATTGTAATGTTGTCTGTTGTTGTTGTTGTTGTTTGTTGTTATCAGCAGCACACCACGATAAGACACTACATGCGGGACTTGGAGCTAGTTCAAATAATGTGCTCATTTAACAGGCCCAGAACCCACTCCCATCTACTCTTTATCAGGGGCGGGTCCAGCATTTAAATTTAGAGGGGCCACACGTAGGGGACGCAAGACAAAATCAGGACGGGCGCACATGATTTTCAGTAGAAAATGGTGGATTATTATAAAATAAGGGAGTTTAGGGGGGTGGGGGCGTACGCCGGGATTTTTTTAAAGCCTAAATCCGCCAGTGCTTATAACAAAATATTTATTGATGATTTGCAAATTATCGCTCGGCAAATATCTACCGATCTGGACCTCATATTTGTCGACCGGAAAATTCTATGATCGATGATTTCTTAGAAATTGATGCAAGTAGAATTCATAAAAATGCATAACACTAAGGGAGATAGCTTTCTATTTGTTTTAATGACAAAAGTATAGCTTACCCTTTATCCGAGATAACGATTGGCGTTTATTCGATTACGCTAGCCTTTTGCAAAAATTGTTATCCACCAATTATATTAAATGAGTCATAGCTCGGTCAATATATTAATTGCGTATTAATTATTGCAGCATAAGCCAGTCATTGATTAAAATACTGCAAGATTTCTCTGGCGGCGTTTTACTAGGCTACAGACTGTAGCCCTTATTTTCTTGATCATTCGGGAAATACGAGGAATTTTCTGTGCAAACGCTGCAACGGGTGTTTTTAAAAATGCGAAAACTGTCTCGTTACCGAAGATAATTTGATATATCATTTTCTTTTATAAACACTTCCCTCCTCAACATTATATTTTCACCCTACTATTAGGTCTTCTTCTGGTTTAGAAACTTATTTGGTGAAAATCAGCGTAACGATGGAGGAGGCGATCGAGCTGTTTGAAAGATGCGTAACGCTGGAAGATGGTGGATTTTCTAAAAGCCATTTTTTCTATAGTTCTTGGTACAAACAAGTGTCTGATTGATTGCCAATCTAATGTAAAACTATTACAATATGTTACGACGATGAATAAGGCTTCTGTAAGGCAAATCAACTTAAAAATAGGCCATTAAATTC
This sequence comes from Panopea generosa, assembly GCA_029582155.1. Classification (NCBI taxonomy): domain Eukaryota; kingdom Metazoa; phylum Mollusca; class Bivalvia; order Adapedonta; family Hiatellidae; genus Panopea; species Panopea generosa. Next base: position 46,214,269 of record CM055895.1, read on the forward strand.
TTATATCACACGAGACATATCGCCTGTATCAAAATATCCACACCAAAAGTTCCCAATACGTTTGTATGAGTTGAGATCTTTTTGGGAATAGCACAGTGCTATGTCTTTAATATTGTAGTGAAAAATAGAAAGAAATAATTTAACTGCGAATTAAAGCAACATGCATTTTTCCATGTGCAGGTCACGAAAAGGTGTCATTATAAGTGACTACCCGGTGCCGTAATGTATGACTTTATGACATATCGTTTCTTAAACTTAGGGCATAATTTAAGAAAATGTTTAGTCAATGTTCAAACTTGTATCATGTTTTTCTTCTATGCTCAATTGAGTATATAATTATAGAATCTATTTTTGTAGTAGTCAATAAATTAGATATTAAGATTAAACAGTTACGACTGACTGCTGAAATTACTTTATTTCACTCTGGACATTTTCTGAAATTTATGTACATGACATTAAAATGACACAGTACAAAATTTCATTCCTGGTTTTAAAAAGCGCAAATTTCTAGGCAATAGTTGAAAGATTTAAAATCACAAGTTACATTAAGTTTTGATATGTGTGATAAAAAAAAGTGAAGACCACTTTCAAACTGTATTTTTAGAGATGTTTTACTATTGTTTTCAAAACTTGCGATCAAGCACTAGCTTTATAAAATGATAATTACTCATTTTATTAAATTATTAAGGTGTTATCGCAATGATAGGAAGTTATGATTTTCACAGGAGTTCGTATTGATTTATGTGTGGACATGGAGAAATATTAATTTCAACATCACCATGTGTCACTTTAACACCAATATCCTTTATAAAGTCAGCTGCCCTTTTGTTATTATCGTCGCTATTTATGTTTGAACCACAACATATCTGCCAAGCAATGTCTCAGTCATGACACATACACACACACACACCGCCCCCCCCCCCCCCACCCCCCACCCCTAACACACATACATATACTATATCTATTTATTTGAACAATATTGAAATTCATACATTAATTTAAACTTTTCAAGACAATTATTTATACATTTGGCAGTTAAATACACAATAAACATTGCTAGTTATTGAAATACAGCGATATGTTACCACGACTGGATCATTAATGCATTTGTTTCAGATGTACACGCCAGTTTCGACACTTTTGATTAACTGAGGAACATAACTGGAGTGCAAATGGTAATATCTGAACAGGATATAATATACATTGACATCGTCGGTTTCATTAAGATTGGAATAAGCTTATTAATCTGGTTATTAATTTCGATATCGCAAATGATCACTCGAAGAAGCATAGGTGTAGGAGCCTGGGTTGGGGGCAGGGAGGGGGATGACTGCCCCCTCCCAAATGTTCAGGTTTGGGGCCAGCATATACTTTCGCATACATCCCCATACACTCTCTCCTCAGGTTGCCCTTAACTAATAGTTGAAACGCTCCTACACCCATGCGAATGTCTTATATACTTTTGTGACGAAAAACGCCTTGTATCTATAGAAATCAATTTTGTTACGCTCATTGACTTCGATTAAGGATGCTTAATCAATAGAATCGCAAAATCTCGAACAGTATTCTGTAGTGAAAAACAACACTAAGAATGACCGAATAAAGCCACCTAAGCAGCCGACGGCCAGTATTTTGAGATTGCCCGCCAAAATGACTGGTGTCAAAGCGCAAGTGTAAATAAATACATACATATTTTGAGTCAGTCTGGTGTGACAATTCGAGGGAGAAGGAGCTGTAAGAAGACTTTGATTAATTAATCAATTATCATTTTGCAAGACAGTACTGGGACGTTAGACCGAGTCTTACAAGGGAATGAGGGATTCTAAGAAGTGCAGTTTTAAACTCAGAATTGCAGACCCCTCTAAAACTTGTGGACAATGCAATGGTTGCAGTCTGTTGGGTGCCATTGGTTGTTTCAAACATGTGTTGGGGCAGGTTCGAAACATTACTGCAGAATTAGTTTTATTAAGTTAATACACAGTCCTGGGCAAGGGTTTAAGACTTCAGTTTGAGACTTTATATGCAGCTTGGGGTTTCGAGTTGAGAGTGCTGCAGGACAAGTTTTATTTAGTTACAACACAGTCCTGGGCATTTTTTTTGAGAGTGTGCTGCAGAACTAATTTTAATTATAAAACACAGTTCTGGGCATGGAGATTTAAGTAGTAATCGAAACGTTAGTTTGAAACCTTTGTAATTTGGTTTTATATTTTATAAGTAAATTTACGTTAATCACGAATCATTTGATCAATCATTTGTCATCCAATCACAGTAGGTTGAGAAAAAATATTTCAAAACTTATCTGGATTCAAATGGCAAGTTGCCAAAGGAAAATTGTTATAAAAACTATATTGCAATTATTAGTATTTGTGCGCATAATCCGCTCGGTGTACGTTACACTTTTCTGTAGGACTGTTCATATGGTGAGTCCAATAATAAAGAAAACAAACATATAAAGGGGAATGACTGCCACTTACTCACGTCAAAGGCCTTCTGGGTAACTGATTACACTTAACTATGCTTAGGTGATTATTTGTGCATATTTGTTTACGAATGTAAACCCATATGTCTTTTATACAGCTCATAATAGCAAGTATCATTTTGAATTTCTTTACAGTAAAAAGGTTACAGCATAAGAACATTTTTGAAATATATCTATAACAGAGTAACAAACCGAAAAAAATAACCACTGACATGAAGAACCTTAGAAAAAGAGTTTTCAGTAAATCCACCATCCTCCAGCGTTACGCAACTTTCAAAACAGCTCCACCACCTCTTCCATCGTTACGCTGGTTTTTCACCATAAAACCGTCACTTAATCAGTTTTACACCAGTAGAAGACCGAACGGGGTAAACATATAATTTTGAAGAGGGTAGTGTTTACAAAAGAAAAATGATATAGCAAATTATGTTCGGTAACAAGACAGTTTTCGCACTTTTAAAACACTCGTTCCAGTGTTTACACAGAAATTCCATGTATTTCCCGGATGATCAAGAAAACGGCTGCTTTCTGTACAGGTTCGGTTGCTGCCGAGTGATCAAAAATGTTACGACATCATCTTGCTCGACTCAAATTTTCCAAATATTATCAACAATCTCACCACCATTCAACGTTATCCCACCGGCTCCAACGTTACCTCCACCGACTCCTCCAGAAACATCTGGACACGGTGTATAAGGTCAGTGGCGATATATAAATGTAAAAAGGCATCTGCTGTTAGAGAAGTCCCGAGATAAGACTGTATTCTGACACGTTTAGTTATAAATGATGAATCATTCTGTTAAAAGAGTATATTTGTGAGCAAGCACCAAATGTACATCTAACTCTTTGATTTTCAAAATTACGATTTTTTACAAATACATTTTAATATACATGTGCATGCAAAATACAACAACACTGACGTGCGCATTTAAGGACTGTGCAATGACTAATTGATAACTACAGATCGTTTAGTCGCATTTTAACTTACCTCAGAGTATTTGATTGTTACTAGCCAGTAGTAACATGGTGTTGGCTATTGCCGGTGTAACATAAAGGTATGACCTCTTCCACCACCCCGTCAGAAATCGACTCCCCGGTCATCATTTCACGACAGAAAACCCCAGTCATTATTTGACATTTAAAAATAACGACAAACCACACGTAAAAAGTGACTCCTTCTGTGAAAAAGTGCCCCCATTTAATAATAATCTCTGTCACACATCATAGATGTAATTTGTTTTTAGTTACTCTGTCCGTCTGTTCGTCCGTCCAATTGGCATGTAGTCATTAAACATCTTATCGGAAGAATAATTTGTTAAGGCTCTCATGTTACAAATAAGATGACTTTTTAGCTTGTATTTGTAAAGGTAGAGCAAGGGCTTCCCGGGAATTGTTTCCAGGTATGGGAGAGAACCCGGATAAAAACACGGACATATTATAAACCAGAGTTAAGCATCCTGACTGAAGGATTGATTGATTGATTGATTGATTGATTGATTGATTGATTGATTGATTGATTGATTGATTGATTGATTGATTGAATATTTAGCGTCATTTTTATGCCATCGAGGGCTAACAGACGATCCGTTAACCTAACCACTGTTTCCTGGGATTAACCAGTACTCGAGCACACCCCGTCTCCACAAGTAACTGATAACTTTCCCACTTGAATCAGTGGTGAGAGACGAATGATAATGAGACACAATGTTGTATATCAATCATCACGGAGACTGTTGCCGGGCGGGGGATTCGAACTCACGACCCCTGGATTGATAGTCAGATGCGTAACCGACTGAGCTAATCGGGCCCGGCTCTGACTGAAAGAAAGAATTCGTTCTGCGGAAGCTCGAATCCTACATATACAGCGTGGTTCACATATAGAGCGTGGTTCACATATACATTATATGACACTTTCTAGTTTCAAGAGGAGGGGTTTTAAAGCGAGGTTTGGTGCCTCTTAAACCAAGTTTTAAATTCCCATACGCCGTTTGGTAATTAAATTGGTCATTCCAAGACGGTAACTAATTGCCTGCGTCTGTGTCTTGTGCGTGGATGTCTGTGTTTGTGCGCTCTGTCCTGTGTGTTAATGTTTCCTATTGATTTTACTTTGTTCAACTTATATGTGTGTTAATGTTTTCTATTGGTTTGATACTGTTCAACTTATAATTGATATAAGCCTCTCCTTGTAGGATCAGAAAGGACTTAAGCCAACAAGCACCGGCAAGGCTATTATTGACTTCTTACGGATCTGTATTTAATCTTGGTCTTTTCAATGTTTGTTTAGTTTTATATTGGTAATATTTCATCAGCGTATGTTGGTGAGATAGCTATACTGACAGTTGACTAAATACTCATATGGTTGGTTTCACAGATGGTGGTGGAAAATCATGGATTTATCTTTATTTCCAACGGATCTGTAGGTTTTGATCTAGTATTTAGGTAAATGAATCCAGAAAACCTGGTTTCAATTTCCAGTGACGATACCTGGAAATTTGAAAACAGTATCTGTGTCACCCTATAGTACTTGGTGAGCCTTCAAGGAAGTCGTGCATCGGTGATATACACTATGTGAACATGGTTGTCTCGGGCTGGTTCTATATTTTCAAGAGTGTCCTCCGTAGCCGAGTGGCTTCAGGTGTCGTCTCAAGATCATTTGCCTCTCTAATCGGTAATTTCAGAAAATTATCAGTTTCTGGAGAAGATGTGTGTGCTCATACTTATGTGGGCCGCAGTGACGTCTTTGTCCTTTTCAGATTTACTTTGCGTTGAGACTTGTCGCATGTACCTGATCTCGAATAGTACCTGCTTAGGATATTTTCCCCACCAATACTAAAAGTAAAACAGCTATTTTAAAAGTACGTCGAAATGATTTAATTTGAATAAGTAAGCCCAAAAGGGGCTATAATTTGATTATAGACGAATGTTAATATATGTGTAAAATAATAAGAAAAACAACAGTATACATCACCAGGACACAGAATACAAACATTCAAACCCCCCAAAAAAAAAACACAACAAAAAACACACGAAGCAAACCACATTATAACCAGAAAAATATAATTAAAAATTACATATGTGGGAAGGAGACCTTTGAGGTTAAAAGCCTATTTGTGCAGATTCCCTTTATGATAACACACGCGTGTGTAATGTTCAAAAGCTATAGCATTTATAGTTCTGAGGAAATCGCTTAATTAACTTCAAACTAATTATTTCAAAACAAGTCATGTCCCAAATGTGGCACAATATAGATGGACGGACTCGACCCGCAATAACAATTATTAAGGGTTTGGCGTATCCAACAGCTGTAAAGGAGCACAAGTATTGTACTTACATAGTTGTACTTACTTGGCTGTATAGGATAATTCTGATAAATGTCCTATCATGTACTGGAATTTTACGTAAGTGACATAAAATATATTATATAATAAAAAATCCATAAAAAGCACTTTTTATAATAAACTGACCTGATGCGAGAGAGATTATCGCTCCGCTCATTGGCCACGTGGCGGTGTTTGTTAATACAATACAATACAATGTAGTGTTTACTTAGAGATTGTAAGCTTGTCGAAGGAAAATGGCGACCATGGAAACAATGTCGATCGCTAATTGGATAATCAAGTTGTTTGATTGACAGCAAACGTCAGGTCAATTCTAGTTCATGTACAACTAATTGTGAGCAGCATGTCTGGCGTGACAAAGAACATGTTAAACTATAGTGCGATATGACATACGATGAATGTTCTTGTATAAATCTTTTATTGGTCTTAAACATTAATTCGGATGACGTTTTACATGTTATAAGCGCATGTGACTTTTTTGACTGTGTGCATTACTTACTTAAAGCTTAAAAATGAGAGATCATATGTCGAGCAAGAGACGGGGCATTTAAATAGCATGGTCGTTGTAATAATTTCAAAATAAGTTTGCAAGAGAAAAAAACAACTACTTTATCACATGTTTTTATAAAGAGAAATGTATACAGCACTATTCTAAATAATATCGAATGCAAGAGAAAATAAATACTTTAAAACACGTTTTTAATAAAGAGAAACGTATACATCACTCATTCTAAATAATATCGATTGCAAGAGAATAAAAACTACTTTATCACACGGTTTTAATAAAGAGAACCGTATGCAGCACTTATTCTAAATAATATCGATTGCAAGAGAAAATCCCTACTTTATTACACGGTTTTAGTAAAGAGAAACGTATACAGCACATATTCGTATTCTAAATAATATCGACTGCAAAAGAAAAAAAACCTACTTTATCACTTGTTTTTAAGAAAAAGAAACGTAAGCAGCACTTATTCTAAATAATGTTGATTGCAAGAGAAAAAATAGCACATATTTTAAATAAAGCGACACTTACAGCACTTTTCTAAACACGTTTACCAGAGAAAAATTAATTTGTCAGATAAAGCGACTAATTTAGCAAACGTTTAAAATATAGGGAAGCTTACAACACTATTCAAAATAAATTTGCCAGAGAAAAGTACAACTTTTGCACTTTATGTTTTGAGAAAAGAGAAACTTACAGTACTATTCTAAATGCGTGTGCCAGAAAATATGACTACTTAGAACATTTCTTAATATAAAAAAAACTTACAGCTCTGTTTTGCATACGTTTGCTAGAGAAAAATATGTTTGCCAGATAGTTCGACAAACGCTTTGAATTAAATGAAAATTACAGTACTATTCAAAATACGACTGCCAGAAGAAACTATATCTTTTTAAATCAAAAGAAACTTACAGCGCTATTCTTAACACGTTTGTCAGATAAAATGACTACTTTAGTACACGTTTTAAATAAAAGAAACTTACAGCACTATTCAAAATACATTAACAAGAGAAACCCACAACTTTGGCAAATGTTTTGGATAAAGAGAAGCTAAAGGCACCTTTTAAAATGTGTATGCCCGAGAAAACTACAAATTTGGCATACGTTTTGAAAAAAAGGAAACTTACAGTACTATTCTAAAGACGATTGCTGGAGAATATGACTTCTAAAGCACTTTTTTAAAAAGTTTTTTTTAATAAATAGAATAGAAACTAACAGCACTATTTTGAATACATTTGCTAGCGGAAAAATAACATTTGCCAGATGTTTCGGCAAACGTTTTGAATAAAGGAAACTTACAGCTGTGTTCTAAATACATTTGGCGGCGAAAACGAATACTTTAGCACATATTTTAAATAAAGAGAAAAGTACAGGGCTATTATAATTACGTTTGCCAGAGAAGCACTACAACTATTAGCACATGTTTTAAATAAAAATAAACTTACATTACTGTTCTAAATACGATTGCTTAGAAAAAAACACTACTTAAGCACATTTTTCAAATAAAGAGCACAGCAGTATTTTAGAGAAAACTACAACTTTGGCAAACGTTTTGAAAAGAGAGAAACGTACAGCACTTTTCAAAATACAGTTTGCCAGAGAACACTTCTACTTTAGCACACGTTTTCAATAAATAAAGAGAAACTTACAGCACTATTCTTAACACGTTTGATAGAGAAAACTACAAACGTTTTAATTATAGAGACACTTTCAGCACTTTTTAAAATACCTTTGCCAGAGTAAATGGCTATTTTAGTACACATTTTAGATAGAGAAACTTACAGCACTTTTCTTAACACGTTTGCCAGAGAAAATGACTACTTAAGCACTCGTTTTAAATAAAGAGAAACTTACAGCACTATCCTTAACACGTTTGATAGAGAAAACTACAAACGTTTTAATTATAGAGACACTTACAGCACTTTTTAAAATACCTTTGCCAGAGAAAATGACTATTTTAGTACACATTTTAGATAGAGAAACTTACAGTACTTTTCTAAACACGTTTGCCAGAGAAAATCCTACTTAAGTACTCGTTTTAAATAAATAGAAACTTTCAGCACTTTTCTAAACACGTTTGCCAGAGAAAATGAATACTCTAGTACACGTTTTGAATAAAGAGAAACTTACAGCACTTTTCTAAACACGTTTGCCAGAGAAAATGAATACTCTAGTACACGTTTTGAATAAAGAGAAACTTACAGCACTTTTCTAAACACGTTTGCCAGAGAAAATGAATACTCTAGTACACGTTTGAATAAAGAGAAACTTACAGCACTTTTCTAAACACGTTTGCCAGAGAAAATGACTACTTAAGTTCTCGTTTTGAATAAAGAGAAACTTACAGCACTATTCTTAACACGTTTGCCAGAGAAATGACTACTTTAGTACATATTTTAGATAAAGAGAAACTTACAGCGCTTTTCTTAACACGTTTGCCAGAGAAAATGACTTCTTAAGTACTCGTTTTGAATAAAGAGAAACTTACAGCACTTTTCTAAACACGTTTGCCAGAGAAAATGACTAATTAAGTACTCGTTTTAAATAAAGAGAAACTTACAGCACTTTTCTAAACACGTTTGCCAGAGAAAATGAATACTCTAGTACACGTTTGAATAAAGAGAAACGAACAGCACTTTTCTAAACACGTTTGCCAGAGAAAATGACTACTTATGTACTCGTGTAAAATAAAAAAAAAACTTACAGCACTTTTCTAAACACGTTTGCCAGAGAAATGACTACTTTTGTACACATTTTAGATAAAGAGAAACTTACAGCGCTTTTTTTAACACGTTTGTCAGAGAAAATGACTACTTAAGTACTCGTTTTAAATAAAGAGAAACTTACAGCACTTTTCTAAACACGTTTGCCAGAGAAAATGACTAATTAAGTACTCGTTTTAAATAAAGAGAAACTTACAGCAATTTTCTAAACACGTTTGCCAGAGAAAATGAATACTCTAGTACACGTTTGAATAAAGAGAAACTTACAGCACTTTTCTAAACACGTTTGCCAGAGAAAATGAATACTTAAGTTCTCGTTTTGAATAAAGAGAAACTTACAGCACTATTCTTAACACGTTTGCCAGATAAATGACTACTTTAGTACACATTTTAGATAAAGAGAAACTTACAGTACTTTTCTTAACAAGTTTGCCAGAGAAAATGACTACTTAAGTACTCGTTTTGAATAAAGAGAAACTTACAGCACTTTTCTAAACACGTTTGCCAGAGAAATGACTACTTAAGTACTCGTTTTAAATAAAGAGAAACTTACAGCACTTTTCTAAACACGTTTGCCAGAGAAAATGACTAATGAAGTACTCGTTTTAAATAAAGAGAAACTTACAGCACTTTTCTAAACACGTTTGCCAGAGAAAATGAATACTCTAGTACACGTTTGAATAAAGAGAAACTTACAGCACTTTTCTAAACACGTTTGCCAGAGAAAATGACTACTTATGTACTCGTGTAAAATAAAGAAAAACTTACAGCACTTTTCTAAACACGTTTGCCAGAGAAATGACTACTTTTGTACACATTTTAGATAAAGAGAAACTTACAGCGCTTTTCTTAACACGTTTGTCAGAGAAAATGACTACTTAAGTACTCGTTTTAAATAAAGAGAAACTTACAGCACTTTTCTAAACACGTTTGCCAGAGAAAATGAATACTCTAGTACACGTTTTGAATAAAGAGAAACTTACAGCACTGTTTTGAATAAAGATAAACTTACAGCACTTATCTCAACACGTTTGCCAGAGAAAATGAATATCTAGTACAAGTTTTGAATAATGTGAAAAAAAAAAACTTTTCTAAACACGTTTGCCAGAGAAAATGACTAATTAAGTACTCGTTTTGAATAAAGAAAAACTTACAGCACTATTCTTAACACGTTTTCCAGAGAAATGACTACTTTAGAACACATTTTAGATAAAGAGAAACTTACAGCGCTTTTCTTAACACGTTTGCCAGAGAAAATGACTACTTAAGTACTCGTTTTGAATAAAGAACACTAACAGTACTTTTCTTAACACGTTTGCCAGAGAAAATGACTACTTATGTACTCGTTTTGAATAAAGAGAAACGTACAGCACTTTTCTAAACACGTTTGCCAGAGAAAAAGACTAATTAAGTATTCGTTTTAAATAAAGAGAAACTTACAGCACTTTTCTAAACACGTTTGTCAGAGAAAATGACTAATTATAAGTACTCGTTTTAAATAAAGAGAAACTTACAGCACTTTTCTAAACACGTTTGCCAGAGAAAATGAATACTTAAGTTCTCGTTTTATATAAAGAGAAACTAACAGCACTATTCTTAACACGTTTGCCAGAGAAATGACTACTTTAGTACACATTTTAGATAAAGAGAAACTTATAGCGCTTTTCTTAACACGTTTGCCGGAGAAAATGACTACTTAAGTACTCGTTTTGAATAAAGAGAAACTTACAGTACTTTTCTTAACAAGTTTGCCAGAGAAAATGACTACTTAAGTACTCGTTTTGAATAAAGAGAAACTTACAGCACTTTTCTAAACACGTTTGCCAGAGAAAATGACTAATTAAGTACTCGTTTTAAATAAAGAGAAACTTACAGCACTTTTCTAAACACGTTTGCCAGAGAAAAATGAATACTCTAGTACACGTTTGAATAAAGAGAAACTTACAGCACTTTTTTAAACACGTTTGCCAGAGAAAATGACTACTTAAGTTCTCGTTTTGAATAAAGAGAAACTTACAGCACTTTTCTTAACACGTTTGCCAGAGAAATGACTACTTTAGTACACATTTTAGATAAAGAGAAACTTACAGCACTTTTCTAAACACGTTTGCCAGAGAAAATGACTACTTAAGTACTCGTTTTAAATAAAGAGAAACTTACAGCACATTTCCAAATATGTTTGCCAGAGAAAATGAATATTCTAGTACACGTTTTGAATAAAGAGAAACTTACAGCACTTTTCTAAACACGTTTACCGAAATACACCACATGCGTGCTGTTAAAAGTTGACGTTTTCCATTCTGAAGCTGCCTCTTCTGACTTACATCTCTCAGATTATAATGATTTTAATAAGAACAAAAATATATAGTATACAACATATCATTTTGACCTCGATTTAGTTAATTATTTAAGTGTCCCAACCTACATCATGTAAGTTTTATATCTCTCAACGTATTCGTTTTAGAGGGTGTAGGATCGATTTTGATAAACTTTATATCTTATCCTTGTCGTTAAAAAGAATTAAAACATGGCTACCATTATCACAAACTACGTCTACTGATTCAAGTTTGATCAAATAAATAAGCTATGGTTCTTTCCACGTGTCTAAAATCATAAACAAAAATTCAAGAACAATTATGGTAGAGCGTCCATCTCGCATGCAGAAAGTCGTGGGTTCAGTTCCTGGTCGGGTCATACCAAAGACTTAAAAATGGTACTAAAAGCTCTTCTCTAAGCGTTCAGTATTAAGAGAATAGGTCTGGTTCGGTTCGGTGTCAGTATAATGTGACTGGGTAAGGTATCATACTGTGTGTCTTTGTGGCGTGATACTCCAGTGTAGCAACGCTCAGGATACTTCTGCAAGATCTACACATTAGATATTTTACATATAGCATTAGCTAACGGTACTCCAACAAGTTTGTTTAAGCAGGTCACGGGTGTAAAATTTGGCGCTGCCACATAGAGTTATATCGGCAAAATTTAAAAAAAATCTTCTCTAAAAATACTACGTCTGAAAAAATAGTGCATTGCTTGATAGCCTTTCTGTCAAGATTGTCTAATTTGGGTGCCCAGGGGCAAATTTGGGATGTAATGGGAAAGCTGAGAAAAATACTCTTCTACAAAAGTACAGGCATGGAGCTTAGGTATTATGCATCTGTCCTGTTGACCCTGTAGCAAATTATTATTACACAGGTGAGCCTCTTATTGTGATATTTACCTGAGTGTATCTATGTTTTTTTACAACAAACACATACAGTTGTGTTTGCAAGCAAGAAAATAGTCGTGCGGGGCTCTTATTTACAGTGTTGGTTAACGATGTATCGACGGGGAAGAGCGATGTTGGATGCGCCAGTGGCTCATGTTTCAACTGCCCAGCGACAGCATTGCTACTGACACTTCCGGAGTCACCGCTGTTGTTTTATTCTGCATGAATGTTGTCATTTTAAAACAAGATAAGAACATATATATTCAACATGAAACACAACAGTTTAAAGTACAGAACCACGACATTACAAATACAAACACATTTAGGCAACATAACGATATTCCAGAAGATGGGGATCAGAGAAAACGCAACATTTCATGTAACTTCGATATCGCATTCTTTAAAAATGCTATATGACCGAGTTAACATGTTGACTACCATAGTCATGTATGGGTACCGTATATAGACAAAATGTAATCATACCCACGGATGCAATATTAGCACTCACTGAACGGTTTTAATATATATGTCAATGTTAACTTCAGTTCGGATTCGTAAGCTGCACTTTTTTGTTCAATACCTCTGTATTAATAATGGTTTCCAGTTATACGAAAAATATATGATTCCGATACTGCTGTTTTGTCTTCATTTTGATAGGAATGTGTTTAAATCTATATCAGGTTTAAACTACATGTATATTCATTTTACTAGAATTTGGTTTGCTATAGGATGCATGTTTTATGGATTTCGAAGACTTGAAAAAATGGCACTAGTTGACGCTTCCTATCTTGGTGCTCAGCATTTCGAGAGATAGTTCTAGGTCTGGTCGGCCCGGTGTCAGTATAATGTGACTGACTGGGTAGGTTGGGCAGAGGGGAAGGTATCATAGCACGTGTCTGTGGCATGATACTCCAGCTAGTGCGGCAGCGAGTAGAACACTGTATCAAGTAGACACCGTCGCGATTTGACTGAAACACTGTTGAAAGCGAAACTATACACCATATAACATCAATAAATGTAAATTGATTGATTAAACAAGCTTGAACCATTACTACCGTTTTCACAAATATTACGTGTTTTCCAAACACGACTACCATCTTTCTCCTCTCATTTTTAAATATATATGTCCAACAGGAGATGCAACATTCAAAGGACGCAATTAGAACTTTTTCTTCAATTAATATGGCCACTATTGCCTGACTAGTCAGTGGCGGATCTATTCTTTAAAAAGTATGCACCCCTAAACTCCCATATTTTATTAAAATTCACTATAGTTCTACAAAAAAAACATGTGTGCCCGTTCAAATTTTGTTTTGAGTTCCCTAAATATGCCACCCTCTAAACTGAAATCCTGGATCCGCCACTGCTAGTAGAAGTCTGTTTTGAACGTAGTACGAGTTTAAGAACACTTATAAATATTACGTTCGGTTGGTAAGCAATCGTTAGTTGGTTCTGCAATAATTTATTCATTAATTATGATGAGATGCTTTTGATCCATTTTAATGATTATTTCATTTTTTAAAGACAAGTATAGCCTATTTCCCCTGATATACTTCCTTTACGGGTTCAATGAAATCACATTAAAATAACATACACTTGTCCTATTTTCAGAGAAATATGTAGCATTATTTGACAAAACAAGTGTGGAGTTGGAAAATTGTTAATTGAGTATATGTATTTCCTTATAGCCGTCACTCATTATTGTATATTTTTTTATTTTCACGCCTTACAAACATACATTTATTTTACGCGACAGGAATCCGTAAAAAGAGTTAGATATAACGTCAAATAATGACGTCTACGTAAGATTTACATGTCTGTTTTTCTATCTGAGCAGTGTCGGGACCGAATAGGATATATTTTGAAATTTATTAATAAACGAACTCTGCTTGAAGGTTAACGGGTGCAATTTCTGGTAATTTTAATTTGTGCAAAATGAAAATGTATAGCTGCTAAACTGTTTGTCCCCCTTCTCGTCCCCACACCCCCATCCCCGGTTGGTTTTTTTTCTATCCTACATGGATACTTATTGATGGAGAGTGAGAATCAGCTTTGTCATATATGTGTTTATGTCTGCATTATGGGTAAGTGACCTAAATTACATCAAATAAAACTAGTGTATTTTTTGTATGTTTCTGTACTTATTCTGAACTCGATTGTATAAACTTTACCAATGAACTTTAGGTTCCATAAACTTCGACGCATTCACGCTGTTATAGATAACTGCAGACATCACGCCAAAATAATAACGTGAAACGCATCTAGTTATCTTCTTTAATTGTATAAGAGACAGATGATACTTCTATTCCGCTGATATTGGGTATCATTTTTGTTGACAATTTACATGATCTTGTATCAATTAAGAAATTTTAACCAATCACAATTCACTTTTGTTCGGATCGAGAGCAAACCGTTTGAGAAACGAAGATCAAAGAAGAATAAAGATCACGTGACAAAATTAGTTTTGAAATATCACATAAAATAAACATTAGCAGAAAATATAGATAGGACTGTTTAGAAAAAATATAAAAAATTGAACAAATTTGCTATATCAAAAAATGCTATAATCTCAATTTAAGAAAAAATATCACTTTTATGGCTTTTGTTTTCAACTAAATTCTCCCAACCATACCAGCGTCTGTTGTTCATCGGCAGCCATATTGACGATGAATATTGTTTTGAAAGAAAGGTCGACACGGTGCTATATTTTTTGAGAAAAATAAGATGGTAAATTTACGAGACAGAAAAGGATCGGTATGTAGTTTAAATCACAGAGTTCCACTTAACATTATTGTGAAATTTGAAATATCCATTAATTTCCTTTTAATTAGTAAATTTAGAATTAACGGGCGGGATTTCTATCTCGAATAAAATTTTCCGAAACTCGGAAAAACGACCCGTATATTTTTTAGTGTCAGCATTCGTTTAATTGCTTGGAAGTTAATGCATATTTCGTTTAACTGACTGAACACATTTCTAACACATACAATTGTTATTTTTATTTGTAGGAAGTTTAATATGTGGTAAACTAAGTTCATGTTCAGCTGGATTTTCATCGGCGGCCATTTTGTTCTTCGCCGAGTGTTGAAGTCGGTGCGATTGAAAGAACATTGACGTCATATTTAATGTTTGGGCATACAAAATAAAAATTATTTTATTTCTTTGTTGTCTTAGCTGTCTTATTTTAACGTTTTTAACTTTTTTAACTGAGCACTTTTTGTGTAAAATCTAACAAGAACTCGCTCGCTATATTGAGTTCAAGATGGTCGCCTTCCCGCCCAGTAAACACAAACTCGCTTTAACATTTGAAAATCGTTGTCTTTGTTTTCTCGCATCATAGATTATTTTCATATGGTGCGTCTGTTTGTGTGATTGTACCTTAGTAGTAAAGAATGAAGGTGTTGTCATTTTAAACCTGTTTCTGTTAAATATTTTTCAGGTGATTGATTGGCAACGGATTTAAAATCACAGAAAATTAAAAATGCCAAAAAACAATAAATCAACAAAAACACGCTATCATTCTTTTAAATCAATACTAAGTGATTAATAATGTAGGAGTTTATCCAGTTGGTTTAAGAAATATAAATGACTTGACTATGATTTTTGTAAATAAATAAACAAAAGAATCCCATACTCAAAATGGTTAAAGAGGGGGAGGGGAAAGAAACTGCCAACCCAACATACACCAAGTGGTTGTTAGATGCAATACATAAAGTGAAAAGTCAAAAACAGAGACCAAATGATGAACGAATATGTCACGCAGTTAGGCAGTTTCACAAAGTTAGTAAAGATTCGCTACTTGAGCAACTGGAGCTTGCTGTTCAAGATGGAATTATTTTAAGGGTGTGCAATAAAGGAACATATTCATACAGAGACCCTGATACTGGTCCTCGTCCAAAGTCATTGAAAGTGAACAGAAAAACAGATTTGACTAAATATATTGTGAGAGCTATAGCTCAGAGCGGCAGAACCGGTGGTTTATCATTGAAACAAATAGAAAAACATTTTCAAGATATATATTCGGTGGAAGTTTTTGAAACTACACTAGTAGAAACATTAAAAGTGTCGATAAGAAAAGGCTTAAGTCGAGATTTGTTTGCAAAGGATGGCAAATTCATAAAATTGACAGACAAGCCCGTTCAATCCAATTCTGCAGGGAATGGACAAAATGTTTCTGATGATGAATTAACAAGTGACAATTCATTTTGCTTCGAAGAAGAAAATAAGGTGTGTAGAATTTGAGTGTTTTTTTGTTAGCCCATTTCATTCATTAAATTTGTCATGTTCATCAATTGCATCAATTTCATTCATTTCATTTATTCATTAGATGTTTGTTTTTACTGTTGTATTCATTTTTAAACACACATTGTTTAAACAAGTAAATAACTTTGTTCTCTATTATATGCATGCTTTTGATTTTAATTTTATTTAATTTTATATCTCTGTTATTTAATCATTAACACTATTTTGCGTGACACAATTAAACTTTTAATAACCATTAAAGTAACAGATTAAAAGATTAATAATTTAACAAAAAAGAAATTACCCTTTAACCCCACAGATATAATATTTGTGTCTAATAAAATTCATATTTTGTTATGCTATTTAAAAGGGTTGAAAAAGTGTAAATGTGTGCGGAACCATGTTTACCATTACATCTGTGGTTTTCAATTGATAAATGTTGGAACTTAAATCTCAAGTCCATGCAATAATCAAGTTTGCAGGGTATGAAGTTATTGCGCAATAATGGTGTATTTTCATTGGCTTAGATACAAGTGAAAGATAGCCTTACATCGCATGATTTTTTGTTTATTATAGGGGGTAAGTCTTGTAAAGTGTAAATGCCCTGTAAAAGTAATGCCATATTTTATTTGCATGAGAGGCAAAAAGGACTGCCAAACAATCTGATGAGCAATTTAAAAGAATATGGTTCTTATTTTATTATTATCCCCCACCATAATCCTGTATAATTCATAAAAGATGATTTTAAATTAAAAATGAGTGGAAAATATAGTGCTATTTACCCAAATAAATGATGCATCTTGTCATAGGGTTCTGAGGAATGAATATTTGTAGCCTTGGCCAAAATGCATATCTTCAAATGGTTCATATTCTGCGTGTTTTGAATTCATAAATAAGACTTACTGTGGTCATTGATTAGATTTTTTCCCCATTTAATATGTAAAAATTTATCATAAATATATGCTGTCAATAAAACAATGTATTTCCAAGAAAAAACACTACTGGTTGCGAAAATATTTTCATAACGTGCGTTTATTTGGATCTGAGAAATAAAAAAGAAAATTGAAGTGTGTTACAATCTTGTTTGATAATTGTTCCACAAACAAATTAAACTTCAAAAAGATTTTTTTATTCTCATATCCAAAGTGGTTGGTGGGCGTTTTTTGTGGGGAAATACAGTAGCAAGAATTAGGTCATTTAAGCTGAGTGCATTAGGGTACAGGTGTGTGAAGGAGTATATGACTATGATGTTCAGACTTGTGATTCATGTTTCTATAGATATGAATGATACTGTCATGCAGGTGTTTATTATGATAATGAATCCATTGCTTTCTTTGTTTAGCTTCTCTTAAGATTTTTTAGTACTGAACTATTTGATTGAGAGGAATAAAAAGTCCCTCACAGCAGAATAAAAAAAGAATGTTGGGTTTTCAAAGCTAAATAAATGCAGAGTGAAGCACAAGTGTATTAAAATAAAACCATTTAAAGATTCATGAGGCAAAAACAAAGCTTTATAATGGTTGATTTTTTTATTTTTGTGTGCAAGTTGATAACTTTTCATTATACAGCAAAACTTATTTTACGCATTGCGTAAACTTTTGTGTAGACCTGTTCACCAATAACCAACTGTTCCTACATGTTTTTCTCATCTGAATTATCAATTTTATCATTGTAAATCCAGAGATTTAAAACCATTAAAGGTTTCAACGAAAAAAAAGTGTAGAAGTGACCTTAGACAAATGATTGAAAGTTAAGTCTAAATTGACCTGACGCGAGAGCTACTACTCCGCCCAAGTGGCCATGTGGTGTTGTTTGCCCAAGAAAATACTATTTAGTGTTTACATAGAGACGGTGCACTTGTCTTATAAAAATGGCAGGGTAGCCACTAATATCGCTGATTGGATTATCAACTTGTTTGATTGACAGCCCGCATAACTGACTTTCTGATAGCTATTGGAACAATATTGGATCGATTTAATACTTCTTTTCTGAATTGTGGCCCTTGAATTGTCCTTATCAGTATTAGTATTGACATGACAGCATCTTTATGATCAAAAACAATTCCAGTTTCTCTGATGGCATGCTTTTGTGCAAAAATTTACAGCAGTGATGAATAATAAATGAAGTGATATGGATTACATGTTTTTTCGATGCATTTGGTTCACATCCGGGAGTAATTTAAGTAAAGCGCACTGTAAACACACATTTGCATTTTTCAATGGATCTTTCCCAAACACAGTAGTTATATAACCATAAAAAGTTTAACACTTTCTTGATCTGCAATAATTTATATCTGAGTTGTTGCTCTTAAATTAACAAAAAAATGCTTTATTTTACCTTGTTTATACTTAATTGCTCTCATTTATGATTTTATATTCACAAATAGTGAGACAACCAATGTATACAATCCAAGTTATTGAACTGGTCTATTAGACCATTTATATTTTCAATTATGGCTAGTATCTGATGAAATTATTTTTCAGGATAGGCGAGTGATACAAAGCCATCATTATCCTCTTGCTGTTTTTTTGTCATATTGGTATGAAGATGTTCCGAGTGACAACTCGTGTGGAAACGTAGTGTTAGTGCTACCTTAATGTAATAGGTCACTTGAATTGCTCTATCTTACACCAGCATGACAAGCCAATATAAAGCACAATTGATTTTTTGATAACATTAGCTACTATAGCTATTTTAAGCTGCCAGCAAGGTGAAGTGTATAATCATTAAATTTGTATTATGAGGATATAGCTACAGCAACAATGGATCAATATAAGAGAAACAGTTTAATTTGTTCAGCGATAGCTGTGTAACATACAACCAGATTTACCCAATATGAGTGGAACTGTTACTGCCTCTCTTAGAATAGATTACTCTTGTACTCTTCAACAGTTATTGTATCAGTCTGATAAATGTCACTCAGCAATTCCAATTGGATGTGTTTCATTTAATTATTCCTTAAAATGTGTGACGTAGAACTTGATTATAATTGTGTATGGTGTGGACATATTTATTTATTTTCTGTTCACTTTGAGTTCTAAAGCTTTTTCTGATAATAACAAATTCCTATGATAAGGTTGATTGAAGTTGGGACACACTATATTGAAGTATATTGGCTTGTCAAGTTTGACTGTCCACGTTATCGCAATAAGTCTATCAACAAAGCCGTCATGGAATTAATGGAGGCCAGGACATTACATTAATTTCTTATTTCACTTGTCCAGTTGGACAAGTATTTCTACTGACCAAAAGCAACTTGTCCTTACTTTGATATAGAATTATGGTAGTAGTCCTATGAAAAAGCCGTTTTTTTTTCCAGAAATTAAGAAGAGGCCTTAGCTTTTCATTTTGGGAAATTGAAACGAGATTTTCGGCCAAATTTGGAAAAGGCAATACTCACAGTCTGTATATTGACTGGTGTACAGGTTTATTTATAAATAAACGAGCACAATTTGATTGATAAACAGGCGACAACCATTCCATTGCATATATCTTATTTCTGTTATATACAAAGATTCGCTTCAAGAATATTATAGTTTAAACTCGCCTACTAAGATTGATTCACCAGAGTACGGAAGAAAACGAAATATCCCGAACATCGACTGTATTTGTATCCTGTACAACTTTCGGTTTGAATCATTGTCAAAGGTTTTTTTAAACAGTTTTTTTTACACATTGACACAGTGTTGTCTCCAGAGCGCGTTTCTTGCGTTTCTGACGCAATAAATTCTCATCTGACGCAATCAACTTTGTTCAGTGCGATCTGACGCAATCAACTTTGTTCAGTGCGTCCACTATGACTGCAACCTTAAAAATACAGAAATTCGAATTACGCATATTTGTTTCGGCAAGCTGGTGTCAGAGTTATTTTGACAATAGCAAGCTGATTTGACAGATCACGTGGTCTGATTCAGGGCAATCCCGGTCATGCGATTCTACCAAGTTAAATAAATGCTTTAATTGGTTAAGAACGCTTTATTGGTGCAATCGCATAGACGATTGTGATCACATACATAATTTTTGCGAAGCAATAGTGTAGTTTGAAGACAACATCTGTGAAAACAAACGTACCCTGCAACAATAGTACTGACATATACCCAGTTTCAGGTTGTTTGTATATGAAGATGAAATGTGGAAGCGTGAAACTTTTCATAAAAGTTGTTTAAAATGTACGGACGATACTCTATCTGAAAAACTTTTTATTTTGTTTTCTATAAGGTATCGAGACGCGCATGCGCGACATTTTAATACCAGTTTAAACATCGGCTGGTCCAAGTTTTAGGGCAGTATTCCCGGCGCCGTTTATGTTTCTTTAACAGACAATTAAAATGGTGGTGAAAAAAAAAATTGGAAAAATGATTACTTTATTTCAAAATTGTAATTATTTTTTGTGAAGTTACCATTAAAATGTATTTTATATTATTTTTTTAATATAAAATTTCTCTAAAATGAGTCTAGCTTTGAAGAGAAATGCTTTTGGGAAAAAGAAAATAAAACAAAGATTTGTTTTCCAAAGAGTATAATGCTAAACATGTAGCTTAGCAAATATAAAATATTGAAAGAATTTTAGTGTTTTTCATTAAAAATAGTTAGGGCCATGTTGATTGAGCTGTGGCCATGACATTTGAAAAGTTCGCGACCAAAGGGCCAAAATCATAAAAACAACTGCTAAGTTTCAAGTTGTTGTAACTTATTGCCAGAATTGAAACATTCGTTTAGAGTTAAATTGTTTTGAAGTTATAATCTTAAGTTGCAGTTTTGATGGAGAAATTTGTGTGAAACAGGAAGTAAAACTATTTTAGTAAAATATGTATTTTAACTCCATTTATTCATGTTTGTTAAGTTTAAAACTTAGTCAATTGATGACCCCCAGACTTTTGAAAATGACCCCTTGATTTTTAGTCAGTGGGTCATCAACGACCCCCAAAAAATTGAAGCTGGAGAAAAAAAACACTGTTGACGATTTTTACTGAAAAATTAATTCAACAAATTGAGAATTTCAGTTTGTATTTTGGGAAATTCTTTCATCAGATTGGAAAAAAAACCAGTATCCATGTCGTAAAGGGAAGGGAAATAAAAGTAAACACATACACACAAATATTTCATATTTTGCAATTGAAAAATGACATAACATGCGTTTAATACACATACAATAAGTACAACTACTAAACAAAAGTTTATTGCTGCATAAAAAATAAAAACATTCATCGTTTTACCGTTTTTACATGTGGAGCAATAGCAATTACTCTGCAATTTATAAAGATGGTAGTACCTGAGATAGTCCAAAAGTAACGCATGCACAGAGCTTTTGCAACATTTACTAACGTTATTACTCGCGAAGACAATTACTCGGTGATTTGTAAATATGGTAGTTCCCAGTTGTTCAAAAGTAATGCATGCGCATGACGCGGCTTCCATTAGAAAGTAAACAAAAACTACTTGGAGTTGTCAAGTTTTAAAAACATGCAAACATGAGACAGGGGCTTTGCAAAAAGGAGATACCGTGTTTAATTTTTGATTTTTCACTTGTCCAGTCGGGCTAGCAGCTTTATATTTTACTTGGCTGTACCCACGTTTCAGTTTTCCTGGGCAGTCTGGTGAGTGTAAATGTAAAGCCCCAGGTATTTGTTTTTTCTCTGGTCAAATCATTGATTAACAAATATCTCTTGATTAACAATAGTGGGTATGGTACAAGTGATCATGTGACTGGCAGATTCCTCGCATGTCAAAATTGAATTAGAATGTTTACATGCGTACAGTCTCAATAATTGTAAATTTATGAAATATTAATAGTCACAAAAAATGGCGCTGACATGATACATTACGCGATCTATCATGAATTCTTGCAGAAACATCTGCAACATTTTGAATCTTCAAGAGTAGAGACCACAATAAAATTAAATTAACTGCTTGTTTTATTTTCTTTCATTAAAAATTCATTAACCCTTTACTCCATAGATATGAGTTTTCCCCACACCAATCAGTGCAGGAAGAGTTCAAGAGTTACGAGCAATCTGAACACTTCCTGCATTGTTTTCCACTTTGTCAGTTAATATAAACATAATTCACCAAATATTCTAAAGCCTTCTATATTAGAGGTATCCAAAGGCATCTATATTATAGGTGTCCAAAAGCATCTATATTAGAGGTGTCCAAAGTAGTCTTTATGAATTAAAGGGTTAATACTGCTTTAAATCCTACTAATTCTTAATTTCTTATTGTCACTATCAATCATGTTGTTTTAAAGTGAATGTATCGGGAGGGGGGTGGAGTGGTGACACTATAAATGTCTTAGAAATAAAATAATTACAGTCGCTAAAAAGGATCCCATTTTCATACTAAAAATAAAATCCAAATGGTTTGGTATGTCAAATCTGCAAAAAAATGTGGCAAAATCTATATTAGAATTAGAGACGGTAAACTTCACATGGACATTGCAGAATATATGGGATGATGTGTTAAAATAGTTGGAAACATGTTGCTGAAAAAAACTCATGGGTTTGCAACTGTGTATTGAACATAATCAGACCAATTGTCTAGCAATTACTGGAGTTCAAGATTTCAAAAAAGGAAACTCTGTAAAAATAAAAAATGTATCCCCAAACTCTTTTATTTGTACTATCCTCAGGGTCGGGGCCCCAATTAGCTCAGTCAATCCAGGTGTTGTGAGTTGGAGTCATTGCCTGGCCACAGTCTCCATGGTGATTGATATACCTTGTTGTTTCTCATTGTCATTGGTCTCTCACAACTGATTTGAGTGGAAAAAGTTATCTGTTACTTGCGAAGATAAGTATGCTTGAATACTGGTTAACGTTCCTGAATCCCAGGAAAGAGTGGCTAGGTTAACTGATCGTCTGCTTTTTTCAAAAGGATAATTATTTAACACATTACAAGAACCGAAAGATTTGTTTTATTATATTCTCAGATTCAAATTGTTCTGGGGCTTTTATCCGGGGGAATACTGTTACAGTACTTCATAGTTTTGCTTGTTATGATTTTGGGTATAAAAAATATGAAAAAGGCCTTTTAAGATAACTCTGCTCTTAATAAAAAAATAAAAATGGTATATATTCATCCACTATTTAGTTCCTTTTTAATTTGATATAAATCTATACTTTAAATTACATCTAGAAGATGGTTATTAGCAGTAAATTGTTTCCAGTGCTGCAGGATGCTTAAAATTTGTGTTGAAAACTGGTGGTTTTGATGTATTGCCAACTTGTCTCAAATTGTTACATTTGTCTGAGCATTCAGTCTAAACATTCATCAACTTGTTTATAAACTGTGTTAATGTTAGTCTACAATTTACTTGAAATGATAACGTTTTTATGCCGTGTCTATAAAATAATGGGTAAAGAAAATATGCTTTTACTCATAAAGATATATTTGATTAAAAATGACTACCAATATATTAATCTTTAAGTTAATCTATGGATTGTTTCGAATAAAGACCAAAGGGCATGATTGGTAACATATATTATACATTTTGAAAATGTTCGTTGTTTGCAAACTGAAACAACTCTGAAATAGGGGAAACAAACAATAATCTGTTCTAACTGATGATTAAAAATGCTGTCTTAACTTTCTTGGATATCTTTACTGTCTTAAACTTTAATAACTAAAGTGCAGTAATTAATATTTGCTAGGGCTTAAAATAGTGGGTTTTACTGCAGGTCTTGGGCCTCCAAGTAAAATTTTTGAAAGCTCCGCAATTTTTTTTTAAAAAAACGGTAGAATATTTTCTTGATAAAATTTGCATGTTTGTATTAGTTTCCATTAGCCTAGACCCTAAGAACCTTTGAAATAAGGACTTTTCAAAATCTGACAATAGTTTATCAGATTACTATTTTTGATATTTTTTTTGGTCACTGCTTGAATGCAAATATGGGTCTGCTGCTTTGCACTAGTTGGAGGGTCGATGATTAAAAACATAAATAGTCTGATGCATCTGGCTCAAGTAAAATTCAGCCCGTGTGGTTCCGGCTAAGAATAGAATCACTGCCTATCTCTGCAGAGGGGTAGGAATCCTCGAATGGGTATCATGTTCATTTTATCATTTTTTGTCATGTTCGCTATTGTGGTTAAGTTATCAACCCCTGTGTGGTTTCAGGGAGCCATATGCGTGATGGCAAGAATAGAATCACTGTTGCTCATGCATGTCGTAAGAACTGACAATTTGAGTTATACGATAGAATTTGCTGAAACCTTGCAGTTCTGCAGGTATCAAGGTTCTAGGTTCATTCTGCATATTCATTTGTTGATGTATTTTTTTTAATCTGTATGTTAATTTGTTTTTTTTTGTACATGTAGAGTGAACCAGGAACCTTCCTTCCCGTTGGGGTCGAATAACCTATAATGTGTTGGTACGCCGTAAAACCACATTCATTCATTCATTCATTTATTCAAGTAAAACTCAAGGAGTGATAGTGAAAAGCAAAGGTTCCTGACCCCTGATTTGTATTATTTTTAACCCCCTTATTTATGAGTGTTAATGTTAATATTCAAATGGCTTTAAATATATTATCTGTACAATTGAGTTTAGAAGCTGTTTTTATAGACTGGGACAGATCAAAGTTCAACAGGCTGGTTGTTCCATGAAACATCCTGATGATAAGTGCAGCTTGATTCTAATGTAACAGTCTGAGAGGGGAAGAGTTGTTACGTAATTATAAAAATTCTCAGGTGCTCAATAAACACTTAAAAGACTGTGTGTGTTCTGTAACATTCTGTTCCTTTGGTTACAGTGCATGCAGAAATAGTCCACTGATATACTGCGTGAAATATATGCTTCTCTTTCACACACATGTACTGTAAAGCAGACTTGGTGCAGTCAAGACCGAAACAACATTCTTAGCATTGGATTTAAATTTATGTTAATTACCATGATTTTCCTACGCACATTATTTCTCCAGCCGGAAATCTAGAGTGAGTGTCTCTCTCTGTACAATACATCTTCTGGTAATATACAGATTAGCTGCTGTAATTGATTTCTCCAGGGGCATGCTTGGTTACTGCTAATAAAATGATGTTGTAATGAATAGATAATGGATACACAATACTGTTGTGGCAGGGGAGTGAGAACTTCATAGAGATAAATACATCAAAACATGACATAAATGACTTGAATCAGTCTATTTGTTTATTGTATGCCTTAAAGGCTCAACCTGTGTATAAAAGGGAGGTAATGGTGGTGGGAGTGTTTTCCCTTGTTTTTCAAAACACATTCAGATCTGGGAGAGTAATTTTCAAATCTAAAATAAATTCATGGATTGAAAAATTGGAAATTTGTCATGCAACACAGTCTTAATATTACTCACAGTTCCTGAAATTTTCAGAATAATATTTGCAATAATTTATTACTTATTGCTTTCAATAGACAGCCAGTTACAGAGAAATTTGAATTTTGGGGGAGGAGCAAACTAGTCAATATTTGTCATGTGACCAATGTTTGTAAACAAACTGGCATGCTGTAGCTCACATGACTGTATTTAAGATATAATAGTTAAATACAAGCTTCAAATCATGCAAGACTTTCCAAACTTTTAAATGATTTCTTGTATTATCCTTTTTTTTTTTATCACCAACTGTATATATATCACCATATTTAATTAAATAATATAATTTTTTCTCTTCTATATTAAAAAAGGTCCAATTTATGGTGCCATGTGAATGAATCGTTTTGCATGTGTATTATATCACATCAAACAGAAATTATAGTTTTAGATTCAAACTAAACATAGTGTTTTCACTAGGAATAACATGAACATATATATAAGGCTTTTGTCAAATGAAATCTTTTGAAAATGACTTAAAATTACCAAATCCAAAATAATTTCTGTTCTTTTTCCTAATTATCCATAAATTCTCGATTTAAACTGATTAATTCATTATGATTTCTACTTTAATGAAGTTGAAGTGTTTTCTCTCCCTCCGTGTATTACATTGTTATGACAGGAACCAATTTTTATTGATTTTTTTACTTTTTTGTTTTTGATATGCACGGCGTTGACATTGTTCATAACTACCACAATCTAAATTTACATTGATACACAATGTCATGTATGATAAAACACCAACATTAATTTAGCACAGTCTGTATCACACAACTTTGTATCCAAGGTATGATTTGAGGTATTGTATTGAATAAAGGCATCTTTTGCAATTTTTAATCACAGAAACATTGGTACAAGTCTAATTCCTAAAATATTCAATAAACTGTTTTGATAATTACTTTTTTCTCAATAACATCTCAGTATTTATATAATATCCAAGTATGAATATTATTGCAAGTTTTGAGTTTTGGTCACTAAAAGTGACAAAAATATCACCACATAACATGTAACATTCTTAATATTTATATCTATGTATTTTTAATTTCCCCCAAAATGTACTTAATGATTCATAATGGGCTATGCCAACTTGAATATAGGGATATTGGTCATGTCTGTTAATGCTTGAATTGTGTTTTTTAAAATAAATAGACACATGTTCGTATACATTATTACTTTGATATCAATTAATCATTATAATCACTTAATAGTATTGATAAATAGTAATGACCTGATCACGATTAATTAATTAAAGACCCTGTAGTCCCTAATGCTAAAGTGGGATGTGTTATTGTCCCCAGAGTCATCCCCCGTATCAGTTACAATGTAAACCTTCTGCATTGTTTTACAAACATTTTGCTGTCTGCTATGATAACTGTTCTATTGTTAGACCATATTATACTCTCCCAGTTGATAAAACACGCCCTGTAGAGTAACTAATTTACATCCAATAGTCTTGATTAACTGACTGTAAGTGAGTGTTGTTACAGACCCATGGCTGGTTCATCGTTTTTTCGCCTGTTTACTGATGCTGACATAATTTGATGCATTAGCCTTGTATGATTCACAGCAGATTGATCCTGTGCAGTGCAATAGTGCTCCACAGTGTTACTGCTATTTGGCCTGAATGCTAAATATTTCCTGAAAAGTCCTCATAGTTCTAAAAGAGCTTTGGGATGTGATATAAAAAAATAAGAGTAGTATTTTTATGACATTGCTGTTTAAAGGATGGTAAAGGGTCTTCAAGGGGTAACCCCTGTTTGTCAATTTTTGTCTATCAAATTTGATTCCACTGAATAACTTACGAAAGTGTCTATGTATATAATTAATATTTGGTGTGTTAAGTTCTGTATAATTCTAAAATACCAGCTTTGGTATGATTATAAAATACAGGTCAAGTATATTTGTCACCATTGGTGAGCTTTTTAAAGAAACTGTGACCTCTTCGACTTAATTGGATTGTAAAAATTTGCTAACATGTAGCCTGATCATCTGTGTCCTATAGACACATTTCATGTCATTAAATTCATTCATTTATCAGAATCCACCTAGGTGATTATCATTTTCTGTCAGGTGGGGAGCTTTACTCTGGCCGCTCAGATTATTATAGAGATAATTTTACATTTATAATTTGTTATATGACACTTATAAGTTTTGTTAAAAAGGGGTTATTTTCCAAATTCCACTGTTGAGAATGAGATGTAATTACAGTTTACACTTCAGTGTTCTCATAATTATTTCATTGTATTTCAGGAGCTTTGTCGGCCATGTCCTGTGTGTAGTTTTTGTCTTGGAGATGAAAAGAAGAACAGATATGAGCAGCCAGAGGAACTTATTTCCTGTGCTGACTGTGGCAATAGTGGTGAGTAGGCACAGATGCATGATAAGAGCCAACATTTGCTTTTGACTGGAGCCTGTGTGGTTTCGGCTAAGAATGGAATCACTGCCGATCTCTGCAGAGGGGTAGGGATCCTCCGAATGGGTGTCATGTTATTTATCATTTTTTGTCATGTTCACTATTGTAGTTAAATTATCAACCCTTGTGTGGTTTCATGTAGTCCATATGAGTGATGGCAAGAATAGGACAACTGTGGCTCATACATGACGTAAGAAGCGACAACTTGAGTTATACGATAGAATTTGCTGAAACTCTGCAGGTATCAAGGTTCTAGGTTCATTCTGCATATTCATTTGTTGGTCGTTTTTTTTTTTAAATCTGTATGTTAATTTGTTGTTTTTGTACATGTAGAGTGAACCTGGAATCTTCCTTCCTGTTGGCGTCGAATAACCTATATGTGTTGGTACGCCGTAAAGCCCTATTCATTCATTCATTCATTCATTCATTCATTCATTCTTTGACTGGCTTGAGTAAAAACTTTAAACTCTTCTTTTAGTTCTGTTGAACCACTTGTTTTAAGATGATGCCAGAAATATAATTATTATTTTAAGGTGAGTTAGATTTGTAACCATCTGGTAATTGGGCTGTACATTGCCAGTGCAATAAAAATACCAGTTCAATGACATTCAGTTTTGTATGTTCAACATCTCCAACAGATCATGGGTACTGATAACTTTAGACAGGAGTGAGATATTGCCCTATAATGAATAGACTTGGATAAAGAGGGAACATCAAATTTATATATAACTTGGGTCAAGGTCACCATTGGTTGAAATAGAAAATAATTTCCCATAACCTTTGTTTGGAGTGATATTGTATGAGGTCACTGGAGACATGATCACCATATCTAAAAAAAAGAGAAATGGTTTCCAACCAATAATTTATGTAAGTAGTGAGATAATAGAGATATATAAGACCACTGGTGTCGAGGTCACCATTGCTAAAAATAGAAAAAACAGTTTAGGACTGGTAACTTACTACAACACAACATGTTGCTATCCATATCTTAGACATTTCCAGACAGCATGTGATATATTCAGGCAAAAGGTAAGTGGGAAACATCACTCCTGTGGTCACAGACTCCGTTGCAACCAGTAGTGGGGTATGAATCACTTTCAGTGCTAGCTGTTGTTTTCAGACCAGTAGACCTGAGGTCAATGTTAATTTTAATTTAATAATAAAGTATTTTGATTTATATACATGTTTTCCAACAAAGATTTAAATTCCATGAAAAAAAAAAATACTGTATTCTGCCATTCTAAAAAAAATGTTTGTTTGCTGTGCTTTGACCCAGTATTTTTCATGTGGTTACGTATGTAGCTAATCATTTTTTTTTTGCCAGATTTTGATTGTGCAGTCATTTTAAAGAAAAATGGACATGAAAAAAAAAAATGCTTTGAAAGGCAATAAAAAAGTTTGAGTAGCTGCAATGTTCAGAGAGTAGGTAGGTTCACAGCAAACACTTTTTTTTCCTATGTTTTAAAGATGTGTTTGCATCAAGAGTTTGGATTTTACATTTCAGGTCACCCATCTTGCCTCAAATTCTCCCCTGAACTTACAGTCAATGTCAAGAAGACTCGGTGGCAGTGTATTGAGTGTAAAACATGTTTTTTCTGCCGAAAGGCAGGCAGAGAGGTAAATTCATCATCTTTAATTGGCATGGTTGATGTTAATTTAATATTTTAAGAATTCTACAAAATATTTATATAAAAATAAATAGTTTTTAGTGCTATGAAACAAGGATTGGCAGGTTTTATGTTAGGACAACTGTCCTGCACATCATTTAACGTTGTGAAATTTCTTAAAAATCAAGGTGTTATGAATTCAAAGATGATTGCCACAGATAAAAGAAGAAGTAGTGAAGATAGATTTGTGATGGTTCTTCAGGAGTGTTGAGAGTTTCCATAAACTTTTTTGGATGGCCTTAAAAAAAAATTGGGGCTACTTTTTAGTTTGAAATATAAGATGGTCACCACTCTAAAAATATATATAAGTATATGAATTGATGGTTTTTATGGTGAATGAAAAGATATTGCATCAAATAAATGTCTTATTACTTCGAATGAAAAGAGTTAAAAAGATAAATAAATGAAAAAAGACCTGAATTTGATACGGATGCCATAACATGATATAAGTACAAAAATAATTGTGTACACCAATGTATTATATCTTACAAAGTTGCTTGTGTAGTTGTCAAGATAGTTGTCGCTTTAATATTAACCAAGTCATAACTTTATGAATATGTGCAATTTTTCAGGATAATATGTTGTTCTGTGATTCCTGTGATCGTGGTTTCCACATGGATTGTTGTGACCCACCTGTATCTAAAGCTCCTAAAGGTAAAGATTGATGTGATTTTTTGTTCGCCTTTTTTATGGCCAAAATTCGGTGCCATTACCCTTGCCAAAACAAAGTGATGCTTATTCATTTGAGTACTTTATCTGAGGATATGCAGTCTAGGTTGGCTGAATGACCTCCTCTATGTTACAACTCCCTTCTCTATCTTGTGTGACTTCCTCCTCGCAACTTTAAGTGCCTTACATGACACAAGACTGCAAATTCAGTAATCATGCAAATGGCTGGTTATGATTGGAAAAAGCATAATATCAGAATGTAAATAAGACGTATAAGTAGCTATATCTAGATAAGTTTCTCAATAAAATGAAAGGAAACAGATGGAAGAACATTCCGTGTATGGATGAAAACAATTACACTTGAAAGCAATGACATTTACAGAGTCTGTTAAACATAACACATATAATGGTTATGGTAATCAATGACTTGTACTGTACTTGTGAATATTGTTGATGGAAACACGCAATCTATAAATGTTTGAAGACTGCATTTAAAGGGTAGTTCTAAGTCTGGTTGACCCCTGTGTCAGTATAATGTGCTGTTGGGTATTGTACCATGAGTCTGCAGCATGATGCTTTAGTGTGGCAGTGCATGGAATACTGTCTCAAGTAGACACTTATCACATTATGACTGAAACAGTTTTGAAAGTGACTCTGAACACTATTCAACTATTAATGTTTGAATCAATGAGGAATATCCTAAATCAGTTAACGGTATATAGCCACCCTCTGTCTTATGTGATCTTTTTACCACTACTATGTTTAGATGATTTTAAATATTTTTCAGGTCAGTGGGTTTGTAATATCTGTGATCCAGAAAGGGGCAATAAAAAGGGCAAAAAGTACATTGAGTTGGCGGAGAGGTACCGCCAGAAGCATCATGGCAAAGGTTCTCCCAAAACTCCGAAACAAGATGGTAAAAACTCAAGAACTGTTGAAAAGTGAGTGTTATTCTACAGCTGAGATGTATAGCGCTATGTATTGCGCCTTCATTGTTCATCAGTTGGACAATTGAAGGCTATTTTGGAACTCTTATTCTAAAAATAGTAAATGTTATCATCAATTTGTTATATAGCTAACCCCTTTAAAAACACATGTTTACGAATATTGAATATATTTTTATCCAAGATCTGCTATCATTTTGTATCAGTTCATGTTTGATGACTGCAATTAATTTGTTGAACTTGTTATGGAAATTGCTGGAATATAATTGAAAAACAAGGTAAGACAGTTTTGTCTTGGTTTATCATTAATGTCATATCTATATTTGATAGAATACCTTTATTTGTAATTTTAAAGGCGTTTTGTATATTATTATTTGAGTATGTTTAACAAGGCTTCCAATTCACACAAAATATTGCTATTAAGGCATAGTACCACCATTGCAAAAAGGTAGTGCTTCCGTTGGGTAGTCGCATGATGGCGGTTATAAATAATCTTCATTTCTTCTTCTTTAAAAATGCATTTTCCTTATTTTAATGCTCATTTTTTTATTTGAATGGCGTTATTGATGTATTTTGAACATTTTGATAGCATTGTCATGTTTGAATTGTGAATTTAGAAAAAAAAATTGATGCTTGGAAATTGGGGTATGAATACATGATTTCGGAAGTCTACTTTCACTTTGTCACCGGTGTACACACTGAGCAGAAAAAAAAATCTCTTATATGACACATGACCCCTACTTTTCTCATCATATTTTGATAGTGCAGAGGTTGACAAACAGTAAAATGTAGGTTTCACTTCTTTCATTCGGGATTCTTTATGACTGACAAGCCTTCAAACTTTTATTATTTACTATAGAATAAAGAACAAAAATCAATGGTGGGGTTACACCTTAAATACACATATAATCTGTTGATGATTTTATAGATGTATTCAATTTCAATGACTTGGTGTATTATAACATGTTTTTTGTAATACATCAGTAACTTGGTGATTGCTGTATGAGTAATTGCTATTGCATTACTTGTAAATCTGGATTTTAATAGGCATTTTAGTTAAATAATGGACATAATTTTATACTGGTAGCATTGAAGGTCAGGCTGTATAAAATTTTGAATATAATCCAAACTTTATTTTACTTAAAGTCAGTGTAATTTTTCAGTGATTTGTGTTGATATGAATTTGCTTTTAACAGATGTCCCACGCCTGGTTGTGATGGTGCAGGAAACATTAATGGCAGATCATTGCACCATAGAAAGTAAGTATTACTGCACAGTTATAATCCTAATGTATTACAGTTTTGATAATATATCGTTGACACAATACTTATTATTTAGTCAGAGGAGGGCTATGAGCTTGGATAAAAGTATTGTTTAGGCAAAGGTCTTTTTCTCAAAAATAAACGTTATTGTTATTTTACCTCTTGCACTAGGGAACTGTCATTATTAATTTCTTTTAATATATTTAAGTTCTCTGTTAAAAACTTTATAACTTTATTTTTTTACCACCAAAAGACATTTAGTATAGTCTGTGCAACAACTTTTCAGTATATACTTTTATAGTATTTTGGACTAAAGACATAGTTTGAATTTAATTATTATAGTCAGTAAATAACAGAAGACCTTAAGTTTACATTATGTTTCATATTCTAAATTTTTATCATTTAATCATAATTTTATTCAGATTCAGCAATGAATCTACGTAAATTTCTCTTGCTAAGATTGTTCCATTTCAATATAAAGTCATAGAAATAGTCAGGCTATACGTTTGGAAAACTATTGTAGTCCAGTTAAAAATGTTATAGACTGGGTCTCGGAATACATCTATTTTTTGCAGACTGGACACATTATGGCCAAAAATACATTTTTCAAAATATTGTATAATTTCAAACATGTTTTTTTAACTTGTATGCATTTAGATGACAGGTTTAATTCAGAGCTTACAATGAGTTTAATGCTCATTTCAGGCAATATCAGTGTCCCAAGTTACCTCCGAATCAACGGCCGCCACGGAAAAAAGTTATGAAACCTGTTAAAAAGAAGAATTTGGCTAGTGATATAGACACAAGTTCTGGTAATGTAGTGACCTCTAGGGTAGCCAATGGTGATCCCTTGTCTAGTGATAGTGAGCAGGAGAGCACCTTTGAGCCAATTTCTGCCATCAGTAAACCACGGGGGCTTGTTGATGGCCTTTCAAAGTTTTTTACTCCGTCAGACAAACGGAAATCACGCGTTTCTTTAAGCTCTGTAATTGGTCTTATTCAAATTCGAACTCCTAAGAAGAAATCTAAAGTGCAAACTAAAAATCATAGTCAGACACGACAGGCAGCAAGTAAACTCATTAGAAAATCAAAACTTTATAATGTTCATAGAAAGAGAAGAAAACTAGGTGAACCTCCTGGAAGTGGGCAGTTGAAGGGATTGTTTGATGGGCTTTCACATATTTTCACAGCACAGGGGGAGAGGAAGCGAAGTCTGGCTGTGTATAATAACACTATGAAACGTAAAAGACGAAAAAAGGAGTCTGATGCAGATTGCAGTTCAGCAAGTGAAAAATGTGATAAAATAAATGGCATTGACTTGAAACATAATCATAACTTGACTAGTAGGCACACTGTGATTGATGGCAGAATTGCCAATGTAGATCTGTTGCACCGAGGGAGGGGAAGGGGTAGGGGTAGAGGACGTGGAAGAGGGTTTGGAAGGGGTAGAGGTTTTAGGTCTCGCAGTGATTCTCCTGCATCTGATGTTGGACTATCATTACGGGAGGATTTACTGAGCGAGGGATATTTATCTGACCAACTGTCTACCACAAGTGCTGATAATGCCTCACCAGCAAGAAGTGTCAGTGGTGCTGGCCCGGGCCATGGGCAGGCACTGAAGAAGGGTAAGCCTAGAAGATATTGATCGCCTTCTTCCTACTCAGATATAGATGCTAGGTTGCTAGACAGATCATGTAGAGAGAGGGACTGACTTACATCGTCAATGTGTTGCAGCTAATGTCGTACATCCATGTGTTTGCATGTTAGTCACAATGGATGTGTGTTTCATCTCATCACATTATCACAGATCCCATCTCTACCTGCCTGCCCCCCTGTGCTGCGCCTCTCTGCCTTAACTGCATGAGGACCACTTGCTTTCTTCTCAGATGAACGTGTCAAATAAGAAAATCTCGCTTTTTTTTTTTTCGCTTTTCATGTAATACTTTTTTTTTTCTTGTGAGTGTTCCTTGAGCTTTTTTGTGTGCTAATTGCGCTGAACCTCAACAGTCCACCGTCACCATAGTATTGCATCAAAGAATGCAAAATGTTTCTCATGAAATATATTACCTTGCCTATATAATTTAAAATTATATTTTCAATGGTTCAAAGGTGCATCTCATGGTGATTTGGTGTTAAAAGTTATGGCAGAGTGGTGTATTACAATTTGATGAGTCAGTCTTTCACTGACTTGTGTTATTGGTGCTTTTGCTAACCCTGCATGTTTCACGCACAGATCATTTCATTGTCACGGATTGCACTACATTTTGTTTATACATGTTTAGTATTTTGTTTTTAAAAAATAGTTTTTGCATTCTTGTTTTTGCAGTGTTTTTTTAATTTTCAATGTTATTATCAATATAAAATTCCATTCCATTTTAGTTGTATTCTGCTTAAATATATTTATACATATAATATATCTGTGTATTTTATTATTTTAAGTGTGTGGTGGCTTTCATATTAATAATGTGTGTTGGATTTGTATTCATAGTCTATCGTTTTCTTATATTTATTTAGCAGAAAACGGCTTTATTACGTTGAGGAAAATTACTTGACGAACTGCCTGAACTAATTATTTTTTATCAGTTAATAAAGATGCCTTATTTTAAAAAAAAAAATAATTTCAAATTGAAAATATAAGTATGATAATGCATAATTTCTGTTGTTATGACTAGATTAAGCTTTTATGCTAATTCATTGAGTTAGAAGTAAGCTAAGAGCTTATGTGATTCACTTTCAAGTCCATTTCTTAAGTAGAACACTGCGTGTTGTTTTTGAGAGGCTATTGCATCGAGGTTGTGACTAAACCTGTGACCTGGCTCCAAGTAGTCCACATCATATACACTACATCATTACCCTGCTTTGAGCTTTGTTAATCTTACAAGATGGTTTTACTGCAGATTGCCTATCATATGCATATTAAAATTAACTGTGTAATTACATTTATGTATAATTTCCTGATTGTGTGTTACAGAGTCGTCCAGTGATGAGGTTGGTGCTGGAGAAAATGCCCTGCCTCCTGGGGTTTCACAGGAGGATGTTGATCTCTTCAAACTTGCTCAGGAGAAGGCACAAGACCTCTTAAATAAGGTACATACTATTCTATAGATGGTGCTTGGAAATGGACCGAGGCGTTCTTTTTTATTAAAAAAAGTAGTGCATTCTTGTGACAGGTTGGTAACTGTAAGTAGTGTGATGTCTCGAACATTAAAGCAAGCATTTTTATTGGAATAAAAGTCTTAACAAAATTAAAGATGGTGTCGGATTAAAAAAAAAAAAGAGTATTTTTTGATTTTGGGAACACCGCAAGTTGCTAAAAATCTGGTCATAGTGGTGATGGCTTATCTTCACTTCTGATGACACACAAATTATAACGGAAATTACAATGGACTGTGTGTGATGCAATGTTTTGTTGAATTTCAAACCTAGAGATGGAAATAACTTAGTTAAAAGTCAATATACAAATTCCATTCCTAATACACACCCAGATGTGTAAGATGAATTTAGTATTGATCACATTGTCTCCCTCAACTGGTAGTGGACATAATTATTTATTTTGCCTGTCTGTTGCTCTGTCGAGGTCACCTTGGAAGGTAAAAAGTTGCAAAAGTATATGTTTTGTCTATTTCTATAATACTGCTGCTAGGAATTCCATAGAACTTCTGAGAAATGTTGTCTACAATTAAAAGATTTCGAGTGCAAAAATCAGTCAAAAACAAATAATGCCTTCTATGCATTTCTAACTTAACTATTCATAGAAACCAGGAAGCTATGTGATTTGAAGATTTCTGGTTAAAGCTTTATAGCAAGTACATATCTCACTAACTACTAGACATGCACCAATTTTACTTCATTAATATCTTCACTACAACTTGGTGAGCTTACTGGGACACATCAGATAACTTTTGAATTTAGCCAGAATGATGGGCTTATGTTTTACTTTAAAAGTCATTGTAAAGTTTTATTTATCCATGATACTTCATGCACATCTTCATTACCCCTCGTAGAACTTGTGTGACACCTACAAGAGGGATTACTTTGTTTTATATTTGAAAATCAAGTAAGCAAGCTAGCATTATGATTGATTTCTCAGCAGATTTCGTTAATGTATCAATTAAACTTTGACAGGTGAAATAGCTGTATGAAAAAAACTATCTTGGGACATGCTTGATATTTGATTTAATGCACTGTTCATCAACAGCTCTTGTTTAATTTTTTTTCTCTTTTCACAGTATTTCTGATTTAAAGTGCACTATTAATTAATATTTGATTTAAAATTTTGATTTAACGGCAAATAATTGAGGATAAAAACTATCAAGGTCAGAGGTCAAGGCTCTTTTTGTTAAATATTGTAAATGTTGTAGCTTAGAAAATTGCACATAGCCCTTGCCAGATATTTATGTTGTTTTAGGTAAATTTATTGTATTTTTACCCTAAAAATGTGCTTTGTGCTCCTATTGCAACTGCAACACTGTAATTCAGCTTTAGTTCTAATCATTGCAATGTGGGTATTCTGTGATGAAGAATTCGTAATATTTTAAAAGAAATCTGTTGCGTTTCATTGCAACAGTGAATAAACACAATAGATTGCACGAATTAAAAGTTTTAATTTCTCGTCCTTGAAATATTTTAAAAAATATATCGGAGCTTGTACAAACTAAAAAAAATATATTCCCAGAGTTGAGGCAAATCTTTGGCATACAACGCTGTACAAAAAGAGGTTCCTCAAATATGCTCTGGGGGTAATTATTTTATATATGGTCTTATGAAAGCTTTCCGATTCCTGACGTACCTTAGGCTGGTATACCAAAGTAAAAAATCACCCTGCTTCATGGGTCATATTATACCTAGATTTTTGTAGGAAAAATTTCAAAAGCTTCTCCTCTGCTGCTGTTATCTACAGCTTTGCATGTAGCATGAGCTTAAATTGAAATGACTGTACCAAAGTTGCACAAAAAATGCCTGTACCAAAGTTACATAAACTTTGACCTTAGGATGAAAAATAGTTTTTTGCAACTATGATATACTCCACACAATACGAAATAGATCTACTTGAAATGGTTTGTGTTCTTTATTAATGTATTTATTGCATAAAAAAATTTGAATATTTGTCTCAAAGTCAAAGTGTTCTCCAAAGAGAAGGGAATTAAGGTTTATATTGTCCAATATTGTCGGATGGTGTGTTGATAAGCACTTGCCTCTCCTCTCTTTAGTTACTAGTAGTAAATTAACAGTGGAAAGAGAATGCTCTGTTTTCAATATATCACCATGCAATATCAGAGGAAACTCCACCATATTTATTAATTGTTTTTTTTTAAAAAGAAGAGATTTTGATTGAGAGAACTAGTACTGGTACAGAAACTGGCATGCTGGACTTGTATGCTTCTTTCACCAAAGTAAATATACTCAGCACTTTATTATTTAGATTTTGAATGAACTTGTTTTTTGAAGATAGA
Source organism: Panopea generosa (assembly GCA_029582155.1). Classification (NCBI taxonomy): domain Eukaryota; kingdom Metazoa; phylum Mollusca; class Bivalvia; order Adapedonta; family Hiatellidae; genus Panopea; species Panopea generosa. The sequence continues at coordinate 46,252,501 of CM055895.1, forward strand.
CAGTTTGTTATTTTGATAGTTCCTTTGTTATCATGCCTCTGTAGGTGTGTAACAATGGTCACATTTGTATTGAATGCAGGCATTACAGTATGCTCCTTGTATGGAATTTTTATTTTTTATTTTTGCATGCTTATTTCTTTTTTGATATGTTTGTGAGCACATGCTTGTCAATGTTCGTTCAGCAGGTCTTCCATGAGTTGGGGGGAAGTACTGTATATCCTATGAAAACAAAAAACGTCGGGAAATTCATCCCCCCCCCCCAAAAAAAAATGTTTGGTTTAATTTCTCCATGGTTTTTTTGTTTTGCTTTCTTTTAATGCAAAACTTGATATCTTGTTGAAGAATATGGAAAAACAAAGGAAGTTCTTCAGTTGGGATGGGAATATAAATCTAGGCATGAAAAATGTTTTTTTAATTATTGGGTTAGAGTGTTGACTTAAATCTGGGCAAGAAAAAATCAGTGGATATGTTTGGAATTTGCATCAACACCTCTGTGGTGTGGAAACCTTGGGAACATGTGTAATGTAATACATTCTGCTTTATTTCTTTGTGGTACTTTTAGTTATATATGGAGATGTGTTCTTTTTTTTTTTCTTTTGTTATATTAAAATTACCAAAGCATGCAGTCAGAATTATACAATTGGAAAATAGTTTGACCCTGCTGTAGTAGATTTCTGTTTATGTCGCTTATATTTGCTTGCTTGTGTTTTTGCTGTGAGCCTTGTTCTAATGACCCATGTTTGGGTGACAGTTTGGCACTGATTTACAGGAGATGGCAGAGCAGCAGGCCAAAAAGGACAAGCAGCGTGAACGTGATTCGATTGTGGTTGCCACGGACACACAGCCCCCTGTACCACCAACACCACCACCATTGTTATCATTGTCACAATCCACATCACAGTCATCACAACCAGTAGCAACACCTACTGCCACCACCACCACCACCACAACCACCAGCGCAAGTACATCTGGGTCAGGGCTGATACCATCTCAGGGAAGAATGCCACCTTGTATAGAGTTTGGGAAGTACGAGATACAGACCTGGTACTCATCACCATATCCACAGGAATATGCTAGGTATTTGGTGGTTTCAGATACATTTTTATATAAATATATATAGAGAGAGAGGGTTTGCAACTGTAAAGAAAAAATAAATCATCACTGATTAATAATGCACAGTTGGAAAAAACTTGCAACAAAATTTTTATAACCAGTTGCAACAAATCTGTTTGGAAATTGCTGAATATTTTAGAGAAGTTTGTGTGCTGTACATATATTAATAATCCATAAATCTATTCTTACAATTTGTTGAATTAATATGTACTAATGATTTTCATCATGAGGGCTTTTCCAGGGGGGGGTGGTGTCGGACGGCAGAATAATTAAATTTTTATGCCTGGTTGGTGATCTCATAAAAAAAAAAATGATGCCTTGTGGGGTAAAAGTTTATTAAAATTTTATGCATTGTCGGTACTTACGTCTCTGAATCAAATTTTTTCTTCAAGACCGTTTTTCTTCTGGAAATGTTATACATATTTACTACCGTCGTATACAAAAACATAAAATTGTCCTTCGCCATGTACCGCAGCGCCTAGATTTCCAAAGTCAATATCCCGCAGCGTCAATATTTCGTGCAAAATGAGGTCAAATTAGATTTAACCTTTATCGATAGTAGGGAGTAAATAACATGAGTCATAATAATGTTTGTTTCACTGTCGGAGTGATGTCATCGGACATTGGCACAAGGTGTTAACGAAAGGGGCAGCATGTTCATTCTGTACATAAATTTAGGCATGTGTAGTTATAAACATAACTCTCTTTACGGATTGTATCAATTTAATGGCAATTCTTTTTTTAAAGAAATTAGTATACTGAAAACAAACATTTTAGAATACAACTGGTTACAAACAAACACTAAGCTCTAATTATTATTATGTTGTTGTTTTTTCGTTTGTTATCTGTAGTGCCCCTTTATTTAATTCGCAACCTGTGGTAAATGGTGACGTAATCACTTGCATATCGGCATTAGATCAAAAGTGTAACATCTGCGTACTTCAAAGAAAGTAGGCAACCATCCAGACTAGTAATTTTGCAAGTGTTACAATAAGAAAACATTAGAAAGGGGATTTTAGCCTCTCTTTTTTGTTTTGATTTTGTGCATGGTGGTATTTTATCAAATTAAAATTTTATGCATGGTGGTATATATCCCTTTACTCCATAGATACGCGTTTTCCTGCAACAATCACAGGAGGCCTTTGAAAACAGTGAGGAAGAGTTCAGATTGCTCGTAACGACCAATCTGAACACTTCCTGCACTGTTTTCCACTCTGTCAGTTAATATAAACATAATTCACCCAATAATTCAAAAGCGATCTATTAGAGGTGTCCAAAGGCGTCTATATGAAATAAAGGGATATCACAATTAAATTTTATGCTCTGTGGGTAAAAAAAATAAGTGACGTCCGACCCCCCCATACATTTAATTCTGGAAAAGCCCTAAGGGCAAATACAACAATGTAAATAAAAATAAGTTCAGAATTTTAAAACTTGACTTACGTTGATTGTCTTTTCATATAATATTGGTATTAATTATCTTTATGTACATTGACTTTCCAGTCTTGATACACATCATTTTCTGAATGCTGAATATAGCAAGATCCAATTCTTAGTTTACTCATTAATTTTAATATAATTGTTGAAACACGACTAAAAATTGCTATCTGGTGTGCTGAGCACTATGGATTATTGAGTGCATATAAAATAGAAATGAATGTACTAGTATGTATTCAAAATTTCTTTTTATTCCAGGTTACCAAAATTATATATATGCGAATATTGTCTTAAGTACATGAAGAGTCGGAGTGTTCTACAAAGACATATGGTAAGTGTATTTGGATTTTACTTTTTAATGATAATGAGATGCTTTTTATCTGTTTTAAAAATAATTTTATATTTTAAGACATTTATAGCATTTTTTCCTGACACAATCCCTTTTATTGTGATACTAAATGATAATGATTATATAGCTTGGTTTCTTACATTAAATACATTCTTATTATAGCCAGGCCAGGTTAGCTCAGTTAGTAGCACCTCTGACTAACAATCCAGGGGTTGTGAGTTTGAATCGCTGCATGGTCATAGTGTCTGTGATGATTGATATTATATGACATTGAGTCTCATTGTAATGTCTCTCACCGCTGATTCAAGTGGCAAAGTTTTCACTTTGTTGTGGAGAAAGATGTGCACACTAATGTAACCCTGTTGCGAGTTGTCTACATCTCAGGTGGTTGAAGATCGAGATAGTGATTTAAACTATTAAATCACTGGTTCAAGTATAAACTAAGGCAGACTCCGCTTTAGATATCTCAATTTAATAAAATAGGAAAGCAAAAGAGTAAACAAGATTATGCTCAATTTTCTATACTTTAATTATCAATCGGGTAATCATTGATAATTTACAAGTGTGAGTAACATGAATAATAATACTAAAAAATGCCAACTTAATTCACTGAAAATAGACCTAAAACAAATCATTTTCCCAAAAATGCCTATAAGTCTGCTTTATTGCTCTATATTTATTACACTATGCTTAGATCTAATTCATAAAATGTGTTAAATCATAAGCTTTAATACTAACTAAGACTTCCAAAGAAAGAGACACAGAACTTCAGGTGTATTTATAAAGAAAATGTGCAGAGTCGCGAATTCAGTTTGTACTGACTATTTATACATAAACGAATCCCACAAATAAAAGTGCTGGAATCCCACAACATAACAGTAAGGACTCGCTAAAAATAACGTCGTGAACATCATCCGGAATAAAATATGTGGGAAATCCCGCTTAAAAAACTGTGGGAACGTCGTCCAGCAAATAACGGGAACTCGGGAATAAATTCTACTATTCCAAAAATGCACCGTACCATCACCTTTAAACCAGTGATTAAACACTATTAATGTATTAAAGTATTACAATAGACTTTATGAATAAAAAGAACAAATATTAAACTACAATTTCATACCTTTGTATTAATTTTTGCATACATTTTAAAGTATTTACTTTAACAAAGAAAAACTTAGTAATAAATTCTGGAACTGTTATGTATCTGGTAACCTAGTTACAGGCTCCCATAATGCTTTACTACAACAACAAGAAACATGGCTTTCTTATCAATGACAGGTGCTCTTTTGAAAGTGATAGATCGATTTAAACAAAATACATGTAGTTATGACTATGACATAAGATGATAACTGACTAGATAAGGTAAAAAAACTATGAGTGAAATAATGAAAGTAGAGATTTAACTTATTTAAGTAGACTTAGCTTATAGAAATGGTTATAACCTGCACCATTTACGTATACAAAAATGTAAACAATAGCACATTTTACCGGAATATCTGAGCATAACAACCTTTCCAGGATCCCAGGAATGAGTGGTGGGGTTAACTGATCATCTGTTAGCCCTCAATGACAAAATTGAAGCTAAATCTTCAAATAAACATTCTTATTATCCTCCGGATTCATATTTCCCAACCTGGACCACTGTATGCAAATTCCTTTGATAAAAATAGTCATTTAGAAAAACTTGAAGATATGCAAGATGCATGTATTTACACATGACAGTATTGCTGGTTAATGATGATGTGTAATCTATTACAGAACAAATGTCTGCTCCAGCATCCTCCTGCCAATGAGATATACCGTAGTTCTGGTCTTTCTGTGTTTGAGGTGGACGGTAATGTTAGTAAAATATACTGCCAGAATCTCTGCCTACTTGCTAAGTTATTTCTAGACCATAAGACGTTGTATTATGACGTGGAACCGTTCCTTTTTTACACTATTACTCAGAATGATGAGGAAGGCTGTCATTTGGTTGGTTATTTTTCCAAGGTGAGTAAATAATTTTATTCATAATGTAAAGTGAAATGAGGAAGTAATGCTGTATGCTAAGTGAACAGTGTGTTGAAAATGTTATTCAGCCTTAAAGTCTGACAAGATATTCCTGTCAAACCTTAATTTCTGTGATCAGTGCAATATATATAAGAAGAGGTTTCAAACTTTGTCAATAGAAGTAGCTAAGAATCGATAAGGACCTATAAGCAAACTTCGACTTTTTTTATAGGAACACTGGGGGGAAAAGAATGTTTCATATATTTTGGTAAGAATTTTAGTCCAATTGAGAGCTAAAAGCTTTATCTAGTGATTGCTTTGAGGTTTGGTTCATAATCTCTCCCCATCTCAGGAAGACAATGGTTTTTGTGCTTTTTGTCTGTTCGTGAATATGTTGGTGAAATGGACCCTATTGTTTACATGATACTTTGACATAAACTGACACATGGTGTTCAATAGGTGTATGTTGTAAATCATGCCTAGGAGTGAGGCTTTATTCACAGCATTGCTGCTTTTGTTGTTCAAAGACCTTTTATATATGGTCAGTTCAATGCGAAATAAAGCTGCTGTTTCTCTTTTATACCAAATTTAATTCTTCCTAATGAAGTTTTTTCAATTTCTTTTACAGGAGAAACACTGTCAGCAAAAGTACAATGTTTCCTGCATTATGACTATGCCACAATATCAGAGGAAAGGTTATGGCAGATTTTTAATTGACTTTAGTAAGTAATGTATCTTTAATTTCATCTAGGAAGTTTTAAAACATTTCATACATGCATGACATCCTTTTAAATAAAGTTATTTTTTTTAGATTGATATATTTTCAAATATATAAATGAAAGGTTATATTAAAACTGATATATATATAGTAAAAGTAAATTTCATAGCTTAATAAAACATGCTGGATATTTATTGCTTTATCAGTTATGTATTTCCAGCATCTGTTGTCACATTTTCTTATTCTTGTTAAAAATTGACAAAGGCGGTATTTTGACTTCTTGAAATTCATAAAAATCGTCTGTGTTCTAACAGGTTATTTATTATCTCGGCGTGAGGGTCAACCAGGGTCACCAGAGAAGCCTCTGTCAGATTTAGGTAAGGTAAGCTATCAGGCTTACTGGAGAAGTGTCATCGTAGAATATCTTGCCAACTGTCCTGACAAAGATGGCTCCATGACTATAAAAGGTAAGGACACTTAGTGTGACACATACAAATATTTCCATATAAAAATGCATTAAAACCTTAAAACAAGGTGTACAAGAATGCATTGAAAATTACCGAAAGCAATGTCATAACTGTTATAGAGTACCTTTGACAATTTGAAAAGGACAATTAGTTATATCTGACCAATGCTTATTGGTTTTTAATTGAACTCTGATCACTGATTATCCGCCATTGCTATGGTCATACAACATGAACTTTTCCTGAAACATCTTTTCTGAGATGACCAGGCTTTAGATATTTTGTATGAGCTTGAGGCTTATAGTTCTGTAACAAGTTGGTGGCAATCATACCTTGAAATCGTACTTAGATTTTTTTAAAAATCTTCTACTGAAACTATAGGTGCTTTAGCTTCCATATTTCAAATAAATACAATGTTACAGTACTCCACATAGTGTCTTCAAATCACAGTTCCGAGATCATATATCAAATGTTTATACCTCCAACCTATATGGTTAAAGAACAGTTTCTTGTTTCATACATACTTTTTTCTGCATATCAAATTTCATTTCATGTATGACAGCGCATGCATATTACCCATTACATTTATCTTTTTATTTTCAGGTATCAGTCGTACTACAGGAATGTGTCCACAAGACATCACCCAATCTTTACACCAGCTTAATATGATCAAATATCAGAATGAAAAGTAAGTCTTTATTTATAGTAAAAACAAGATGCCAGCCTCATCTTGTCATTTGTTGTATATAACTTCACCACTCAAAGGTCAACTATGAGGGTCACCATGTGAATCAAAGGTCTAATCCTTTCTGGGCTGTAGCTCTAGTAATATTTGTTTATATCATGTACATGTAGTTATAGAAGAGCGGAGTTATGACTTGATTTATAATTATTCATGATTATTAAATGCAAAAGTGGCCAGACTAGCTCAGTTGGTAACGCATTTGACTATCAATCCAGAGGCTGCAAGTTCAAATATAGACCCAGCTACAGTCTGTGATTATTGTTCACGAATGTTGTTCTACGGAAGTAGTCAGTGACTTGCAGAGATAAGGTTTGTCTAGTACTTGTGTTAACAGCCTAGACAATCCCAGGAGCAATGATAAGGTGTTCTGACGTAAAATTTTACATTACAGGGTTGTGGTTGTGGTTAACAGAAAACTTGTGGAGGAACACATGGAGAAACTCAAAAGTGGCAAAATCAAGCGATTGGAATTAAACCCTGATGCCCTAAAATGGACACCACTTGTATCTAGTCTCAGTCTTATGGAGGAGGAAAGAAAAACAGAAAACGAGGTAAATATGACGATGGCGATGGAAACATTGCAAAACAAGTCTGCCTTAATTCATAAATGAGCTGCATGAAAATTTATATTTTGTAATTAATTTATATACACCAAGTACAGGTGAAACCACAAGGAAGTGTTTGTGCTTAAAATTATTTTTATATGCCTGTTTTGAAAATAAAAGTATTGTATGGTATGGTGCTATCCCCTTGTCTGATAATCTAGTTTCTGAGCTCACTTCTTTCAAACTTGTACAACTTTACCATCATTATAATATGTAGATAATGTTTGCAATTGAATAATGATTGAGTTAATTTTATCAGAGTTGTTGCCCTTTTTGACTTTTATTTTTTTTGGGGAGGGGGGCAAGGGGGTGGGGGGGGGGGGGGCAATAGTAACAGTGCCTTTATACATTATTCTTATTCATCCGATCATTAAGTAAAAAAGTACAACTTAACACAAAATCACACATGAAGACCCCTATTGTTTTTAAGATCAGTAGGTCCAAATTCAATTTGACAGACTCCAATCATGTAAATAAAAGATAAAAAGTAGAACTCATTTATTTGTCCAATATTATAACTAAAGTTATTTTTAAACCTTTAACATATTCTGTAATTTTCCCAAACATCTTTAGGTTTAGAGAAAAAACAAGATTTTGTAAGAAATTGTATCATTCATAAATATCTATTTGCTAACTTTTTCATGTGATTTTTCTGTTGTTGTATTGCATTATTATTGTTTCTATATATAGCTACGCAAAATGTCCAAGCTTGTGAGCAGTATGTCCCACGAGTTTGGAAGCAGTCCAATCAAGAGTGAACTGGAAACGTCATACCTGAGTCCCATCAAGGAAGTAGTGGAAGTTACTGACAGTACACCAGTTAAAACACCTCCTTCCCCGCAGGCAGTGAAATCACCGGTATGTTGACAAATCAGTTGCTACATTGTAATATACCCCTGCAAATGAAGTGCAAATGATGCCGACATATTGAATACAAGGGGTATTTATCACCTTCAGTTACAGGTCTAGTAACATTTGTTTTTGTTTACAGTAAGTTGAAAGAAAGAAAACAAAAATATTCAGTGTTCAGATTATTGTTGGGATTTTCAATATGTTGTGGAGTTTCTTTCATTACTTTTATTAGCTCGCTGGGACGAAGTCCAAGGAGAGCTATTGTCATGACCACGGCATCGTCGGTGGCGTTGTCGTCTGTAGACACCCAGGTTAAACTTTTGCATACAAGTTTCAGATATCTATGCAACCGCTCATTGGATATGAATGAAACTTTGCATGTGTGTTTACCATCATCAATGGAACACACAGAGATAAGAACCATAACTCTGGATTGCATTTTGGCACAGTTATGGCCCTTTTTGGACTTGGACACCCAGAGGCGAGCTTTGTTGGTCTTCTGGCAACTCTTGTTTGTTGTTTTTCTTTGATTATTAAATAACTTGTGCAACCGTAAACATTAGATAAGAGTGGATTTTTTGTTCACAGCTGAGGAGGAAACGTGGTCGTAAACGAAGACAGAGAAACCATTCCCTGGGTATGGAGGATATCAAACGTACTAAATTTGATTCAGATGCGGAGGATGAGGGTATGTTTAATACAAAGTTAATCTGTAATATTAACACTGAAGTTTTCCTTTTTCCAAAAATATGCCATTCCAATTCACACACACACACACATATATATATATATCTCTTAGCCTATTATGTCATTAAGGACGAGTTTATAATTTGTCATGCACACAAGTTCCGCGCACAAAGGGAAGCAACTTTGTCGAGACCAGCCAGTGTCTCTACATACTATTATACCACAATTGCCCCTTTTTCGGATGGCACTCTCATTATTGATACGTCTGAAATTTGTCTCTTATATAATGTTCAATACATGAAATATGCATACTGGTTTAAAATAATTGTTTATAGCAATTTAACCTAAATATAAAATGTAATAGAAATCCTAATATTTATACAAATATATAAAAGCGTTAATTTCGCAACTGCAGTTTATTTAACGATGGCATACTTTAAGAGCTATTTTTTCTCAAATTATGAGGCAACATGTATTTTTTATTTTGATTGTCATTAGAATAGGTGTCAAGGGTATTTCGTGGTCTTTAAAGAAAAATTCAAAATATTAAAATTGCAAAATTTAAAAACAATTGACACCCCTTCGAAACGATTTTGTTTTTAAAAACACTAAATAGTTAAATTCAAGCTTATAATTACTATTTCCATAATAATTATTATTATATGCATGCATGTATTAGTTTTAATTAAATACTAGATATAAACAATTTTAAATATTGTTTTTGCATAGCTTGTTAAATCTACATCTGTTCACCAAATGATAAGGACGTGTATGATTATGAAGAGGTTATACCAGAAAATCTGTACGGTGACGTGTGTTTTTATGCTACCCCAAAGGGAGGAAGCATATAGTCACCGCTTCGTCCATGCGTGTGTCCGTCCATCCCCAATTTCTTGTTTAGGCTATTTCTCTACAACCTCTGGTTGGAATTTAATGAAACTTGCTAGGATGCATTATTACCAAGTGCTGATGCGCATATTGTCTTTGTGTTCTGGTTCGATGATTTTCCACGGAGTTGTGGCTCTTTGATTTTGTCTGTAACCAAATTCATGTCTGCGCTATCACTACCAAGTGGAGATGCGCATATTGTCTTTGTGTTCCAGTTCGATGATTTTTCTTGGAGCTATGGCCCTTTAATGGAGCCTGTGAACAAATTCTTGTCCTCGCTATTTCTCCACAACTTCAGGTTGAAATTTTATGAAACTTGCTAGGATGCATCATTACCAAGTGCAGATTTGCATATTGTCTTTGTGTTCCGGTTCGATGATTTTTCAGAGTAATGGCCCTTTGATTCTGTCTGTGACAAAATTCTTGTCCGAGCTATCTCTACAACCCCATGTTGGAATTTTATGAAACTTGCTAGAATGCATCATAATGACCTATTTCAAAGTATGTTGTACAATGCATTATATCACAAAATAAAAAAATAATGTATTGACTTTTCTTTAGAACTATCACAGTTACTTCCCCCATTCGATCTCATTACCATATGGTACATAGTCAAACACTCACTTTGGGGAGCATCCACCCAATATTTCTGATATTGCATGAACTTACATTAAACATAAATACTGGAAAGTTTCATAAAATTCTATCCATAGGAAAAATATGAAAAAAAAACTTCAGCAATTGTCTTTAAAATAGCTGTAAACTCTGTAAAGACCATAACATTTTATGGTTTATTTGGCTCAGAAGTCTAATGTAACTAAAACAATTTTTCAAAAAAAGCTAAAAAGTTGGATTAGATGTTTTGAAACCTTGAATACATAGAGCTGTAATGAATTGTACATTAAAATTGTTTAAATTGTTTTGAAGATTTTTTGCTTTTTCTACTTATTCAAATTATTATCCTGTGTTCATCCACGTTTTTAACAATTTTTTTTTTCTAAATATTTACGTCGACCTTCTTGTAATATTAATGGAAAAAAGATTTTATGTAGATTCGTTATTTTTTGTTTATGTTGATAAGATCTAATCTTGTTTGCACAAGAAGTACAAACAATCATGTCAATCTTTTCAGGAATGTGAAATGTATCGTGATAGTTTTAACTTGATTTGTTTGACGAGCAGTACTTGTAAACTATGATGTTGTTTTTGCTTGATTTGGCAGCTTCTGGTGATGAAGGTATGGAGACATCTCCATTGAAGGATGACATAAAGCATGTCAGCAAGCCTGCAACTGACATTACTGATACATCTCGCTGTGATACCATCTTGCAGTCCCCACCAATATCTACACCTAAGGTATCCCGACCAAGGGGATGGCCTAAAGGTGTTCCAAGATCAGGCATGTTTAGAAAAGCACCGATGTCAACAACACCAAAAAATGTGAGATTTTTTTCTTGGCACCTTACAATTTATAGTACATATCAATTGTAAGCATGTCAGTTTTTTTTAGCTTTAGCAGGGCTTATGTCATGGTAAATTGCTGGTCATCCATCCTTCCATTAACCTTTTTCTTGTAGACACGATAGCACCTTTTTCACTGAATCTTAACCAAACTTGCACAGCATTTATATAACTACAAGATCTCAGACAGGTTCTTGAACCAGTGAGATTCTATAATAAATACCTCTGCCACAGGACTTACAAGCACATTTTAAGCAAAACTTTTAAAAACAATTTCTCTGAAAGTTGAAGACCTAGACCTTCGATATTTTATATGTATCATTGCATGTATGTCCCCTAAAATATTTGCTGAAGTCTGGTCCCTGGAGTCAGATGTTGGGCTTTCACTGAGGTCACTATTTTATATAGAGTTTTATAGGGAAAATGTACACAGCAGTTATGCATCGACAAGATCACAGACACGTTCTTGAACCAGCATGATTCAATTACAAATGCCTCTGCCACAGGGCTTATAAGCACATTTTAAGCCAAACTTTAATATACATTTTCTTTTAATGTTTCTCTTAAAGGACTAGACCTTAGATATTTTATGTGTAGCATTGCATGGTGGTCTCCTAAAAGATTTGTGGAAGAGAAACTTACAAAAAAAACATTTCCTCTGAAATGTTCATCTGTCCATTTGTTGTCAGTAGAGCGATTCAGACCCTCTGGGGCCTCTTGTTTAACATTTATAATTTTTTACTCAATTAATATTGTACAAGTTTACCCTTAGTTAACAAAGCTTAAACAAGGTTCTACATACTATTTTTGAGCTTGCCTGAACTGAATGAGCATATGAATTCTTGTTTGGAGATCCCTAATTTTACAAAGTTAAAATGCTTAAAAACTTTTTTTACCAAATTAACCCATTAACTACTAATTAAGGGCAGTATCTTATCATAGCAGGGGGTTGAGGAACCATCCAAAAGGGATTCCAAAAGTGTTAACTTTGGATTTTTTTGCAAAAAAAAAACCTCATGTGGCCAGCAATATTTTTATGCCCTCCCAAAATTTTTTTGGGTGGCGTATAGTAATCGCAGCGTCCATCGGTCCGTCTGTCCGGGCGGACAAATGGGTATTTAAGTGTCTAAGGTTTAGGGTTAGTAATTTTTATGGACAGTTGAAAAAAGCTGTTGAAAAAACATTACATGGCTGTTCTAGACACTTAAAAAACAGCTCTTATGTGGCTTTTTTTCTCTTACAAGTAATACGATTGACGCAAAGAAGCCATTTAAATACCCATTTGTGAGAACGTCCGTCCGGTATTTTGTTTCCGGCCTGTAACTTTGTCATGCATAGATGGATTTTGTTGATACTTGCAACAAATTATCAACAGAACATGACGACATGTCGCGAGTAAGACCCTCACCCGTACCTCAAAGGTCAAGGTCACAATTTGAGTTTGTTTGACAACACTTTGAGTTTATGTGAGAGTTTGTTTCTGGCCTGTAACTTTGTCATGCATAGATGAAATTTAATGATACTTGCTACAAATGATCAACATAACATCATGATATGTTGGGGGGGCATGTGATACTTAACAGTGACATTTCTTGTTTATATATATATGCGGTAAAATACCCATAAGATGGTGTGTTGAGTTTGTACATATAAAAATTATAGTCCTCAAGGGGTCAGGGAGGGCCTAGGAATTACATGTTTTTTTTTATAGAAAAAAAAAAACAGACAAAAAATAACCGGCTAACATTTAAATAAAAAAAATACTTTAGTCAAGAACTGACATGTGGGTGACAACAGATGAGCAGCTTGGGGGATGACTGCCTAACTCTTGTTTTAGCTCACTTGAGCCAGAAGCATGGTCATGTGTCTTTTATCTAAATGTCATTTCATTTTCTCCTTTTCTTTGACTTGAAGGATTTGTACACAAAGGCATTAGATTTTTTAACCCTAGGTATTTTAACTGGTTTGATTGAACAACTTCTTTGAGCTCTTTCCAACCATATCTGATTTTAAATGGAAGCTGTTTTGTAAAAAAACATTAGAAAGATGTATTCTGCCTAAAACATTCTTCGCCACCAACTTTAACAAGGTGACGAGAAATGATAACTTCCATTAATCTAATTATTTTTTATGTGTTTCAAAGAAAGCAGGAATGGAAAATATTTTATGTTTTAAGTATCTGCAGTCATCCTCACCATTTTTAAACTCAATTTTAAATCTAGCTTGCAGTCTTTTATTTTCCATTCTTAACATTTTTTCATGGAAGTACTTAACCTGTTACAGGGGTCACGTCTTCGAATCCCACTCGGCAACAGTCTCCCTGATGATTGATATACAACATTGTGTCTCGTTATCTTTCATCTCTCACCGCTCATTCAAATGGGAAAGTTATCAGTTTCTTGTGGAGATGGGGTGTGCTTGTTGAGTACTGGTTAACCTTTCAGGGTTCCAGGAAACAGTAGTGAGGTTAACTGATCATCTGTTAGCCCTTGATAGCATAAGAATAAAGCTAAATATTCAATAAATATCAATGAACCTATTTAATTGAAACTTTATCACACTGTTCCAGGGAAAATGTGTTCATTTTCATATCTGTATTTTTTTTTACTCATCTTTGTCCTAAAATTGCACAAAAAAATATAATGGATACATTTTAAAAAGTTAAAAGGTCTCTATACAAGTTCCACAAATGACAATGGTCATTATTTCTTTCAGTCGCCTGCAAGTAGACGTGGAAGAGGCCGGGGTAGACGAAAACCAGGTAGACCTTCACGGATTCGAGAGGAAAATGGTCTGGACAATACTCTAAACACAAGTCAGGAAGATGCACTCAGTGCGATTGATGATAGTGTGAACCAGTCTAAACAAGAGGATAAACCTGAATGTTTAGATGCTAGAATTCCAAATGGAGCAATAGACTCGTCTAATGATGACTCATCAGCAGACAACAGTGAAATGGATGTTAATGAAAATAAATCAAAAACACGAACCAGGTCTAATTCTCCTAGCAAAAAATTAAGTGGTCCAAAAAACGTTCAGAGAGTGGACTCTGAAAAGGAGTCAGATAATGAACATGATACAAGCGCTGAAATTGATAACAGTCACATGGCACATTTAAAGACTGATAGTAGACACGAAACGTGTACAAATAAATCATCAAGTCCATCAAGTACTGAAGGTGTCAGAGAGAATTGTACACCAGAACTACCTACTCATGTACCTAGTCCACTACCAGTGCTACCAGAATCCGGCTCCGAATGTATCTCAGACTCTATCAGTGATGATGTGCCTTCTCTCACACCCCAGATTCCCACTCCGCATAGTATAGACAGTTTAGACTGTCCCCCTAGTGTAGAATGTCCCACAGTGGAGGAATCGCATATTAAAACTCCCATCATACAAGATCCAATCCATAGTCCTGTACAAAGTCCAATTGAAACGGAATCCAATGTTGTAACGGAACAAATAAATCATATACCTCATGACATTGACGAACAAACCCAAACTAAACAAACTGAAAATGAATCTGTTGAACAAATGAAAAGAGATTTATTAGATAATTGTGATGACATATCTTCTGAAAAAGATTTGGTCGAAAGAACAAATAGAGATAGTGACACAGAACAATTGTTTGCTGATAGTAGTGCACTTGCAACCAGTAGTTTAGTGGCTGAAATGGAGCATGAAGATATGGAAAATGACCTTGATGATTGTGATGAAATAGATAACAATTCCATGGGTGATATTCCGAGTGATGATAATTTACAAGATTTCAACAGTGATACATCCACTCAAGAGGCCTTAAGAGCCACAAAAGATTTAGAACAAGTAATTGCTGCAGAATTAGAAAGCAGTTTAAAACAAACGGAGGATAGTGCAGCCACAACCATGACAACTGATCAGTTAATTGCAAGGGATGAAATGAACATAGACAATATTGCTAGTGTTGCAAGTGTGGCTAGTGTAGGAAGTGTTCACAGTGTAAACGTTCCCAGTGTTGAGCCACCTGTTCAACAAGCTGATGTTATGAATCCTAGTCCCTGTCATCCTCATCCCAGCCCTCATAACATGGTCAGCCCGCATCATCCAAGTCCACATCATCCAGGACCGAGTCCACACCTGCCCAGTCCACACCATGTCGTTAGCCCACATCATACTCTTAGTCCACATCACCCTAATCTCAGTCCACAGTGTAATCAGATGCCTGCTGGCCAGCCAATGTTCTCGCCAAACCAACAGATGAATAATATGACAAACACCAGTATGGGTAGCAATAGGTTCACAAATGAAATAGATGTGAGCCTAGTACCTGGACTGGAATCTCCAACATCTATTAGCAGCAATGAGATGCAAAATACATCTGGTGATGGTTCTGTACAACATAGACAGCAAACTCAAATTGGACAAAATACATTTTCAGATTGTGCTCAGCAGCAGCAACAACAGCAACAGCAGCAACAGCAGCAGCAGCAGCAGCAACAACAGCAACAGCCATTCTGTAATAATATTCTATTTAATAATAATCAGGTGCCATCATACATTGCTAACAACTCCACGTACATGGACACTGTAAATCATGCTATGATTGGAAACACTGGCACATACATGCCCATTGTTAGTAGTGCACCTATGAACTTCATGTCAACACCAAATAATTTTACAATAATACAACATCAGCAACCTAGTCAAACCCAGCGTTTGACACATAATACAACGCCATGTCCACCTAATGTACGTCAAGGCAATCCGACTGGCTTTGGTGGTCAGAATAGCTGTAGTTTAGCAAAACTTCAACAGTTGACCAATGGTATCATGGATATTATGCCAGAAAATCAAATGACTCCACCTCCAAATCTTACACCGCCCCCATCTGTCAATATGCCAACATCCACGTCAATGATGAGAACAATGGCCACACCTCCTAATGCAAATCAGCAAACAATGCAACAGTACCAACGACAGTATCAGAGACAGAAATCTGGATCTGGATCTTCTTCAAGCAAGAAATCCAGCAGTGTCACGGTCAACCCAAATGTGGCATTTACGCCCAATGTAACCATTCAACCTGGATCCAATATGCTTCCAAGATACAATATAATGGATGGGTACAGGATGCAGCAACCAATGATCAACCCAAGCTACATAGCTGCTAATCCTGGGTTCATTAACCAATTGCGCCAACCAAACCTTCCTATGCAGATGAGTTTAAACATGAATGCCATGAACCCAATGAATCCCATGAATCCGATGAACATGAATCCACAACAACATTTCCAACAACATATGCAGCCACCGCAATCAAATAATGTCTACGCAACTTATGGATATATAAATGGGACAGGGCTAAATATGAACATGAGACGCTAATTCAGTGCAGTGCAGATGGATTTTTTTTTCAATTGTTTTCATACTAATGTATTTGACAACATACTTTTTATTTTATTCCAGTTTTAGCATACAAGTGCTCAATGTTTCTTAATTTGCATTTTATTTGTTGCCATAACATTTCATTCTGCTCATATGAATTTTTTTCGACATATATGTATTGTGAACATTTCAGTTTTTTGCTGCATTTTCAAATTTTTTTTAATTAGAATTTAGAAATTTTTAGCTCAACTGTTCTATGAATAGATCCCAATTTCTATTTGATAACTTGTCTGAACTCGCTAAAAATATTCTGGGGTCACACCCCAGAACTATTTTAACCATTTAGGAGAACACACAACTTGGATTATGTGTCGGACTGATTTCAATTATTACACACAAGTTTATCAAAGCTTGTGTTTATTGATTTTAAAGATTGTTTGTTTTGGTACAAATAATGACCACCAGTGCATTCGACATTTAACTTATTCTCCGAGAAAAGTAAGCAAGCTGTGCTGTTTTCTGACAGCTCTTGTTAGTCTTTTTGAAGTGATATTTTTTTAGCTCCACTTGCCTTGATTTAACCTTGATCATAGACAATATGCAAATTCTTGACATAAACTATTGAATTATATTTTGTGTTGCGGGCTGGTCTCCTTTATAAAAGTGTTTATTACATGTATGTCATTCCATTTCATCGTTATTGTTGACTTCATCTCATATTCCATTAAGTAGAAAGCGTCTTATTTTATTTTGTAAATGGCATTTTAAGTTCTTTCAGTTTCATATCTTTCATTTTCACCTCCATGAAAAGCATAAGAAAAATAAAGTTGACATGATGAATATTAGTCTTGCATCTGTTTTGTTGGATAATATGGTTATCATATATAAAAA
This sequence comes from Panopea generosa, assembly GCA_029582155.1. Taxonomy (NCBI): domain Eukaryota; kingdom Metazoa; phylum Mollusca; class Bivalvia; order Adapedonta; family Hiatellidae; genus Panopea; species Panopea generosa. Next base: position 46,270,067 of record CM055895.1, read on the forward strand.
ATCTTCGGTAATAATTCGAAGATGTGCTTTTGTAGATACATTTCATTTAGTAAATGATTGATATTTTACCTGGTTGTGATGTCCTGCTAGTTTAATAGCCAGTATGATGAAATAATGTGCTGAAAATCTAGTCTCTTGGGCTGCCGACGTGTATAAATGGGATGTGGCAAAGTTTTCAATGAAGAGCAAATAATATGCCAGTATTACAACTATTGTCGGAGGAAAATGTATAGGTTGCCTTGTGTATATATTTGGTACCGTGTGTATATTTTGACCAGCATCTTGCAGATGTAGACCTATGTACAATTATCGCTCGTGCAATCTATGGGTGTTTATGTGCCCTTATTGGAAGCTATTGGTGTGGAAAAGTGGTTTCATTAAGCTTGTGTCTAACATAGTTATTCATAGTTTCAACACCTCATCTTTAGACTTGTAGAATGTTGATATGTTGAATGGATTTCCAGTATTTACTGTCAGGGGAATAGGGTAGTAGTCAAGTGTGTGTGCGTGTGCTTGTGCATATTTAAGTGTTGGTCACATGTGATATAATTGCTAGGGGATATTTCTGGTGTTGTGCCATACATCTAGTTGTGGTACCAGTTATTTAGTATGTCTTTAATTGTTATTTTAAGCAGTCTGTCCATTATTAAGGTACCACAACTGGGTGTCTGTCCTTACAGACCTGTATGATGACTTCAAAGAGCATGTTGCTTGCACTTTTTATAGACATTTAACTGTCAGAAGCGTTTATAGATAAAACAACAACTTTATTTCATACTGGAAATCGAAGAATCTCGTGTTTTTAGATCTTTTTATTTCATAAAATCCTTCATCTTATCAAGTTGTCATACACGTATGTATGTATTGTTTTACATTTTCATCATCCCACATCTTTCATATTATATATTTTTGTATATACTGAACTCTCCCATTGTGGATTGTGCATTTACTATTTAATTAAAAAAGATAATTTGTTGAATTTTACAAGACAGTTGGTTGTTTGTTATTTACCAGGTAGTGTGCACGATTTGATTACTGATGTAATGGAATTGTGCGATTAAGTGTCCCAAGAGAAAATGCATGGCACCATACACGAGTTAATGACCAATGTTTCAGTAGCCCAAAGCTCAGGTTTATATCAATATTCATCACAATGTTACTTGTTTTGATGCTTGCGAGCACAAAATGACCTATATATGTGCCGACGTGCAGTAAAACCCCATTCATTCATTGTTGTGATGCACTACTTAAACAGTTTAGTTTTTACAGACAATATATGAAGCATTGGTACTTAGTATCTTATTTTTTTGTATGTTCTGCAGATGTCCAGTTGATCTGAGCTCTTCATAACTGTTAAACGGCAAGTTCATTTTCTACCTAGTCTCCTTAACTTACTGTGAAATGTATGCTAATTTGAGGCCGAGTTAGTTTCCTTGAAATTATAATTTAAATGGCTTACTTTTACTAATGATGAATGCAGCCCTGAAACAAATGTGTTGAATCTGAATCGAACACTAGAACATAGTGGAAAACTGAATATGTTTTATCCATTAATTGCTTTTCAAATCCAAAACTCGCCAATATGTGACAACGTGAAGCTTCATGACAATGTACTTAAGTTCAGTATTCAACATTTAAGAAGCCAGCTTAAAATAAACTTCTATATTTGACCAATTCGACTTTATGGAAGAAACCCACTGAAAATAAATTGAGGAGAACTCCATTCTTTCATAAGTAATGACAAATCCACAACCTCAGTTGTTAATGAAAAGTGGTAATTTGGTAACAACACCTTGCATCACAGAATACCCAAAAGTTAATTAACGAGAAATTTAAGTTTAGCAGGTCTTGATGGTGTATTGATACTTTTTTCTAAAACAACTGAAAAGATCATTTTAATTACTTATTAAAAGAATCATAAAGTTGCAACTTTCAGGTCAGCTGAGCAGTAAATTTGAAAGTCTGAAAAATAAAGGGTGTAGCAGACGCGAATCCCTAAATTTGAAAATGCAACTGATGGCGACAAAGCAATGTTAATTAATGTCTGCCCTGGTTTGAAGGAGGCACAAAATTTTCTCAGTTTGATTGTGTGCACTCTCATTTCTCTATTGGTCACCAAACTCGTCAGTATGAATACAACTACTGCAAAAATAATAACGAGATCAATGTATGCATGTTTAACAGAAGCTAATATTTGTCTTTATTAATTAACAATTTTTCAATTTAATAATATTAATTGGTATTTACAGATATATTCTTTTTGAACTAGATTACTGCATGCATGTTTAGCGAACTGTCAAAACTACTGTCCTGGGGTGGGGGTGGGAGAGGTGACTTTCAAACTTGTCTGTGGCTGACGGGTCTATTGAATTGTTGAAAATGTCCCCTCTCGGCCGAAGACGACTTCGAAATGTCGCCAATACAAACAGTCTTTTTATTATACATTCTGTTTTATTCATGTTAATTGTTAATTCAACATTACTGCTATTTTGTTTTTCTGACTTAACACTCCAGAAATCTTGGAACTTGGCAGTGATATCAACACAATTGTCCTCTTCAAAGTTGGGTTTTGTTCATTGGGTGCTTCCTGTGTCGAGTACTTACGCTACCTTGATGGTACATCATTGTTTAAACACAATCAAAATTGCCGCATCAAACTGGTACATTGTCAAAAATGAAATCCCTGAGCTTCCACTATAAAACCAGTATGTTTCTAGTTCTATACAATCCAGCTAGTCATGAAATTTGGATCCAGGTTTCCAATATTTGTTTATCTTTAAGTGACCTATCCATATACATGTACTAGTAGTAATACACCAGTTGTCCTTTCAAAGAGACACAATCCCGTGAAAAGCAGCATGTAAATATGTATAGTAATTCAATGGAAAATGATCAGTTACTTGCAGAGATGGGTGTGCTGAAGTGAAGTACCAGTTAACCTTCCAGGTCAGAGTGGTTGGAATCCTCTTTTTGCCTTCAGTTGCATAAAAATTATGTAAAATATTCAATTAATTGAGAAATATTTATGAACACCGTCTACATTTCAAAATATTCAATTGAGAAATACTTATGAACACAGTGTACTCTTCATTCCCACTGGGTTTTGCTTTTATCTTTGCGAGTACATTTCTGCTAATGCATACAGTTGTGAATCTTCTGAAATTCGCGCTTAAATCACGCAACTCCAGCTTATCTTAACGTGGAAGTAAAACACCAAATACACTAGTTCAATATCAAAATTTTATTTTTAACAAATAAACCATTAACATTTACCAGCGGTAACAATTATTCAATAATAAAGCTTTTTATAGATGATTGTCGTGTCAAGATTACTAATATAATTCAGGTAATGATACTTTGTAAATATCACTTGAACAAATAAGAAAACAATGCTGTTGTGACATACTGTGTTATTACCAGTGATAAAACTCTCCACACCCAGACATGGCAACACCACTGTGTCTGGATATATCATACAATCAGAGGGTAACAAAACAGTCGTCACTCTAACAAATCTATTCTGATGTGTCGTAAATTTCAGAGCATTTTACCTTAAGAAAAATCACACTGAGAACAAATATAAATTAGATTTGTATACATTTTTTTAATAAGTGCTATAATTCGAGGTCAATTAACTAAATGTTTTTGTTTTCAGTATTCTATCCTGATAATAGCTATAATGTTTAAATGGACTTAGCACCATTTTCTACACATTACAGGACATATATATGTGGCATCAAGTTTTTTTAGTAAAACCATTATCCTTTCGCAAGTAATACGCAAACTTTCTTACATCAATGTTGTGGACCAAGTCTGGCTCGAACCTACCACCTCAGCGGCGAGAGAAAGAAAGCCAGATATTAGACCACTGGATCAAGCAGGAACCTTCATCCCAATGGAACAAATTCTTGGAAAGTCGATGAATTTAATACCACTGTAGTCAATTAGCATATTTACTAACTCAACAGAATGAATGAATAGGGTTTTACGGCATACCAACACTTTATAGGTTATTCGATGCCAACAGAAAGGAAGATTCCAGGTTCACTCTACATGTACAAAAACAACATATTAACATACAGATTAAAAAAAATACATCAACAAATGGAATATGCAGAATGAACCTAGAACCTCGATACCTGCAGAACTGCAGAGTTTCAGCAAATTCTATCGTATTACTCAATTTGTCGCTTCTTACGACATGCATAAGCCACAGTGATCCTATTCTTGCCATCACTCATGGCTCCCTGGAACCACACAGGGGTTGATAATTTAACCACAATAGTGAACATGACAAAAAATGATAAAATGAACATGACACCCATCCGGAGGATTCCTACCCCTCTGCAGAGATCGACAGAGATTCTATTCTTAGCCGGAACCACACGGGCTCACACAAGGTAAAATAACACAATTTTTGACAATTAATGGTCAGAACTCTGACATTAATTATCTGATTTGGTCAGTTCAAAAACTTTTCTTTGATATTATAGTTACATAATTACCTTGTATACTAATTGTAGATCAGATAAAAACATGCTGGGTGCGTATGCCCACTCTCAAAATACTAAAAAAAAGATAATTTAACCACAATAGTGAACATGACAAAAAATGATAAAATGAACATGACACCTATTCGGAGGATTCCTACCCCTCCGCAGAGATCGACAGTGATTCTATTCTTAGTCGGAACCACATGGGCTACTAATTCAACAGAAAACACTGCCAAAATAAGTTCAACATGTCTTCTCTTTTTTGGTTAAAACTCAAGCATAATAAAACACACTGCCTTCACTTTATAACATATAAAATATCCTGGAATTTCACAAATTATCTTCCCTCAACTTCAGGGCTGTGTTTCACAAAAAAACAACAACATCGCAGTAAGCTAATTTGACAGTTACTTCATTGCATGTCAAAATTTTGATAGTTTTTTTAAAAAAATATATCATTATATGCATGATTTGAGACAAGTTTTGGTTTGTTTGGATGGTTATCAAAAAGATCATGAACAGTTGTTAGTTTAAGTCAATTTTTGTCTCGATTTGTTTTGTGAAACGCAGTCCTGGACTCCAGACTGTTTTCTCACAGACTTGTAAATGTTTCATTTGAACACAACCAGATATAAGAGTATAAAAACTGTTTATGAATGAATGCTGATTTGGCAAACTTTGGAATATATTTGTACATGGAAGGTAAAATCATAATCAAACTTTATCACAGATTATTTTATCTTTTTTATTTTCTGTAGTGCTGCTCTGATGTCATCGTGATTTGCAAAATCTCCCACAATGCTCTCATGGTGCTGGTACAGAATACCCTGATCACCGGGCCCAATTACAAATAGAGCTGTAACAGAAATAACAAGTTATTAGACAAATAACAAATAGAGCTGTAACAGAAATAATAAGTTACTGGACAAATAACAAATAGAGCTGTAACAGAAATAACAAGTAATTGGACAAATAACAAAAAGAGCTGTAACAGAAATAACAAGTTATTGGACAAATAACAAACAGAGCTGTAACAGAAATAACAAGTTATTGGACAAATAACAAATAAAGCCATATCAGAAATAACAATTGGACAAATAACAAATAGAGCTGTAACAGAAATAACAAGTTATTGGACAAATAACAATTGGAGCTGTAACAGAAATAACAAGTTATTGGACAAATAACAAATAGAGCTGTAACAGAAATAACAAGTTATTGGACAAATAACAAACAGAAATAACATGCTATTGGACAAATAACAAATAAAGCTATATCAGAAATAACAAGTAATTGGACAAATAACAAATAAAGCTATATCAGGAATAACAAGTTATTGGACAAATAACAAATAGAGCTGTAACAGAAATAACAAGTTATTGGACAAATAACAAATAAAGCCATATCAGAAATAACAAGTAATTGGACAAATAACAAATAGAGCTGTAACAGAAATAACAAGTTATTGGAAAATAACAATTGGAGCTGTAACAGAAATAACAAGTTATTGGACGAATAACAAATAGAGCTGTAACAGAAATAACAAGTTATTGGACAAATAACAAACAGAGCTGTAACAGAAATAACATGCTATTGGACAAATAACAAATAAAGCTATATCAGAAATAACAAGTTATTGGACAAATAACAAATAAAGCTATATCAGAAATAACAAGTTATTGGACAAATAACAAATAGAGCGGTAACAAAAATAACAAAGTTATTGGACACATAACAAATAGAGCTGTAACAAAAATAGCAAGTTATTGCACCAAATAACAGAGTCAAAACAAAAATAACAAGTTATTGGACAAAAAACAAATAAGCTGAAACAGAAATAACGTACTACATGTAATAGATCAATAATAAATACTGAAATTGAAATGATTTACTTCATATAATTAAATGATTTAAATATTAAAAATCTATATACGGTATGACCAATAATGAAAATAACATGATAATTCATTAAGCACATTCTGGGTATAAGCATCAATCAGGTTTATTAAAACAGTTGACTCTCAATAGCTCAAAGTTGCTCAAGTCTATTTCTTCGATTATGAGATGAGAGTTGTCTATGGAACCTAATATAAGTCTATTCAGCAATTAAACACTACATAACATGAAATCAACTGAAAATGATTGCAAATAAAGCATAATGCCTTGTTGCATTAACAGACTCATTATCACATAATTTTTTATACAACAACTCTGAGGTTGTAAATACAGTCAAACCTGTCTTAAGCAGCCAGTCAAGGGAAGGAGCAAGTGACCTTTTAAGCCAGATTGATGTTTAATGCAGGTTTATTTGCTCTGAAACCACATGAATGGGAAATAACAAAAGTGACTGCTTAAGACAAGTGGCTGCTTAACAGAGGTGACTACTTATACAGGTTTGACTGTAAATGATAAATTGGGCATGTGTGTACAGACAGGGTGCATTTATTATATATGTGAGGTAGGAACTTTATTTCTTGAATGTATACTGAACAAAATAAGTAACTTCCGCTGTGTTTAAGTGCAGATATATGTACGTTTACGGAAAACTGATGAAATGAAATGGTTGATTAAATGTGGTAACACCAAAATCACACATTATTACTGGGTATGGCCACCTTGGGCATTGAGGACTACCTGGCATCTGTGGTGCATAAAACTGACAAGTGTGTTGATTCTGGCCTGTGAAATGTTGTTCCACTCCTAAATTAAGGCTTGTGTTAGTTCAATGAGGTTCAAAGGTGGAATAGGGCGACGTCTAACACGCTTGTCCAAATTATCCCACATGTGTTTGATGGGATTCAGATCTGGGTTTTTGGTGGGCCAGTCATCAATAAATGTAATGTTATTCGTCCTCAGGAAGTTCATAGTATCTCTAGCTGTATGGCTTGTGGCATTATCCTGTTGAAACAGAGTGATATTGGCATTATTTTGAAACAGTGGGATGACGTGCCTCGCAAGAATCTCATCTTGGTAGCGTTGGGCATTCAAATTCCCACCAATCACGATGAGAGGCATGCAATAACCATGCGCAATGCCTGCCCAGACCATGACAGAACCTCCACCCTCAAAACGATCTTGTTCAAGTACACAGCAGTCGGCATAATGCTCACTTCTAAGGTATACTCGAACCCTGCCATCACTTCGATGAATGGAAAATCTTGACTCGTCAGAGAAGAGAAACGCTATTCAGTTATTGCCTTACCCAGCGATGGTGTGAACGTGCCCAATTAACACGATTTACGCTGTGACGTTGTGTCATAACACAGCCAACGTAAGGAAGATGTCCAAGTAGACCACGCTCGCGCAGACGATTGTGAACAATTTAGCCAGATAATCGGTTGTTATGTGTACCAGGGGTGTTAGCAGCAGTGACAGTTTGGAAACAATTGCATATGTGGGTGTTCATGATAAAACGGTCTTGCCCATGCATCATGATGCGCGGACGTCCACTACGTGGTAAATCTTCCGTACATCTTGTTGCTTGAAAATGTTGCCTAAGGTTTCGAATAGCATGGCTCTAACTGCCAACAACCCTAGCAACCTCATTCGTCACATTACCAGCATTAAGCATGCCAATGACACGTTCACATAAATTTGGTGGAATTCTAGGCATATGAAAAAGAAAGACAAGAATTCCACGGAATGATATGTCTCGCCGTGTCGGCTTTGACCGTTAATACACACATGGGAGAGAAAAAAATTAAAATATTATATTCATGCAAGATTTATCTAACTTGGTTAATGTAGTAGGTTTAATGACTAAGAAATATTGTAGGCAGTATTGTGTGAAGTTTCGATCAAATACATTAAGTGACTTTTGAGATATGAACTTGATGGTAGTTGCACACAAAACTTTAATCAGTTTTTCTAAGTAAAAGATATTTAAAAAAACAACAAAAAAACTTTAACCAGTATAAAAAAAAAAAAAAAAAAACAATTTAAAAAAACAACAAATATTTCAAAGTAAAACATAATTTATTTAAAAAAAAAAAAAAAAAAAAGCAAAAACAAAAAATTTCAAAATAAAAAAAGACTATTTTTTTTTTTAAATAAATAAAAAAAGAGAAAAGTACTCAGCATCTGCATTATATAACTATGATCCAAGTATGAGTATCCTAGCACTAGTACTTATTGAGAAATAGTGTAAAAATGAAAACTTAACGTTGGAGCTAAATGCAAAATTCAGCATCAAACAATGTCAATGGACCATGAAATGTAGGTCACACTCAGCATCTGCAGTATATAATGTGATGCAGGGTGTAAGTTGTTATATGATCCAAGTTTGAGTGTCCTAGCACTTGTACATGTTGAGAAATAGTGTAAAAATGAAAACTTAACGTTGGAGCTAAATATAAATGTTTGAAGCCGCCGCCATCAACGGAAAAGCAACACCTTAATCTCGTCTCTCCTTCGTTGCGAGACAACTCCAAGGAACATTTCTGTGAAATTATTTTAAAATCGAGCCAGTAGTTTCTGACAAGAAGATTTTTTAAGTTTTACTAATTAAACTTGACCCACCCCCCGGCGGCTATGATTTTTTATGAATAAAGATGGCTTGAACAAACTTGGTAGAGGGTCTCCCAAGTAACACTTCTGTGAAGTTATATCAAAATTTGCTCAGTGGTTTCTGACAAAAAGATTTTTTACTACAGCTTATATATTAAACTAACCCCTTCCCCTGGCTGCCATGTTTTTTGACGAATCACTACGGTTTGAACAAACTTGGTGAAGGGTTCTCCAAGGAACATTTCTGTGAAATTATTTTTAAATCAAGCCAGTAGTTTCTGACAAGAAGATTTTTAAAGTTTTTACTTATTAAACTTGCCCTGCCAACTGGCGGCCATGTTTTTAGACGAATCAAGATGGCTTGAACAAACTTGGTAGAGAGTCACCCAAGGAATATTTCTGCGAAGGGCCCAGTGGTTTCAGAGGAGAACTTGTTAGAAGCTAAAAGTTAATGACGGATGACAGACGACGGACACCAGGCGATCACAAAAGCTCACCTGTGAGCCTTCAGCTCAGGTGAGCTAAAAATTACCTACAATCTAGACATTTGTAACTTATCCAAATGAAAAATAAACAAAGTTTAATTATAACAAGTTCTCCTGCTTAACATGTGGTGCAGGGCTTACTGGTCTTACCTCCCATTAAACGTCCTTCACCTTTAATATTGCCCTTAGTATCTCTTATTTTCCAAAAGTTAAACAAAGACAGAAGGTTAAATGCTCCCGGAAGAAACACCCATCTCTCTTGCGGACCATAAAATATTTTCTGAAAGTACAAACAATATTTAGATAATGTAGTATATATATTTTAATGTAACTGTTGCATAAAACAATCCATAATTATGAAAAAAATGACAAAAATCAGATAAAATAATATCTTTTATATACATATCTGTGTAATTTGCTCATGATTCTACCTAATTTTCACTTAAGCTAATTTTGATAACAAAACTGAATTAAATGGGGATGCTCTCCTTTTGTTGAAAGCTTCATTCTGCAAAGTAACATTTCTAAAAGTGGAAGTTACAATAACTGAAAATGAGATTTTGCAAGATATTTGTGAATATACAAGCTTTAATAAAATCTCAAAAAGTTGCTATTCCTTTTCTACATTATATTATAGATTCATGTTTGCAGGCACTTACTATATTTGCAGAAAGTTCCAAAACAAAGTATGAAATAAAACAAACTGTCATTAATAGAGTTCATAATAAACTTAAAACCAGTTAATTGTAACACTGATCCATTTTTGGGAAAAATCCTGGGCTAGAGCTACCAAAATGATAACAATTGAAATTTTCCTCACTAACTCGAAAAATACTCATAGTAGAAACATGTTCCCAATACTGACAAATGTTCTACATTATATTTTCAACTAGAAAAATAGATAATTAAAATTGATTTTCCTTATATAGTCTTTATTGCTTTCCTTTGATTACACAGTTTTGATGATTCAAGGGGTATACTCCACCATTAACTGCTGTGTAAGTTTGTTGAAGATTATATGAAAGCTATGAGTGCTGCATTGCACATAATGTCAAATTACGCACTTTTGGTTTCAAGGGCTATATCTTTGCAAATAGTAATCCGATTTGGCCAGTTAAAAAACTTGTCCAAGACATTACGGTTATAAAACTAGTGAGTGCTGGATATGGAAACTGCAGAACGGACAAGATGTATAGCTGATACGCCATATCAGATACGGTAACTACAGAAGGAAAAAGGGTGGATAGCTAATTTTTGGTAACTGTAGAATTAAAAGATTGATAGTTGGATAGCTGGATATGGCTACTGCAAAAGAACGCAGATGGGTAGCTAGATATGGCGGCTGCAAAAGGATGCAGACAGGTAGCTTGACATGGTGACTGTAAAAGGATGCAGATGGAAAGCTGGATATAGTGACTGCAAAAGGTTGCAGATGGATAGCTGGATATGGCGAAAGCAAAAGTATGCAGATGGATAGCTGGATATGGCAACTGCAAAAGGTTGCAGATGGATAGTTGGATATGGCGACTGCAAAAGGATGCAGATGTGTAGCTGGATATGGCGACTGTGAAAGGTTGCAGATGGATAGCTGGCTATGGTGACTGCAAAAGATGCAGATGGGTAGCTTGATATGGCGACTGCAAAAGGATATAGATGGATAGCTGGATATGGTGACTGCAAAAAGTTGCAGATGGATAGCTGGATATGGTGACTGCTAAAGGATGCAGATAGACAACTTGATATGGCAACTGCAAAAGGTTGCAGATGGATAGCTGGCTATGGTGACTGCAAAAGGATGCAGATGGACAACTGGATATGGCAACTGCAAAAGGTTGCATATGGATAGCTGGATATGGCGACTGCAAAAGGATGCAGATCGATAGCTGGATATGGCGACTGCAAAAGGATGCAGATGGATAGCTGGATATGGCGACTGCAAAAGGATGCAGATGGATAGCTGGATATGGTGACTGCTTAAGGATGCAGATGGACAGCTTGATATGGCAACTGCAAAAGGTTGCAAATTGATAGCTGGATATGGCGATTGCAAATGGATGCAGATGGATAACTTGATATGGCGACCGCAAAAGGATGCAGATGGACAACTGGATATGGCAACTGCAAAAGGTTGCAGATGGATAGCTGGATATGGCGACTGCAAAAGGATGCAGATCGATAGCTGGATATGGTGACTGCAAAAGGTTGCAAATGGATAGCTGGATATGGCGACTGCAAAAGGATGCAGATGGATAGCTGGATATGGCGACTGCAAAAGGATGCAGATCGATAGCTGGATATGGTGACTGCAAAAGGTTGCAAATGGATAGCTGGATATGGCGACTGCAAAAGGATGCAGATCGATAGCTGGATATGGCGACTGCAAAAGGATGCAGATCGATAGCTGGATATGGTGACTGCAAAAGGTTGCAAATGGATAGCTGGATATGGCGACTACAAAAGGATGCAGATGTTTATATGGATATAGCGACTGCAAAAGGATGCAGATGTATAGATGGATATAGCGACTGCAAAAGGATGCAGATGGACAGCTGGATATGGCAACTGCGAAAAGTTGCAAATGGATAGCTGGATATAGTGACTGTAAAAGGTTGCAGATGGGTAGCTGGATAAGGCAACTGCGAAAGGTTGCAAATGGATAGCTGGATATGGCGACTGCAAAAGGATGCAGATGGATAGCTGGATATAGCGACTGCAAAAGGATGCAAATGTTTATATGGATATAGCGACTGCAAAAGGATGCAGATGTATAGATGGATATAGCGACTGCAAAAGGATGCAGATGGATAGCTGGATATAGCAACTGGAGAAGGATGCAGATGTATTGATGAATATAGCAACTGCAAAACGATGCAGATGTATAGATAGATATAGCGACTGCAAAAGGATGCAGATGGATAGCTGGATATAGCAACTGCAAAAGGATGCAGATGTATAGATGGATATAGCAAATACAAAATGATGCAGATGGATAGTCTTCTATTAAAGTAATTGCATAAGGTCATACAATAATGACCAGGTATGGTTAACTGCATAAGTGCAGAGATCAAAACCTCAATAATTGTGATAATGAGAGAACATTTTACAAGCAGCAGACAGAGACAAATATTTATGATTATAGTATGTTACAACGTGAACAGTTACCTCAGAATCAAAATAAAGGTCTCCTTTAAAAAATGGCTTGAACTGTTCTGCTCCCAGAGTCTCATGTACTACAGCATGTAGATGGACTCCATGGGCTTCCAGTTCTGGCAGCAGGGAGGAAAGCCCAAGGGCCTCCTGTTATAATTAAAAAAGAGCATACAATCATTTAAAATCATTAAATGGGATACACTTAATAAAAGTTTACCAAGACCAAAGTATTTCATAAATCCTTTTTATTTGTTCTCAACTCATCACATTTATTAATCTTTGCGTGCACAAAATGAACTATATATATATATATATATATATATATATATGTGTGTTGACGTGCCGTAAAATACAATTCATTCATTATCAGCTCTGGGCCAGGATATACCTATTGCTATGGTGACATGTAAGAAGTTTCAAGACCGGCCGAACACATATGCTTTATAGCTTACCTAACTTAATATACCAATATTCATTTAGACTGTTTGAGCCTTCTCCAGGATATCTATGCACCCAACTTTGTGTAAGTAATCCCCTTTATATATATATATATGCAGACAATTGTGTGCTAGCAATCCCCTATATTTATATGCAGTCAGTTGTGTGCTAGCAATCCCCTATATTTATATGCAGGCAATTGTGTACAAGTAATCCCCTATATTTATATGCAGGCAATTTATGCAAGTAATTACCTCTATTACATGTATATACATTATACAGTCAACTTTGTAAGTAATCACTGGTCAACTCTGTGTAGGTAATTATCTTTATTAAATTTTGTATGCAGCGAAATTTGTGAAAGTAATCAACTAGTTTTATATACATACAACTTTGAGCAAGTAAACTGCATATATTTATATGCAGTCAACGGTATGTGTAAATACCTATATTCATATGCAGTCAATGGTTTGTGAAAATACCTATATTTATATGTAAAAGGTGACAAATGCCACTAAAAAGCATATGTTTAATCTTGTAGGAACTTAGTGGGAACACCAGAGAAAGATATAATATAAGTATAAATACAGAACTGACCGCCCTGCACAAGGATCATCCTGGGCGCCTGACAGCCATAATTACTGCTCCGTGTTGCCTCCATATCTCTCCAGCCTACAATACATGTATAACATCTCAGTTTAAATATTGCCATTCAATATATAAGGTAATCACTGCGCAAGTGAACAAAATATTGTCATGGATAGAGAATGCCATTGTCTACATTATCTTACTTAAAGCGGACACTTCAGCTGTCATTTTCAACTCAATCCAGTTGTATCATGCCTAATAAACAAATTGCTGAATTTGAAGCTGATGTTTAACACTAGTAAACAAGTTTGGTAATGGTTTGTAGAAAAACAAGAGGCCCAAGAGGGCCTTAGGACACTCTTCTGACTCATGGTGGCCATTGCTCTTTTTGAAATTTTACAATATTTACCCTCTTTGTGGGGTCAACTTAACAACTTATGGATAAATACCCCCACCACACCCATACTGAACAAAAAAAAAAAATTGCTATGAAAAGGAAATACTTTAAATTCCCATACCATTCATCTGTAAAAAAAATTATAGTATCCTGTACAGAACCCTTATACAACCCAGCCCCTTAATTTGTCAGAACTTCAATCACCCACTCTTAGTGATTTGTTATGAGCAGAAATGATTCAAATTTTAAAAAGAAGTTTTTTTGTACACATTGATGCAAAATGAAAAAAATCAGTTTTCCCTATAATATTCCTTTGTAAATTTAGCCCCTAAATTCTTGTCTTCAATCAAACCCCTACGCATAAAGATAATTTATGCCAAATATGAACAAATCTGACATACTGGTTCTTAAGAAAACGATTTTTGAAATTCCAAATTTTTACCCTTTTGGGGCCCCTCCTGACCCCTTAAGACAGTGGAACCTAGTCATTTTTTACAAATCTGAACCTCCTTCACCAAACAATGCTTCTGTGAAGATATAGGCAAAATCATTTCCCTTTTAACCCTTTACTCCATAGATACGCCTTTTCCTGCACCAATCACAGAAGGCCTTTGAAAACAGTGCAGGAAGATTTCAGATTGCTCATAATGAGCAATTTGAACACTTCCTGCACTGTTTTCCACTCTGTAAGTTAATGTAAACATAATTCACCCATTGCTGATACGTGATGAATTAATGCTTTCAATATAAGAGGTGTGTAACGGCGTCTTTGTGAAGTAAAGGGTTAAAAGAATAATTACTATAATGACATGTTTCCCCTTGGGGCAGGGTCATTTTTAACCCTAGGGACACCATTTGAACAAATCTAACAAAACTATAGTTGTCATCATTACTACATAAACATTTTGAAAATCTGTTGGGCGGTTCATGAGAAGATTTTTTATGTTTTTGACTATTTTTAGTAATGGCGGCCATCTTGAATTTCATATCGGAAAAAAAAAATCTTCTGTATAGTCTCCTATGCAACAGAAACGTCCATGTGAAGTTTCAGTTTAATTGGCCTAGTGGTTTCAGAGAAAGTGAAAGTGCTGCTAACAGACGGCGGACAACGCGCCATCGCATAAGCACTTCTGGCCTTTGGCCATTAGAGCTAAAAATGTGAGGTTATTAATGTATAATGTTATTAAGTATAATGGTACAACCACAATAATGTTTAAAATGTCAATACTGGTAAATATAAAACTGTGATTATGTTTCATATGTCAATATTAATAAATATACTTACTTGATGTTTCACATGTCAACAATGGTAAATATACAACCGTGATAGTGTCAATTGTTTTACATGTCCATATTTGTGAATATAAAACCATGACGTTTCATAATTTATGTATTGTTTCAACTAAAACTAACCCTCAGGTGGGACTTTCTTACCTAAAGACAAGAAAAACAAATATATAAAATATAAATTGCCACTTTATTAAACAAAATACTTACTGTGATGGTTTTCTTATCACCATTTAAAGTTTGCAGTTTAGCAGAAGCTAAATAGTCCAGAGAAGCAAGTATTGGTCTAGCCACGAACAAAGGCGAAATATTACACGCGAGTATGGCACTGGCAGCTACACCTGCGGCTCCAATGGCCCACCAAGACATCATAACCTCCAGATTGATATCTGTTCCAAAGTCAAAAGTCGTTCATCTGCAAAATATTCCAACAACGGAATACAGCTACATTGTAATAATTAAATTGTTCGCCTGCATCATATCATAATGACATATGTGTATTAATAGTGGTACAGATTCATATATGATCTTGTCATTCTTAATAAAATCCCTATACATATGATAATTATATACTCGTAGTATTTAATATAAATTATATATATTATTATGTTTTATTAGTGAAGTTTACAAAAAAAACAACAACAATTTTTTTGTCTCTTATTAAAATTCAAAATAACCCCAGTAGCCTTGCAAGTCAAATGTCATTTTACCAACAACAATTTTTTTAACTTAAATAATGTACTGACGATGTAACTGCAATTAATGTTCCTAACACACTAATATATATAACACAAAATAATCGGTTTCAATGTTGAACTGGTAGTGATCATCAATGGTAACTATCTGCAAGACAGACGTGGCTGCTTTCTTTTTTTTTTTACTTTTGGTTTCTCATCATGTTTAGCTGGCCCTAGTTAGCTCAGTCTGGAGCATGTCAGACTATGAATTCAGTGGTCGTGGATCAACTCCCCATCTAACCAGACACCATGATTTTAATATATACGACATTGCGGCTCATTGTCATTCATCTCTCACCACTGATTCAAGTGATTACTTGCAGTGATATGTATGCTTGAATACTAGTTAACCGTCTGGGATCCAAGGAAGGAGCGGTTAGGTAAATTGATTGTCTATTGCCCTTGATGGCATAAAAATGATGCAAAATATTCCCCCAAATTGAAAGAAACAAATTAAAGTAGTAGCAGTTAATGCAGAAGTGGAACAGGTAATAATGATAAATAATAAAACTGATTTTAGGGTAATTCCGGTTAATGCGACTTGTCCTGCTCAAGGACACCAGAGACAGCTGTGGCAAGGATGGAACCTACATCTCTCTGATCATGGTGCCAATGCTCTTCCACTGGACCAGCTTCCCCAACTAAGTGTTGATAAAACCGAAAGAGATTAATTAACCAACAACTTCGCAAACCAGTCCAACCTGGTGTCTCAAGAACAACACCCAGTACTGGTTCTAACCCTGAGAAAGCATGCTGGACAGCAGTTCATATAAGATTCGAGCTTTCTTCGCAATCGACCTAAAATCAATTAGATCTAATATAAATTAAATTTTAGTAACAAGCTACTGGAAAAGTGGAAATGGCTTGATTTGGGAGGAATTTCGTTCCAAAAATATATCATTTTCTGGTAGTGTAATTTGTGATCCACCATGCATTGTAGTTTAAAAAGGTCACAAATTGAATTTCAAAATGACATGAAAGAATGACACTGATTCAATTATGAATAACGTTGTATGTACTTGTCGTTGCATCCAGTTAAAATGTCAAGTCCAAAGGTTGTGCGTCATAAATATTACACATTTCGTGATAAACACTAATGGCCGTGACTAAATGTAGGTATCGGGACGTTGTTTTTGGAGCGTCTATGAATGTTGCATCGGAATTACCTTATAACTTGAATGTTTGAAATTGAATATTAATATAAAAAAGCATTATTGTTAGTTAAGTATTGATATTAAACAAGAGGACCACACTTGTCCTCAATCGTTCACCTGATGCATAGGATACCAATACCAAAGAAAGCGATTTTTGCCAGGGAGCCATCTTAGACATATATTATCAATTTATGCGTTTACAAATGTAACATAAAGTATTATGCTATTTTATAAGTTTGGTGAAGATCCGGTCAAAACACTGGTGTTAGACAGAATATCAAATAGGGTAATTTCTGAAGATATGTTTCAGTTCACGTCTGAAAAAATGATAACTATATAACGATTGGGAAAGTTAAATGAGGACCCAATGAGAACTGATGGTGCCAGAGTGCACACAAAGTCAATTAACACATTTATTTTTTATTCAAGGGCAATAACTTAACGTTCAGTTATCCAATTAGGCCAATTTAAGAACTAGAACAAGATAGTGTAGTTATATAATCATTGCACAAGTTTGGTGACAATCAAATGAAAAATATGACGGAGAGGGTCCACACAAGGTAAAATAACACAATTTTAGACAATTAATGGTCAGAACTTTGACATTAACCATCTGATTTGGTCAGTTAAAAAACTTTTCTTTGATATTGTAGTTACATAATTACCTTGTATACTAATTGTAAATCAAATAAAAACATGCTGGGTGCACATGCCCACTCTAAAAATATTAAAAAAAAAAAATTCACATAGTTAAACCTAAATTTTAACTTCTGTGGCGCCCAATGTACGTCCCCTCATGAAAATTCCTGGATCCGAAATAACAAATTTTTTGCCATTTCAAGGGTCACAACTCTGACATTGATCCAATTTGGCCAGTTTGACAATTTTTCTGAGTATTTATGGTTATATACAACTACTGTGTTAGTTTTGTGAATTTCAGATAAAAAATGCTTGTGCTTCAGTGCACATAGGTGAAACAATGCATTTTTTACTATTTCAGGGACACAACTCTGGTGTTAATAATCTGATTTGACCGGTTTAAAAACTAAGCCACTTTATAACTACTACGTAAGTTTGGTGAAAATCTGCTGAAAACTGTGAGTGTTTAGAGTGAACATAACATAAAAGTTTACAGATGGATGAACACAAGGCAATCAGAATACTAGTAATTCGTCTTAGATTTGCTCAGGTAGCTAAAATTGACCAATAACTAAATTTAAATTTCTTTTTAATTAATTCTAACCACCCACACTTTAAAGAGACATATGCCAATTACATTTTTATTCTTTAATACAGTAAGTATATATCTAGACCACATGATGCAAACACATGTATGACATAAAAATAACCCAGTACATCTGTATGTATTCATACCCATAATTTGTTTTCTAGAATGAAAAGGGGTATAAATCTTGTAAATGTTTGTGAAGCATACTTGTTATTATTTTTGTTGTCATCTGTAACTCAGGGAACCAAGGTATTTTAATTTCATTAAATTTTATTGGAATGATAAATTAAGGAGAGCTATCGGAGGGACAGCGCGTTCAACTATTTTGATGCTGTTCCAAATCAACAGCCATTTCAGGAAATAAGTACCAATTTGAAGACAATTAATATAACAAGAGGGCCAGTATGGTTCTAAATTGTTCACCTGTGTCAGAGCCAAAAAACGGCAATGTTTGCAGGTGCTAGTGTACACATATATTCACAAAATCTAATTTTTGCCGATCCAAGGACCATAACACCCAACCTTAATTATCCAATTTGGCCAGTTTAAGAACTTGTCTAAGGTATTATGGTTAAATAAATTACTGTGTAAGTTTAATGAAGATCAAATATAAACTGGGAGTGCTAGAGTACACACGACATCAAATACACACAATTTTTGACAATTCAATGGTCATAGCTCTGCCAATATTTATCTCATTGGCCAGTTCAAGAACTAGTTCAAGATAGTATGGTTATGTTACTACTATGTAAGTTTAGTAGACATCAACTGAAAGCTGCGAGTACTAGAATGCACACAAGGTCAAATAATGCAATTTTTGATGATTCAAGGGCCATAAATTACCTGATTTGGCCTGTTAAAGAACTTATCCAAGATAATATAGTTATATAACAACTGTGTAAGTTTGGTGAGAATCAAATGAAAAATGCTGATGCTAGAGTGCACACAAGGTCAAATAGTGCAGTTTTTGACAATTCAAGGACCACTTCTCTGACATTAATAGTTCAATTTGGCTAATTCAAGAACTTATCCGAGATATAACTCTGTAAGTTTGATGAGGATCAAATAAAAAATGAGGATGCTAGAGTGCAAATGATGTTGGCCAGTTCAAATACTTGTCTGAGATATTATGCTTATAGAACTACTCTGTAAGTTTGGTGAAGACCCAATGAAAAATGGTTGTTGTTGTATGGTGTTTAGCGTAGTTTCAACAATTTTTCAGTCATATCGCGACGGTGTCTACTTGAGACAGTATTCTGAGCGCTGTCACACTGGAGTATCATGCCGCAGACACATGGTATGATACCCGATCCAGTCAAATTATACTGACAACGGGCCGACCAGACCTAGAACTCTCCTCTAAATGCTGAGCGTCAAGCGAGAAAGCTTCCAGTACCATTTTTAAAGTCTTTGGTATGACCCGGCCGAGGATTGAACCCACGACCTTCCGCATGCGAGGCGGATGCTCTACCACTAGACCACGCCGCGGTCTTATGAAAAATGGAGATGTTAAGAGTGCACACAACAAAAAATTCATGGACGGACGACGGAGACAGGTCAATAAGAATAGCTCACCTTGTTCAGGTGACCTAAATATAAAAATGAGCTAAAGCTGGGAGTGATATAACAAATACAGCACATACAGTAACAACAATTACTGAAGGATAACGACTGAAACAGTGTGATCACAAAAACCCTACATTGAGCCTTCTTCTCAGATATTAAATGGAATAAACATATCAAAGAAAACATTGTACAATTTATTTACATTTAATTCTCAAATTTCTTAAAATAATATTTACAAAACATTTCATACCTAACAATAACTATATATTTAAGGGAGTATCTTCCAGGAAGTTCAAATGTATCATATTCTTTTTTTCTGTTTCCAGATTCTTCTCTTAAAATTTATATTTTCTATCATGGAATATGCGGTACTGATAATTCAACTTTTCCATAACGTCTGATAGTTATATAAGTAGTAGTTTATACTTTTTCCAAAAATAATTTTAATAAGGTAAACAATCCCCTATACATATATCAGATTATGTAAAGAGCAAGCTGTCTAAAGCTGAATTTCTGTGATCTGTTTTACAGATATATGCTGTGTGTGATGTCCATAGCTACTGTCAGGAAGCTGCTATCTGGGACAAAGGTTCTTCTAAGTACCTTGCTAGGGCTTGTGCCTGAAAGGAAGATATAACAAATCCATGGATTTATGGAAGGAATATTTATTTGTAACGAGAATTATCTTCATATCTGCCTGTGGCAGATTCATACACTTCTCAGACATTTTGACATTGGAACTAGGTGTCTATGTCATATAACTTCAAAATTATGATATACATGTACTTCTGTTAAGCTAAAAATTGTTGTAACAATAGCGACCTCTGTGATCATGGTTAAATATATTCATTCCATCATCAGGCATTATTTGACATAAGCAAAAGGTGACTGAATAAACTTAAGTTTATTTGGGAGATAAAATAAACTTTCATTCAGATTTTTTTATCTTTTCATTCAAATTAATGGCCAAGAAATTGCAATTGAAGAGGTCAAGATCACATTAACATTTCACACAATAGTTAGAATAATAGACTAAGTTAGAGCCATTCCCTTCACTGTTTATAAGGGTTGACATGAAAATGCAGAGCCTCGCTTTGTTTTTTCAGCCTCACCTTACAAACCTTGAAAAACACTGTCCTAGTTTTGTCTCCAGAAGTTTGTACAAAGAGTATCTTAGTCGTTCCTCAACCAATGTATCACCAGCATTGTACCTACCGGTATTTATATTTTAGCAAACCCATTTACGAAATAAAAGCCATCTTAACTAAACTTTCATTAATACTTAAAGTCTCACCTTGGCTTTCAGCATTCCAAACCCA
Source organism: Panopea generosa (assembly GCA_029582155.1). NCBI lineage: Eukaryota > Metazoa > Mollusca > Bivalvia > Adapedonta > Hiatellidae > Panopea > Panopea generosa. The sequence goes on from CM055895.1 coordinate 46,291,415, forward strand.
ACAACTTCTTTACAGCAGAGACATAGTAACAGATTGGCAACTTTGGTTATTGCAACTTTCCCTTCCTGTAATAATAAATGGTGCAACATACATCAACAATCAGAGTGAAACTCTTACTAAAAAAGTATTTTTTTGTGTAAAATTTAGTTATAAGTGCACACAAAACATGCAATTTTCATATATATCTCAAAATATGTCTTTAAAAACAAGTGTTAGTAAATCATGTTCCCATGATAAAATGTAGTACAGTCAAACCTCTGTAGTTGTCACTGACTGGAATAACCCAAATGGATCTCAATACATCACTACATACAGTTTGAATAATTATTTTAAAGTTGTAAACGAAGAAATAAGTACTGGTATATACATATATTCTAGTATTACATTTCATAACAAAATGATGGGGTTTTAACAACACCCATTTTTAGGTTAAAATAAAGAGTACATAAAATTATGTAAAGCTCTGTAAATTTCTCATTTTGAGCCCTTACTGGTAGTTCAAATGAGCTAACAAATAACATGCAAAACACATAGATCCAAAAATGTGTATGTATATATAAAGTATATGAGCTGCTAAACTAGAAATGAGCCTGTCAACACCAATGCTCCCCACTGTGCCTATAGCCTTAATTTGTAGCATAAGTTTAGAAGGAATAGAGCTGACAAGAAATGAGTAGTACAGACATACATTTGTCATTAAAATAATTAAAGGGCCATGACTATGCCAAAATATAATGGACCTCAACACAATGACAATATGTATAACTAGACGTCATAGTCAAACTGACACTTCCTACCCAGAGTTTGGCCAAAATTTTTTTTAAAGAAGTTTGGGATGAGTTGAGTGAGCAAAAAAGTGTGATGTATGTATATGCATACCAGATAGCATAATTAAAGGGTCATTACCACTGCCATAACATAACCAAAAGTTCATGGTCCGGAACACAACAAATATATCCAGAACTAAACTTCGTACTGATACTCCCTAGCAAATTTGGTAAAAATCGGTTGACAAGCTTAGAAGGAATATGACCAATGGACCGTAATTCCATCAAAAGTCAATGAACCAAAATACATAACATATATGCACAACTGGACTCCTTATCAATACTCCCCAGCAAGTCTGGAGAAAATTGGTTGAGTAGTCCAAGAAGAGCAGAGCTGACTAGACAGTGTGACACATGTATGGATGGGCAAGGCCACTATATATAACTCCCTCGGCCTCCCCAATATATGTCAGGGGCATAAACATCTGATTGCATGCATGACCAATACCTCACAGTCCAGAAGAACAAATTGGAGTTTATCATCACCAAATGCAGTGGATCCCGACTTCTGATAAGTGGTCCAGATGTTACTGGCAATAGCAGCTGTCACTGCCGCATCTTTATCACCATAACCAGAATATGCTAGCAGTGCACCTTCATTATTGAGTAACCTGAAAAACATTACAAAATTATCTATATTCTTGTAATGCAAATTTTAACCCAGATATTTTTCTGTAAACCTTTTAGTGCAATTTTTCTTAACATTTTATCACATGCTCATCTTAGACTAAGTTTATAGTAATAGTTTATACCAATTTACGTTAGTTTGATTGCAAAAAAAAGTTCAAAGCTTATTAGAACCCATCTTGAATCCACTTCCTGGGTAGAAGCAGCACTGAGTTATGGTCGAGCTGGGGATCTAACACATAACATATTGCAAAGTGAAATTTGTTATCAGAAGTCAGTGCCATTTCATCCCTGGTAAAAGAGCGTGGTCATCTTTCCAACTGGTGGGTGTCATAGTACAAGTTTCCCTTTATGCACGAGAACTTTCAAGCTTGATAAACATTTAATTCTGGACTGTCCCAATGTGTAATTTATTAGAATTGCAGTCACATTAACAACCTGTTGACACTTGACAGTGCTCAGTTAGAAAGAAAAGTTTCATTAAAATTGACTTTCATATGTTGAGAATTATGGTTTAGTTCTTGGTCAAGACTAAATTTATGGAAATTGTTGAAAAATGATAATGCTAGAAAGCTGAACACAACATGGCTGACAGAATTATATAGATTTTAAAGGGAATTTATCAGGATTTTTCAAACTTTTAAAATTGGCTAAAAACATACATCATGCCTAAATTTATTCACTGACCCTGTATTGCCAAAAGGATATATATTTAAACATGCCAAAATAAGATATTAAAAAGAGATTCCTAACTTGGGCTACATGCCTAGTTTAGACTTAAATAGATTTCCCACTTAAAAGTGCAACATATTTTGTAACATGTTAAATGAGTCCAAAACACAGTGAAAAATAAAACGTTTCAGCATGGGTAAGGGCTCAAATTCTTCACCTGTTTAAGATATTCAATTATAAAGGGAAAAAAGCATACCTTGACAAGGTTGCTTTTTTTTTAAATTCAATGCTTTTGTGAGACCTATCAATTTCCAGAGTAATAATATGTCAACTATTCGCCCATGATGGGGTTCGAACAGAACTGTCCAGAAAGCTGGTATCAGCATCAAATTTTCAGTGGTGATTTCTAAAATACTGACTATTTAACTCATGCTAGGAAAAAATAAATCATTGCAGTAAAAAGCCCTGAAAAAAGAAGAAAAAGAGAACTAAAGTTTTATTTCTACCTCCTTGATCTGTAGGTCCGGAGTACTCAAGGGAGATAATAGTGGTGCGAGTCATGAGTCATGAAGTGGTTATAAAATTTGTATACTGCAGCTAACATAAAGACAAATTACGATAATTTTTCCTTCAAACCTCTATATATCTTTAATTCAAGATCATTTTTCGTGATCGAAACATGTTTAAACATCTGTTTTTGTTTTAAACTTATTTATTTTACTTCAGTTGTGAAACAAGTTCTTACAACTTAGATAAATCACGCTCGAAGTCTTCCTGGGTAGAGCCTGTACAAAGTATATGCGGAAAAAGTGCCTTGCTCAAGGACACCACACATAGTCGTAGCGGAGGATCGAACACACGATCCTCCGATTATGGGTTGGGTGCTCTACCACTGGACCACGTGCTCCACACATTAAACATCTAAAAAATTAGTTGCCTTTGAATTAAAAATGATAAATTGCAACTTATAAATCATGTGTGTGCTGTTTCATTAACATTTAGTCAAGAGATGCAAGTTTCTAATTCTTCTATACAAATCCTTGATTAAGTGAATTGAATGATTTGTTTGTTGTTAACATTTGCTAATTCAGAAAGCATCTTTTCAGTTTAATTTGAGATTGAGGCTTGTTTACTAGTGTTAAATCATGTCTAACGTTATTTTGAATAATAAGTTGATGTCGTACTGTAATAGCCGATGAATGGGTCATAGGACGAACCATACGCGTTAAGTTTAACCCTAACACCGCTTGATAAATTATTATAAACAGCTCTATAATCGACTTACAAAGTACTTTGAACACCTCCAGAGTTTGCTTGGCTAAGAACTTGTGTCAGCGCTTTAGGCTTCAGCATGGCTATTTGTGTTTTAAGCAAAGGCTATTGAAATATTTACTATTTTACACCCACTTTCACATTTTAAGAATTACTTCCGTATCACGTGAAGATTCGGCTCGAAGTAAATAATTAGTAGACATTTGATTGGTCATATGTAAGGTCGTGACCTAAACTTGGGTCAATACACAGGCATGGCAGAAAAACACAGTACAGTTGCTGAAGATGTCGTTGAATATTCCCTTTTCCCCGTGATCTCAGGTGAAAAACAAGGCAATGAGTTGAAGAATGTGCTACAGGAATATGTGAGATCTTACCTGACATTTGTCAGTCCATGGTTGATCGACGTGATTTGGCAGAATGAAGGATTCAATCTGAAGCCTATAGAAGAACAGGGTAAGTGCTTTAAGCTGTCTCGGGATCGTAATGAAAACGAATTGTCTTTGTGTTGTCACCATTGTCTGTAACACCATTGTTTCTACATTTTCAATTTATCTAGCTTACTTTATAATCATAGTAATATAGGATACTTACATATGACAGCGTAAAGGTCATGTATTCGATTATCTTTATATAATTCCAAATACATGGTTAGTATGTTTCTGTATATATATATATACATATACTTACAGTTTAAGTAAATAAATTAGTTGCTTGTGAATTATGAATGATTAATTTGCAAATTATGAATCCTTTGTGTGCTGTTTCATCAACATTTAATCAGGAGATGCAAGTTTCCTATCCTCCTATACAAGTCCTTGATTGATAGGTATATAGGTGTTACTCCACCATTAATTTTTGTTCTTTATTCTATAGTAAATAATAAAAAATTGAGGCTTGTCATTCGTAGAGAGACCAATATGAAACAAGAGAAACATTTTACTGTTTGTCAACCTCTGCACTACCAAATTATGATGAGAAAAATAGGGTCATGTGTCATATATGAGATTTTTTTCATCTCGGTGTGTACACTTGACAAAGTGAAAGTAGACATCCGATTCCATGTATTCTTACCCCAATTTCCAAGCATTAATATTTTTTTCTAAATTTTCAATTCAAATGTGACAATGCTTTCAAAATGTTCAAAATACATCAATAATGCCATTCAAGTAAAAGAAATGAGCATTAAAAGAAGGAAAATGCATTTTTAAATACCGCAGTTATCATAGATCTGGACATTATTTTTGAAGACTGGCCGTGTGTATACAAATACATGTTCAGCTTCCTCAATAATAAAATGGCATTTAAGAAGTTCTTCCAAGTGTCATAAATTCCATATCATTGCATGTGATGCATATGGCACATTATGTGCACATCACAATGAAGCTGTAAACTTTTACCGGTATAAGGAAACCATGCATAGCTGAACTTTCATTAATCAGTTGCATTCCAATTTGTTTTTTATTTTGTTTTGAAAACGTCACACCGTAACGAAAGCACAGTTTAAATAATGGCATGGCAATCAAATGCCTTGTCCAAGAGCATACAAAACCAGTAACTTATTTAACCAGTGACTTAATTAAGTCACTGATACAACTTATGAAATGATGTTTGTTTCAATAATATTCAAATTCATAATAACATTGTTATGTCATTTATTTCAAATAAAGTCCCATAGATTTAGATCTTAAATGTGCTGAACATTTAATTAACATGGTTGCAGTCATTTGTAAATATGCTGATGGTATAGCTAATGAGTTGACATGATTGATTGGTTGAATTATTGAATTCGCCATTTGTCAGAATTGTGTTTAAATTAAAATCTATGATCTTCGCAATACTGATTTTAAGCCTTTATAATATAGTGTACTTTTGTTTGACCAATCATGCTCTACATATTAACTGTAGGTATCATTCACACTCACCTGTTACCATGGATCTTCAGGACAGAGTTTTTATACTTTTAGTTTAACATGCACCCCACATAGCATATCACCTATTACTTACACACCTACCAGGTTGACAAGATTATTCATGGAAATGGTTAAGTGCACACCAGTTACCTGTTGGCTATTCAGGTAGTTACTTACACACCTACCCAGTTAACTAGATTATCCATGGAAATGGTTATGTCCGCAGCAATTAACCATTGGCAATTCAGGTAGTTACTTACACCTACCAGGTTGACTTGATTATCCATGGAAATGGTTAAGTGCACTCCAGTTAACTGTTGGCCATTCATGTACTTACTTACACACCTACCAGCTTATGCATGTAATTGGTTAATTTAACTACACAGCAATGACTGTAGGTCAAAATTTCAACCTCAGAGTTTATTTTATACAGACAAGCACAGCTGGTGGTTTTCATTAAGATTTTCAGTGAGTCCAGATGTGTAATATTATACAGTAAGTGTGTAACTGTATAATGACAAATCATACCATTGGGACTTTCCAATTGGTATTTGACTTCTAACCTGTTTGCTAGTGAGGGCACTTGGTGATAGATTATTCATCACTAACACTCATTAGGCAATGATTATCAGTATATCAGTTGTAGCCTCATTGAATCCATATATCCTAGTATTATTACAAATACACTGCCTTACAGTATGAATTATTTAACTGTATAATTTTGTTATTGATGGCAAAATGTTTATTTGCTTAACTCATCATTTATATTATTACCATATCATTTAAAATAGACAGATATTTATTTACAGGACATTCTTTAGATGTTGCAAGGGTGTTTTACCTTATTAAATACCGGTAGTGGCCAGTACTTCCCAATTAAAAATCGTATTTTTTCTCCAATTAAGGTCAAACAAGTTTGCTATTTTTATATTCAAAACATTTGACTGATATGACATTATTTTATGTCAGAGTAGCATAGAGTAAAATCTTACAAAAATGGACAAGTCATCAAAGACTTGTTTTATAATTATAAGCTAAAAGTGGACCTCTTTTAAACTTTATAAGTTGTATTGTTGTTTGTAGTATGATATGGAATAGTATTGTAATATATGATAAATAAAAGGTTAGAATATGATCTTAACCGTGCTATGCTTTATTATCCAGTTTACTAAAGTCTTAAAAATTTCCAATTTCCCCTCAGTTATACTGTTTTTTCCATTTCTCCAAGGATTCCAAATTTCAAGAAAAAAACTATGTGTTGACACTAATCAGTTTAATAGCCTCGTTAAAATTTCACTTAGAACTAATCTTGAAATTGTATGGTGTATTTTCGGTGTTTACTGAAGATTCAGTAAGTATTATTCTGTCTGTCTGTTCCTTTGTGTGTCAATCAAATTCGTTTCCGATGAAGAATTTGTAAATTGTCTACGCTTTTAGTCATTATTTGATGTGTAGTTGTAAAAGAAGACCAAGTTCGAAATTTGTCAATAGCGATCAAATTTTACAGCAGTTGTGGCCCCATTTTATCGGGAAGCATATGTAGTCGTTGCTTTATCTGTGCATCACTAAATTCTTATCCAGGCTATTTCTCTTTAACCTTTCATCGGAATTTTATGAAACTTTCTAGGAAGTGAACTTTTTGTTAGAAATGTATGAAACTATCAAGTGGAAATGTGCATACCGGTAATTATTATTTTCATGTTTTGTTTTGGTAATTGTTTTACAGAGTTATGACCCTTTGAATCTGTCCATTACCAAGTCCTTGTTTTTATATCCGTGAGTATGAAAGGGAATTCAATGAGAGTTAGAACATGGGCAGAGATTAATGTGCGGGAGCACCAAAAATCTCTTTAAAAAAACCTTCCCTTTACCCTTTACAATCAATGCAGCTACTACTCAATCAAGCACTTGTTAGGGAAGCATCCATCGGTTCCACTGATATCTTGTTTACTTAAACAAAGATAAAATTTACTAAATATAGTGGTGGTGGTGGGGATGGGAGGGTCCATTTATAATATTAGAATAGATATATCTATTATTATAAATATATTAGCTACATATTTCTTGAAAAATGTTCCAAGATAATAATTCATATTTATTTGAAATGTGATTAGAATGATTCAGTCATTACAGGAAATTTTTTTTTCTTTGTTTGGTTGTAATACATTCCTTGTACAAATACTCCACATATCTGTCCAATGACCGATATTAAATCATTTACGCTATTTTACAGGCAGATGTATTGATTTACCTGTAATGTTGGGAAACCATAAAATAATGACTTCCTTCTAAATGACGCATTCTACTTAAAGCAAGATTTACATTTCTAATAAAACCTAATACAGAAACAAGCAATCAGCATTGTATAGAATGTATGTCTTACACATAATATTAGTGGTGCTATTCTCACAACACATTTTAGTGTCTCACTGTTAACGTGATGTCACAATAAGTTTTAGTGTTTCACTGTTAAGCTGATCTCACAATACATTTTAGTGTCTCACTGTTAATGTGATGTCACAATAAGTTTTAGTGTTTCACTGTTAAGCTGATCTCACAATACATTTTAGTGTCTCACTGTTAATGTGATGTCACAATAAGTTTTAGTGTTTCTCTGTTAAGCTGATCTCACAATACATTTTAGTGTCTCACTGTTAATGTGATGTCACAATAAGTTTTAGTGTTTCACTGTTAAGCTGATCTCACAATACATTTTAGTGTCTCACTGTAAATTTGATGTCACAATAAATTTTAGTGTCTCATTGTTTAACTGATCTCACAATACATTTTAGTGTCTCATTGTTAAGCTGATCTCACAACACATTTCAGTGTTGTATTGTTAAGCTGATCTCACAACACATTTCAGTGTTGTATTGTTAAGCTGATCTCACAATACATTTTAGTGTCTCACTGTTAAGCTGATCTCACAATACATTTTATTGTTCACAGAAATATCGGTGTTTTCCCTGACACTTTGAAATAAGGGGTCATTTGTCGCCTATAAATAGAATTTATGGGCTGGATGGAGAATTTTAAAGGACATTTTAATAAAAAAAGTGTGACAAAAACACATAGTCTGAGGGACATGGAACTTATTTGAATTTCCCGAATGAAAAATCTTACCGGTGCTTCTTCTCCACAAGCATTATAAGCATAAAAAACTTGCTGTGAATGATTTTTACGAAGGTTCGATGTGCATACTACACTTTGCTTTGCAACTATAGCGAGTTTTGAACATAAACCAAAACATTTAAGATGATTCTCACAACTGTATGCAAGGGAGGGGAGGGGGGGGGGGCAGTTCTAGTTTATCTTACATTAGAGTGTCCTCCTCATATGTGGAAGGTCATGTGTTCGATCTCCAGCTGGGCTAACCAGTCTTGAAAAATGATACTAGAAGCTAGAATACTGTCACAAGTAGAAACCGTAGCAATATGACTGTAAAATGGTTGAAAGGGATGCTAAACACAATACAACAAATACATTGTTATTGGCCTTTAGAGCTTAAATTGATTTCATTTTATTTTGTGAAAAGAATTTCATGATAAATGCATGTATTTATGCTGGTAGGGGATATTACCCACATGTGTTGAGTTACAGATAATCACTTCATAGACAACTAAATTATACATAAACTGTTTAACCCATTTTTGTGTTGAGATATTTATTATTCAAAACAGATATGTTTGTGTTGTGTAGTAAGTTTGTAAACCAGCAGTTATATCAAATTTGAAAACATATGGTTCATTGCAATATGCTGTGAAATATTTCACTATTGAATGCTCCATTTATTAGTTTATATATACACATATATACATGTGTTACATTTATGTATGATAATATCTATATAAAAAGATGGGATAATAATGTGTATTGGCTAAGTTTCAAGTTAAATTATTTCATAGGGTTTTTCGCGGTTAAATGGTTTTAAGTCACTGTCTGAAAGGCACCATTCACTTTTACAGTTGTAAGTTCGAGTCTCATTCGGTCTGAAAAGGTTATGTGAGAAAGTTTTCAGTTACTTGTGAAGATGGTTAACTGATGATTCTATGCCTTCCTTCGCCTAATTAACCTCGATCTGCCATGTAAAACCTGTAAATGAAATACTTCAGGACCCATACTTATAAGCATCTTAAGTTGAACAATTCACTTACTGTAACTAAGAATTAAAAATATTCTTATAATTTTCTATAATTTTTTTAAGGGAATTTATCAAGATTTTTCATTAGTTTTAAAATAGATATTTATTTTTTAAAACATTGATGGTGTTTTATATGATACATTCCCTTTAAGTTTATATTTTCACCGAATGGTCAGATGAGACCCGTTGGCCATGCATGTATCTTTTTGATAGAAAGTGTAATGACATCATAGAAATTGATATGAAAATAAGATAAAATTTGACTTAGTTGAGATTTAACTATGAAGCTTCATAACTATGAGGCAGGTCGGCTTTAGAGCAGTAAATTAAGAATCAGACGTTGAAATGTTTTTTTCAATCTGAGGTGAGATTTGGTATGCCGAGTGTTCACCAATAAATCTCAAGAGGCTTGTAGTAGTTGCTGCTGATTTTAATGTGTATCTCCTGAATATGTTGGAACTAAATTCAAAGAGCACTAGAAATAAATAGCAGAGCCCCAGATAAGATGCGTATCAGCGTATATGACGCATTAAAAAATGCGGATATGCATCAAATTTGTTTTATGTGCGTATCAATTACGCAAAAGCATCAAGTTTTATGCTAAAATCAATTTTTATATGTGTAATTAAGTTTACATTCTAGCTCTACTAATTTCTTGACTTATCCGTGTAAATAAAATAGCTGAATGGTTTCAATTCAACTCGCTTCAGTGATTATTTTTAACGATTATAATGGTAATCCAGTCTGTAATTAATAAACAATGTGGCTAAGATGCTTGTTTTATCATTGTGCATGATATAAATCCTGGCAGCTCGGCCATATTCTGACAGCAGGGGATAGGCATATATGCTGTTTGTAATCATGAAATCTTACAATGTTTAAATGTCATTATCTCAGTCATTATGTATTGCTATTTACATAATTGATAAGAAAATATTGTAGGGTTGGGGGTGGGGGGTGGGGGTGGGGGGGGGGGGAATAAAATATAGGTATTGAAATTTTCCATATGATTTTTTTTCTAAGTTCATGGTCAGGATAATGTCACAGTACAATGTCTTGTTCTTATTTTTCTAGAGCATTGGTATGCCATTTATTTTTTAATTTTTCTAAACTGTCACTTAAGAGGCCCTCCCAATGGTTTATGAGATCTAGGGGAACATGGCCAATTATTTTTTAGAGATGTGGGGAGCATTGGCCATTACTTTCAGAAATCCAGGGTTCAAAGTCTTAATTCTAGAGATCTTGGGAGGGCGTCATTTAGCTACTCAGCAATGGTCTGTAAGAAATCCAGATTCAGCAGTAATATGACTGATATTAGATAAAGGGCAAAATTGAAAGTTTGATGTCCATTTGAACAGCTTAATCCAAAATACCCTGGCAATTTAACAGGAGTTTACGATAACTTCTATTATGCATCCACTTGTGTTAAGCAACCAAAATTGTTAGTTTTTTATTTACAGCCAAACTTGGCCTGTATTCAACAACCACATGTTCTAAGGGGACATTAAAGTACCTTCTCACCCACTGTATGCTGCAACTTTACACAGGTTTGGTTGAATATCATATGTGCATTACTCTGAAAAATTCAAGAATACTCATCTACTCTGATTTTGATGAGTAATTACTTATCGGCTTAAAAAATTATCTGGGGCTCTGAAATAGTATATCTTTTAAACAACAATGGAAGTTTCTTTTAGAACACATGAGCTGTAGGACTTAAATTATGCTGAGATTAAAATTATATTCTTTATATTGTCTGTATTTTGATACACAGTACCAGTAATGGTTGTTCTAAACATGTGCCAGGCCTGGTTAGCTTTGTCAGAAGACAACTCTTACTCTAGGGGTCATGAGTTTGATTCTACATCTGGCCACAGTCTCTATGATGATTGATAAAGGACATTGTGTCTCATTGTCATTCTTCTCTCACCACTGATTCAAGTGGAAAAGTTGTAAGTTACATTCGGATATGGGTGTGTATAGTAGTATCTTGTATAGTAGATAAAATAATATCTCAGACAACTTCTGGTAAGTGTCCTTCATGGTCGAGTTGCCTAAGGTGTTGTCTCAAGATCACTTAACTCTCACAGCTGAGGTCGTAGGTTTGAGACCCCCTCTGTCTATAAACTATATGTGATTTAGTTTGACAGTTTCTTGTAGATGGACTATGATTCTACTCAGATTCATTCTGAGGTTTTCCACCACCAATAGAACTGGATATGCCATATATAACCTGAAATGCATAGATGGATGTGCTCGAGTACAGATTAACCTTCCATGATCCAAGGAGGAATGGTTAGGTCAATTGATCGTCTGTTAGTCCTTGATGGCATAAAAATGGTGCGAAATATTCAAACAAAACTATTCAAATATAGTTGATTCAAAGTTAGTTGATAATTGGGCAAGTTCATCATTGCTAAGTATAGGTAAAGTGGGTAATTACAGTTTCTTATGCAACCAGATCCTAATTGAGTACCTATACATGTCTTACCTGTATGGATTATTTCTATGTTTACAACTGTTTTTAAATACACAAAAATGGACTGTAGTGCAACACACTATTGTATTTTTCTGCACTTAGTGTGCAGTACGTCAGCATATTGTTTTCAACAGGTCTCCACCAAACTTAAACTGTAGTAAAAATTGTTAGGATGGAGAAAGTGGTTAAATTTCTGCAAAATGTTAATTAACTCTCCAACATAATTATGTCATGATATTTGTAATTAAAGTAATAATATTGAACATTTAGCTACATGGTTAGTATAATGGGATCAATCTGTCTATTCCCCATCCATCCAACAAGATGATAATGGTGTCTGTCTGGCATAAGACATCAGATCTGTAGGTACAGGAAGGCGGACATTTAATCAATGATTTTCTCCTACATCAATTATATGGATATATAGACAGTGCTAGAATTACAACCTATACTGTCTAGAATCAGATTGTGGGTGGGGGGAGTAGATTTTCGGCAAAAGGTAATTCGGATATGAATTATATTGGCTCTTATCTTACTTTGCTATCAAGTTGAAATAAATTGATTATATACACTTATTAATGATTTGAGAAAGAGCATATACATACATTGTTCTTGGCTGTTTTAGCGGGAGTTGGGTTGCCGATTTTGAAGCCAGAATTTGGGAGCATGCACCAAATACAGACAATGACTGTTAAATGAATGATATCCTTGATTTAGTTACTTTTATTTATATCTCAGGACATTACTCTTGTATTGAACTTACATATACAGTGGAACACATGGTCCAGTGGTAGAGCATCCAACATCTGGGGATCAAGGGTTCAATCTTCTGCCTCTGCCACATGTTGTGTTCTTGAACAAGACTTTATCCACATATTCTACCCACAAAGATTTCGAGCATGATTTGTCTAAATTGTAAGAACTTGTTTCTCAGGCGATGCAAATAAATAAGTTTAAAACAAAAATATGCAGTTCTGGAAGCGTCGTCATTTGTTATTTCTCAGTTTATTTATAATGTTACCTTGTAACTGCGTTACATTGTAACTACATGTATGTCCGAGTACAATATGGGCTTTTAATGTCTATTTCAATAAGGATAAAAAGTCAGTAACAATCTGAGATGTATTTTAATCCAGCTGGTTATTTTAAAGTAATTTTAAGGTCTACAGCTGATTACATGTATTATTGACCTGCCTGTTGAAATCCTGTTTGATGACTACACGCTAATTTGAGTCAATCAGTCTGTTTGTCCGTCAGTCTTTCTGTTCACACTTTGGTGTTCGCTCTACAACTTACACACACATGGCCAGATTTTCAAATTACTTCACATAAATGTTCAGTATTATAACCGTGATGATGTTTTGCAACCTCAAATGTCAGGTTCATGCCTGTCGTACAGGACTTACTTTTGTGTACTGCAGTGTTGGTCCAGTCAGGCTTGAATGGACCGAGTTTCACAGACTTGGCCAGCAAACATAACATAATGTGTTGTGTGTAGCACTTAAGTGGCTGGCTACCTCAAAAGTCAAGTTCATTTACAACACACATATATGGAAGCTGTGTACAGAAGTGTGCGGCATAATTACATTATTTAAGTTTTAGATGCTATTGTATTGTTTCCTCTATTTTGTTGGTTTGCAAAATCATTTTATTTTGAATGATGTAAAAGAGGTTTTCGTTGAACCCACTACTAAATTTATTGCAACAGATGTTGATTTAGTTGTCTTCCACTTAATCTCTCAAATATTGACATCCCATTTGATTATTTCTGCCAGAAGTTAAAAAAAAAGGTTGCCTGGAAAATTTTCTGAGAGCATGTAGGGTATAGAGTAATGTGATAAACTGGTGAAGATTTTAGATATAGTGTCAAGAAAACTGTTGTTGTTTAGTGTTGCTTTCATAAATTTTTAAGTCGTATCACGACAATATCTACATGAGACATTATTCCAAGCGCTGCCCCACTGAGGTATCTTGCTGCAGACACAGAGTATGCTACCCGACTTTGTCACATTATTCTGACACTGGGCTTACCAGACCTAGAACTATCCTAAATGCTGCGCGGCAAGTGAGGAAGCTTATAGTACCAATTTTCAAGTCATTTGTATGGCTGGGGATCAAACCCACAAACTCCCGCATTCGAGGCAGATGCTCTACTCTTAGACCACCGCTGTGGTTTTATGGTATCCAGCAATTTGCCAAAAATGATAGGTATTTAGGATAAAAATGTATTAATTTGGGGTCTGAATGGCTTTTAATGCATATTTTGTCAATCTCGGAGTGGGTAAATTTTAAGGTTTGAAGTTTTATTCAGCAACTATGCCAATAAGGGCAGCAGTTATATACAGCAACAGATTGATAAACATGAACTACATGTATATAATATAAACAGTGACGGAAGTATATTGACTAGTTATAAACATTAATATCAACTTAATGAACTGACTAGTATGACTAGATATAAAACATTATACATATGAGGTACATATGAAGTTACCGGTACATGTCACTAAATCTTACATAAGTATTCATATTTTTTTTTATTCAAAACATATACAGTATAAGGTAAGGAGGGTGATATTATTACCTTTACAGAAATTGAGATCTTTCTCCGAAAGTCTGTATCACTACACAAAGCCTTAGCAAGAAAGAGAAGAGATGTATATGGTGGTGCTTTTACAATTTTCCCTGAGATAGGTACCCTCTCTTTTATTTGAAAATCTCTGGTGGAGCCAGACTTGTCCCCCACTGTAAATCTTCCAGTGATGTTAAATATAGATATCTAGAATGTTGTAATGGTTGCCGGTTGCTTGTGGCATAAGTAAGGTGCATCCACTTTACTCAATGAAATTGGGATTTTTGTGTTTGATTGGTTATCATTCCATCAGTCCTGGGATTCATAAAAGTTGTATATTTTTGCCTATGGGCTATATTTTCTGGCCAGAATGACATACAATCAATGGAATCAATTAACTTATAGCTAGGGCATTATGAAATTATTCGCAAGCTTGTATTCACTCCCAGATCCATTCAGTAATTACAGAAAAGTTTTATGATATGAACGTCTGTGGTTGTATTGGATAACATTAAGTTGCCTCAAAGTTTGGTGTTTTCCTGCAATGAGTGAATGAAAAACTGTATAAACAAGTAAATGAAGGAGGTTTTATCAATGATGTACATGTGGTTTTATTTTGTCCCAGTCCAAGATGCTTTGTTTGATGCAGCCTGTGCAGATACTTAGATTCCAAGAACTTGTTAGGGCAGTGTGTTTGTATTCCAGGGACACAGTGCATTTTAGATCGCCCTGCAATATACAGTAGTTTTTTTTATCCATCTCAGCTTGTTTTCCTAGGAAATGTGAGCTATTGATGGAGTATCATCTTCAAATAGGGGAGGAGAGGGTTCCATCCCCAACCCACTCATACCAAATCTTTATAAATGGTGAACTTTCTTTGTGCATAGAACTAAGAGGAAAGTTCAAGCAATATTCAGTCTGGTGTCAGTTATTGTGACTTGGTGGGGACATATGCTCATGTCATATATATATGTCAGGAGCATCTTTCTTTGTTCCTGGAAATTGGAGAATAGACCTCAGGGGATGTATTCACCAACCGTTCTTGAGAATATTCTTAGACTTGAGCTTGAAAATCCAAATTTCAACCTTAGATATCTAATCTACAGTGACAGGTAAAATGAATGTGAGAGTTTATTTGACTATATATTAGGTGTTCTTACATGCTTGCAACTTTTGGTCACAAACAACAGTCTCTTATTGAGTTTTTCCAAAATTCGTTCTTGAGTTCAAGTCTAAGCATATTCTTAAGAATGTTTGGTGAATACTACCCCAGAATGAGAATGAGCAAAACCACCATCTTTTCACAAGTAACTGGCAAACTTTCTCACACAAAGTTCTTGGACAGTGGTGTACAAGAATCCCACAAGCTCTGTAGTGATGCTTGTTTTGTGTTTGTTTGAATATTTGGCATTATTTTTATGCCATCAAAGGCCAACAGATGACCAGTTAACCTAACCACTCTTTTCTGTAATACTGGAAGGTTAACCAGTACTTGGGCTCCCCCATCTCTGCAGGTAACTGATAACTCTACTTCTTGAATCAGAGATGAGAGATGGATGACAGAAGATGCAATGTCATTTATCAATAATGACTGGGCGGCATTCAAACGCGCAACTTCTTGATTGATAGATCAGCCCTTGGCAGTGAGAGATACTAGAATGAAGTCTTGAGATTTGTCCTAGACTGCATGCCCATGGAGGATCAATTATAAAAATACAATGAATGAATGAATGAATGAATAGGGTTTTACGGTGTACCAACACATTATAGGTTATTCAACGCCAACAGGAAGGAAGATTCCAGGTTCACTCTACATGTACAAAAACAACAAATTAACATACAGATTTAAACAAAAAAAAACACCAACAAATGAATATGCAGAATGATCCTAGAACCTAGATACCTGCAGAACTGCAGAGTTTCAGCAAATTCTATCTTATTACTCAAATTGTCGCTTCTTACGACATGCATGAGCCACAGTGGTCCTATTCTTGCCATCACTCATATGGCTCCCTGAAACCACACAAGGGTTGATAATTTAACCACAATAGTGAACATTACAAAAAATGATAAAATGAACATGACACCCATATGGAGTATTCCTCCCCTCTACAGAGATCGGTAGTGATTCTATTCTTAGCCGTCTTGGGCTATAAAAATACAAGGGAATAAAGAAAAAATAAAGTGTATTTGGGACAATTTGCCTCTATTGATAAGATAATGTATTGGTTTGGTCAGTGGTTACTTCCATAGAATGACACTTGTCAAGCTGTCTGTAATAAGATCTGGATTTTCTCCAATTTTCAGCTGAATAAAATTCGTTCATTAGACGGTATTGGCCGATAACAGATAATTCAGTTCATGGTGTAATTGGGTTTGTTCAAGTTGGCATGGACAAAAAAAAGTTCCGGCTGCCATTTTTATTCCCTGAAGTCAAATATTATTGAACTTAAAAAGTGATACTAAAATCTCACTCAGTTTAATTAATCCCTGATGCATTTGCAGAGTCGGTTTAAGTTGGAAATAATTCATAATGCGATCATGCATTCTTGCATTTTATGGATGGTAATACTTATTGAGCTTATAACTGTATTTTGTGCATGCATCATGTGCAGTATAGCACTTGTCTGCTGTCTGGATATTGTTAGGCCATAATAAATTAATTCCTAGATTTTCGTTCCATCCCTTGTAAAATTTTGATGCCAGAACCATGATTTGCCAAAGCGGTACCGCGTTTTAAACCTTTTAGTATTTAAATCATATTTTCACATACTTTTTGTTTTTTAATGGAACCACCAATTTATACTAAATGCCAAATGGACTACTGTTGTAAAATTTCAGAACAGATTGTCACAAAGGACTGAAAGTTGAAAGCAGCAGTTGTTTATCCATAACTCAGCCAGTTCGATGAGCTCAGTCTGTAGTATGTCTGACTTTCAATCCAGGGATTGTGAGTTTGAATCGGCCACAGTCTCGCTGTTGATTCAAGTGGGAAAGTTATCAGTGACTTGTGAAGAAGGGTGTGCCTGAGTAGTTGTTCAAATTCCATAGTCCCAGAGAACAGTGGTTAGGGTGATGCTTAATATTAAAACGAATAAACATACAAAGCAATTTTCAGAAATAGAGACTGTATGTAATATATGTAGGAACCTGGCCCCAGTTTCACTAAACATCTCAACTTGAGATTTTCCTCAACTCAATTTTTAGCGCTACTGGCCAAAGGCCAGAAGGGCTTATGCGATGGCGCATTGTCCATCGTCTGTCGTCCTTCATGCTTCATCCGTCGTCTGTTAGCAGCACTTGTTCTGAAACCACTTACCCAATTAAACTGAAACTTCACATGGATGTTTCTATTGCATAGGAGACTATACA
The DNA here is from genome assembly GCA_029582155.1 of Panopea generosa. Taxonomy (NCBI): domain Eukaryota; kingdom Metazoa; phylum Mollusca; class Bivalvia; order Adapedonta; family Hiatellidae; genus Panopea; species Panopea generosa. The sequence goes on from CM055895.1 coordinate 46,309,290, forward strand.
GAAGATTTTATTTTTCAATCTGAAAATCAAGATGATTGCCATTACTAAAAATAGTCCAAAACTTAAAAAATCTTCTCATAAACAGCCCAACAGATTTTCAAAATGTTGTATGTAGTAATGATAACCAACTATAGTTTTGTTAGATTTGTTCAAATAGTGTCCCTAGGGTTAAAAATGACCCAGCCCCGTGGGTTTAATTAGGGACACAGTCATGTCATTATAATAAATATTAATTTATCTTTTTTAAAATGGAAATGATATTCACAGAAGCAATGTTTGGTGAAGGAGGTTCAGATTTGTAAAACTGACTGGGTTCCACTGTCTTAAGGGGTCAGGATGGGCCCCAAAAGGGTTAAAATTGTGAATTACAAAAATCGTTTTCTTAAGAACCGGTAAGTCAGATGTGTTCATATTTGGCATAAGTTATCCCAATGTGTAGTTGTTTGATTGTAGATAAGAATTTAAGGGCTAATATTTATAGGGGCCCTGTAAGGGGACTTAGAATTGTATATAAGGATACTATGGGAAAACAGAAAATTCTTATTTTTTCATCTATTTAGGCAAAATTATTATTCAGAATGAGTTCTGAAGTATCATCTAGTCATAGGAAATACGATTTGGTTCAATAAGGATAATTGACTTTCCATAAGGGGCCAGGGTTGGTAAAAAAAAGAGTCGAAATAGAAAATTTCTCAACAACCGGTCAGTCTAATTTGTAAAAATCTTTTCTAATCAAGGGTCTTGTATTTATAGGGGCCTTGTAAGGGGTTTTTGAGTTTTATATAGAAATACTATTGGAAAATGGAAAATTCTCCTTTTTTTTTATTCAGTTTGAGTTTTGAAGCATCTTCAAATAATAACAAATAAGATTTTGTTCCATACGAAGGATTGGCTTATTAAAAGGGGCAGGGGCGGGGTAAAACAATGGTTAAAATTGAACATTATCATAAATCTTATTCTCAACAACCGGTTAGTCAAATTTGTTCATATTTGATATAAAATATCTGTATGATTAAGAGTTTTAAGTTTGTACAAATCAAGGGGCATTGGGATGTATAGAGGCCCTGTAAGAGGTCTTTGAGTTTTACATAGGAATACATTGGGAAAATGGAAAATTCTCATTTTTTCTTCCATTTTTGTAATTTGAGATCTAAAGCATTGTCTAGTAACAATAAATCTGATTTTGTTCAATAAAGAGGATTGACTTTCCATAAAGGGCCAGGGGGTGGATGGGGCAATAAGGTTAAAATTGTGAATTTTCACAAAGCTTCCTCTCAATAACCTTTCAGTCAAACTAGTTCATATTTGATATAAATTATCCTAACATCAGCAGGGATTTAAGAGTCTGCATATCAAGGGGCTGGGATATATTAGGTCCCTGTAATGTGTTTTTTACTTTTACAAAGGAATATTATAGGGAAAACTGACTATTTTCATTTTCACATCCATGTGTCCTAAAAAACTTCTTTTTAAAATATAAAGCATTTCTGTTCATAATCAATCACAAAGAGTGGGTGATTGAAGTTCTGACAAATCAAGGGGCTGAGTTGTATAAGGGTTCTGTATACAGACTTTATTTGTTTTTACAGATGAATGGTATGGGAATTTAAAGTATTTCCTTTTTATTGCAATTAAGTTTTTGTGCAGTATAGGTGTGATGGGGGTATTTATCCATAAGTTGTTAAGAGGACCCCAAAAGAGGGTAAATATTGTGAATTTTCAAAAAGTGCTATGGCCACTATGAGTCAGAAGAGCGTCCTCAGACCCTCTTGGGCCTCTTGTTTTAAAGTGCTATAACTTCATTTTACGTGTTCTTCTTACCAATGAGAAAAATGTGTTCTGACAACGTGTCATGAGCTTGAGTAATTCGAAATTTTTGAGTTTAGGAAAATCTTAACTTGAGATGTTTAGTGAAACTGGGCCTGGTAATATATGTAGGTAATACATATTACAAATAACACAATCAACTAACATTGTAAAGTATCTATTTGAGCCTGTAGATTTAACATGTCCAATGTCTGCTATACTTTCAGCCACTACTCCGGCCCATCTCGGTGGACAGACAAACTTTGGTGAAAACGTTGAGGATGAGTGGTTTATTGTCTACCTTTTGTTCCAGCTGACCAAAAAGTACCCAGGACTCGTGGCCAAGTATGTTTAGTTTGATATAAAAATAAATCTTTTTTAACCCTTTACTCCATAGATACCAATCACAGAAGGCCTTTGAAAATAGTGCAGGAAGAGTTCAGATTGCTCGAAACGAGCATTCTGAACACTTCCTGCACTGTTTTCCACTCTGTCAGTTTATATAAACATAATTCACCCAATAATTCAAAAGTCTTCTATATTAGAGGTGTCCAAAGGCGTCTATATTAGAGGTGTCCAAAGGCATCTATATTAGAGGTGTCCAAAGCCTTCTATATTAGAGGTGTCCAAAGGCATCTATTTTAGAGGTGTCCAAAGGCATCTATGTTAGAGGTGTCCAAAGGCGTCTATATTAGAGGTGTCCAAAGGCATCTACTTTAGAGGTGTCCAAAGGCATCTATATTAGAGGTGTCCAAAGGCATCTATATTAGAGGTGTCCAAAAGCGTCTATATGAAGTAAAGGGTTAAATAAACTGAGATCTTTTGTGAATCACTCTCATCCTTTTCCTGGGAAGAATCGATACTGGGTATTATTTTTTTACTAATTTATTTCAGCTTGATTTTGAAGTAAGCTCAAAGCTTATACAAATAGCTGATGACTCTACTTCATGGATAGAAGCAGGTTTGAGTGGTGTAATTAGTATTTCAGAGGCATCTGGTTGAGGTGAAGAGCGGACCCACAATCTCGGCATGAGCAGTCAACATGGATGTCATTTATGGATACTTTAGGGGCGGGAGCAGTCAATTCCTTTTCTTCTACACCACTGTCTGCGTATATAATTCATATATGATGTATAAATGCAACATACGTGATTGTATTAAAAACATCTTTTGAAAATGATCAAAAGCTATAATCCTATCAAATATAATGAAAATGTTTTTAAAACAAAAAAGGCCCACATCAGCTCTGGTATTTTGAATTGCACATGCTGACATATGGCCAGCTAAGTTAAAATTAACAGTTGACCTCCGCAATATCAGATTAAGGTTGTTTACCTAGTACATATCAAAGCACGTTTTCAAACGATTTTCAAATTTTTTTATTTGATCGTCCTGGGGCTAAAGGGGCTAGTCTCATCCCTATTACAGCGATTAAATGAGACTAGTTGTTTACCAAATAATCAAAATTAGATTTACACATCAAATTGCATAGAAAAATGTCATCTGCACAATGTCGAGAGCTCTATTGTTATGTATCATGTGATGCTTCAATTGACAATTTTTAAAATGATGACCACAGAGGCCAAACGACTCCAGTAGAACAAAAAAGGTGCCTGCCCCCTCCCACACATGGGGGTCTTGTGTATTGATAACAATACCATGGTCCTGCAAGTATAGTAAGTACCAATGTGATCTCCCCCAATCCCCCCTAAAAATATTCCAAGGCTGGGAACCATTGATAATAAAACCATGGTCATGCATATCACCAGTGTTCTGTAGTTGAACTTCTCGTTCACTTCACTGTACTGTGTAATATCCTTATGTTTATTGATTAAGAAAAAAACAGCTCTGATCTATTATTCATTTATGTTGTTTGGGATATCAAGTTTTGTTGTTGAGGGACTTTGAAGTGATTAAATGCTGTTCTCATAAGGATGAAAAAACTATACAGCCGAGCGTCACAGTCATCTTGGTGCAGTCTTTATTGTACAGTTCTCAGTGTTTTTCTTACCTCTGGCATCATATGGCTTGTGGCTTCAGTTTTTTGTTGTGTTGGCATTTTATCTACTTCCAAAGATGTGCGCAAATAGAGTAAGGTTTCAAATAGCATAGCAAAAAAATGTCTTTTTCAGTCTTACTGGCAATTTAACAGCGGTAGTGACAGGTAAGTAACTCTGCTGGCCTTACACAACAAGCTTTCGCCTTATGACAGAAAATTGCCCAGCTTTGTCAATTAAAAATGTTAATGTTTCCTTTTATTTATTGTTGTTTGTCTGCTGCACAATGGCTCATTAACCCATTACTTCATATAGACGCCTTTGGACACCTCTAATATAGACGCCTTTTGACACCTCTAATATAGACACCTTTGGACACCTCTAATATAGACGCCTTTTGACACCTCTAATATAGACGCCTTTGGACACATCTAATATAGACGCCTTTGGACACCTCTAATATAGACGCCTTTGGACACCTGTAATATATACGCCTTTGGACACCTCTAATATATACGCCTTTGGACACCTCTAATATAGACACCTTTGGACACCTCTAATATAGATGCCTTTGGACACCTCTAATATAGACGCCTTTGGACACCTCTAATATAGACGCCTTTGAACACCTGTAATATAGACGCCTTTGGACACCTCTAATATAGATGCCTTTGGACACCTCTAATATAGATGCCTTTGGACACCTGTAATATAGAAGGCTTTTGAATTATTGGGTGAATTATGTTTATATTAACTGACAGAGTGGAAAACATTGCAGAAAGTGTTCTGAACTCTTCCTGCACTGTTTTCAAAGGCCTTCTGTGATTGGTGCGGGAAAACGCGTATCTATGGAGTAAAGGGTTAAGTCAATTTTGTGCTTGACTCAATATGAACATTCTGATGTGGAGATGATTCAGAATAAATCTTATGTTATTATTTAGTGAAACATGAGGGAGTGTTAATAGTGTTACCACTGTTTCACCAGTCTACATCTGTTCTTCTGTCTGCTCAGACAGAACTGTTTTATCTATGATAATTTGACTCCCTATGACAATGGGAGCTTAACATGATTGTACTGTTGTTCAGATCAAAGTAGCTGATTTGGAGCTCCAGTGGCAAAAGGCCAGCAGAGCTTATTCCATGGTAAGTTGTCCATCGTCCGAACGTTAACTTTTCAACAAATCTTAACGAAACTTGTACAGCAGTTATGTAACAAGTATTTGAACCAGCCTGATTCACCCAAAAATGCCCCAACCACGGGGCTTACAAACACATTTGAAATGAAACTTTTAAAAAAAAAATTCTGGAAGTTCAAGCCATTGACTTCAGATATTTTACATGTAGAATTGTATAATGTGTGTGTGTGTGGGGGGGGGGGGGGGGGGGTCCCTTAAAAATGTTTATGACATCGAGTCCCCGGACTCAAATTTGGGGCTGCCACAGGAGGTCACTCAAGAGTTTATATGAATTACTCACAAGACTATATCCTGGGTAGAACCAGTACTGTGTGTGTTGTTTTGAAGGCCATCAGGTCAACCAGGGGATCATACCTGCAACATCTAGCTTGAGCGTTCAAAACTATCTACTGCACTTCTGCCATGTTTACTAACTTCTTATTCAAAATATAACTTTCTTTGTGTTTACCTTCAATTGTATGATGAAATTACTGCATGCCAGATAACAACAGTGGTGGTCTAGTGGTTGAGCATCCACCTCGTGTGCGATAGGTCATGGGTTCGATCCCCAGCTGGATCATACTAAGACTTGAAATATGGTACTAGAAGCTTGCTTGCTTGGTGCTTAGCATTAAGAGGATAGTTCTAGGTCTGGTCGACCCTGTTTGGTATAATGTGACTGAGTGTGGTATCTTACCACATATCTGCGGTGTGATATTCCAGTGTGGCAGTGCTCAGAATACTTTCTCAAGTAGACAGTATCGCAGCATCACCGAGCAGCTGTTGAAAGCAACACTCACACCATACAAACAAACAAACAAACAAACTGCATACCAGTTGAGATGTAGTCTAAGTATCTGTTTTCATTTTTCTACAGAGGAAACTTTTGTAAGTAGAGTGCATGGTCTAGTGGTAGAGCACCGAATCAATGATCGGAGGGGACGTGGGTTCAATCATCTGCCACAGTTATGTGTGCAAGACAGTTTTTCCACATATGCTAAGTGCTGGTTCTACCCAGGAAGACTTTGAGCATGTCTTGTTTAAGCTATAAGAACTTGTTTCACAATCGAAGTAAAATAAATAAGTTTGAGCTTTAAATGTCTTGAAAATAATCCCTGGAGATTATTTAAAGTTTGTCACGTTTGAAAACATAATATATAAACATTTTTGAATAGTGCAAGAAATAGAAACCTTCTTAGAATTCTTGTGATAAAATTGAATATACACTCTTTCCAAACAAAAACAGATATTCAAACATAAATCTTTTGGGATTGCAGAAGTGCTTTGTGAGAAATTGACATTTATCCTGATAGGGTTGATTTGAGAAAATGGTTGCCAAGGGAATGAAAGATTCTTTATTGTTCTATGATTAATCACTTTTAATGTGATTTATTCTGGATTGTTTTCTCCGTAGTGTGCTGTTTTAAGCAATGATTTATATGCAATACTCAGTTGGGATACATTGACATTTAATATCAGATCTGTCAGCCTGCAAAGAAACTTATTTACTCAAAGAGTTCAATTATTTTAAATGATTTTAATACTTAGTACATTGTACGATTGTGATCAAGCATGATATATTGTGTTTATTGTATACTTTTTTCATTGTCATTGGGACAACATCATAATTGATAATAACCATGTTGTATATCAACATGGATCAGGAATTAAGTTCAGCATATATTTTTGCGGAGTGTATGGCCTAGTGAAAAAGCATCGGATTTAAGATCGAGGGGTCTTGGGTTTGATCCTCTGCCTTGGCTATGTGTGGTGTCCATGAGCAAGACAATTCAACCACATATGTTTAGTACTGGTTTTACCCAGGAAGACTTCGAGTGTCATTTGTCGAAGTTGTAAGAACTTGTTTCACAGTAGACTGATGTAAAAAAATAAGTAAAAAACAAATTAAAAAAACAACATTCTACAATAATTATTACTCTACCTGCTTGATAATCATAGATCTAGTTTGTGAAAAATTAAAATTTATTGAATATGATGTATGTTTCTTTTAAGTCATATAGATACTGAAGGGGAAATTGGTGCCATGTGCATCAAATAACAGAATTTTACTTAGTTTTTGTATCAGGCTAAATCCTGATATGTTGTTGTTGATGGACCAAAAAAGGAGATGTGATTGACTGTTTTTGGTGAAGGTCAGAACTCAATGTCAAATCAAGCATATAGGTAGAACCAAAATTTTCTGTCAGTATGGGGACGGTTGGATGTACAAGTATATTTTTTTACCATTTTCACTGAAAATGGTACCCTTTTCATTATTCAGTATCTAATTACATACTTCATGACTAAACTGTGTTTCAATATGTGTACATGCATTTTCACAAATTTTGCTCTGACTTATTTTCAGCTGATTTGAATTTTTGTTTTTCTGTCTTCAGTTAGTTTCTGTTTGTCAGAAGACTTACCTTTACTAGACGTCCTCCGTGGCTGAGTGGTCTAAGGCACCATCTCAATATCACTTACCTCTCACTGCTAAGGTTGCAGGTTCAAGTCCCCCTTGCTCCAAAAACTTCATGTGAAAGTTTGCCAGTTACTTTGCAGAAAGATGGTGGTTCTACTCAGATTCATTCTAAGGTCTTCCTTCACCAGTAAAACTGGATATGCCATATATAACCTTAAATGTGTTAAATGGCATCAAACCCCATTAAAAAACAAACAAAATCACTTACCTGCACTGCATGTACACGTCTACACTGTTGGGCAGTGAATAGTTGTTGGGGATCTGTTGAAATGTTTATAAAATTACAAACAGTTTTTCACAGAGTTTAAACATCATTTTTTTATAAAAAAAATTATACAGCATTTTAACACATGTAACAATCATATCAACAGAATCTGTGACAGTGATGAAGAATTCATGCTGATAGAAGCTGCAGATGCCCTGCCCAAATGGCTGGATCCAGAAACAGCAGAAAACAGGGTATCAACCAGATTTTATATCTATAAATTGAACAGATAATTAATTGGTAACATTATATGTATTAGAAAGGACCAGCAATATGTTTGTCATTGATTAATTCTCAAAATCTTGGATGAGAAAAAATATATTTAATAGTCTCACTGGTAGTATGTTTTTACAAGTAGTGTGTTCTGTTTTTTTTATAGCTGAAAATAATGGACACATTTAGCACATAGACATGAGGGGGAAAAAAGATCAATCAGTCTGCAGATGAGACAGTTGTTTTGGTTAGTCTGTAGACTGGTATTGCAGTACATAAATAATCAGTGAATATTGACATAACCAGTATCTACAAGTGAATGTTTGCTATAACAAATTACAGACAAAAATTTGTTTTGATTTGCTGTCTATGGAAGAGGAAGCAATTACTGGTACAAATGCGCTGCAGTGCTCTAGATTTCACATGTGACCACGCCACATTATTTAATCCAAGTTGGACTAGGTCACACATTATTACATATTGTGGTTTGATATCAAGTCTAACGCCTATGCTATTATATTTTCAATTAAGGATGTTTTTAAAAGTTATGACATGGAAGTTATGTGATATGTCCGAAACACTTCTGATTAAAGCACCTCCACAATGAGAAAAATGGTGGCATGGCTTAAACAGTGTAGGGCTAGCATTAAAAAAATACTCTATAAGCATAAGATTGCTGTATTATCTTGCTATACTACATGACTGTATTATATTGCTGTATTATTTTGCTATACTACATGACTGTATTATATTGCTGTGTTATATTGCTATTCTATCTTGCTATACTACATGGCTGTATTATATTGCTGTATTATCTTGCTATACTACATGGCTGTATTATATTGCAGTGTTATCTTGCTATTCTATCTTGCTATACTACATGGCTGTATTATATTGCTGTGTTATATTGCTATTCTATCTTGCTTTACTACATGGCTGTATTATATTGCTGTGTTATCTTGTTATTCTATCTTGCTATACTACATGTCTGTATTATATTGCTGTATTATGTTGCTATACTACATGGCTGTGTTGTCTTGCTATTCTATCTTGCTATACTACATGGCTGTATTATATTACTGTGTTATCTTGTTATTCTATCTTGCTATACTACATGTCTGTATTATATTGCTGTATTATGTTGCTATACTACATGGCTGTGTTGTCTTGCTATTCTATCTTGCTATACTACATGGCTGTATTATTTCTCTGAATTTTTTTACCATTTTGCTCTATTATCTTGCCATGTTTCAGATTTACATTTATAATGGAGAGCTGCACATCATTCCACTCAAGCAGTCACCAGGAGAGACGGCAGCGTTTCCCCAGTCCATCACCAGTGTCGGAGATGCAGTGGAGTGCATCAGGACATACTCACACCAGACACGGGCTGCACCAAAAATACAAGCAGCTGTAAATAACAGAATTAAAAGGTATTTCTGCACAGTGAAACTCCTGATAACTTATTTTTATGGTCCTGTTATACCTAGAGTATTTGAAGTTTGACTGTACCTGCAAAAAACTCACTTATGCAGGAAAGTTATTGTCTTTTGGTGTTCGCGACACAGAGATGTGGAGTTATCATTGAATTATTTAGTGAAGGATTTAAAAATGCAAAAAAACTTCTTCCAACCTTGAAGAAAGAGGCAAAAATGACTGAAAACAATCACAAGAGAAAAATCTTGAGAGATAGAATCAGCATATGATTAACAGTTCATATTCTAGTATTAACAGACTGCATTTATTGGTCCCTTACTGTTGTCAGTTACTACTATTTTCCTCCCTTGATAGTATTGTTCTAGGACTGGATGGCCCTGTACCTGCTGTATAATACTAAAGTGTCTTGTTCAACTTATGAAATAATAGACCCTGCCCATCTTTGGTTAAAACAGTATTTCATTAAAAAAAGAATGAATGAATGAATGGTGTTTCTCACAGCACGTTGACACGTAAATAGGTAATTTTGTGCGCGCAAAGATTAATGGACGTGATGATGACAAAAATATATTAAATAGATACGGTTTTAAATTTATTAAAACTATTTACACATAAATAAATGAAAATTATTTACAAAAAAATAAATGAAAAAGACAATTCAGCGAAAAAGGTCAATAACATAATAATTGGTACTAAAAATGATTAAACTTAACCTCTTTAAGAAAACCAAATATATGTGTAACATCGATTTTATCAAATAACTCATTCAAACTGTCGACTCTGTAGTACTTTCACGCATTGGAGAAAAGTCCACACAGTTGACCAGTATGTGCTTCACAGTAAGAGGTGCAAAACAGGGCACACACTCTGGTACAGGTTCACGTTTTAAAAGATATGAATGTGTACAGCGTGTATGCCCAATTCTACACTGGGCTAACACAACTCCTTCTCGACGAATACTCGTATTGCTAGGATGCCACTCGCCATGTTTTGGTTTTATAACATGTGATTTATTATTAATAGCAAGATCCCAAGAGGACTGACATGAACTAAAAATATATTTATTGATATGAGATTTAAAATCCGTAAAGGCAGTTTAAAATGATTTATATTCAAGCTTAAGGCCGCTTTCGCAGCATTATCAGCTTTATCGTTTCCACGAATTCGTGTATGACCAGGAAGCCAGCAGAAAATAATAGTGTTATCTTTACTCAACAAATGCTATTTATTTAAAAGTTGAAGTACATAAAGGTTATCATATTTCATGCCATCAAGGGCTTGAAGAGATGAAAGTGAATCAGAAAATATAACGAACTGTTTTTTATCAGATTCGTTTATGTAGGTCAAAGACAAATCAATTGCCTGTAGTTCGGCTGAAAAGATGGACGCTCCGTTTGATAATCGGCTCTTTGAAGTATTAAAAAAACTGTACTTAGTCAAACCTGTGTAAGTGGCCACCTCTTTTGAGCAGTCACTTGTCTCAAGCAGCCACATTTGTGATTTACTATTTTGTTGCTTTTAGAGCAAACTAACCTGTATTAAGCAACAATCTGTCTAAAAAGGCCACTTTTGCTCCCTTTCTTGACTGGCTGCTTAAAACAGGTTTGACTATATTTAGATAAAGTCAGATTTCGAGTTTATGATCATAAGTATTTACAAACGATTTTTAATAATTGGGAGTTTATTTTTAAATCACATTCAGTCAAATTCTCCAGTAGATGAAGGAGCCATATTGTTATGTCTTGTTTGTTCTGTGTTTCAGCTTCCCTGACTTGGTGCAAGAGAGTGTCCACTATACACATTGCTATATTCCTGCCTCCATGGCGGCCATCTTGGAAGAGAAACCTCAAATTATTGCCGCTGCAGTGAGGGCATTTTACCACAGAGATCCAATAGACCTTCAGGTACAGGACAGATAAATATGTACATTCAATGATGTTTGACCTTGACCCTTAAATATGCTCTTCTGCATTGGAGATATATTAAGACATAAAAAATGGCATATATAACAAATGTCTCACTTTATAACAAGTGTCTCACTACATAACAAGAATATATTAATATTGTTATTACTTTTCTATTCCAGTGCTGCAGAACGTTCAAATATTTCCGCCCTGGGACGAGAGTTATAACTCAGGTATCTATTTTCATTTTACTTTTACATTGAGATAAATGTTAGCTGGTCTGGACAAGTACAGCTTGTCATTCCGATATACAGGTTATACTTTATTTGTCATTCATACCATGCTTAATATAACTGTAACAAGACGAAAAAATATGTCCGTGACTCGTACTCGGGACCTTCCGTTGACTGAATATTCTATAGACTTAGCTAGCTCTCCTTGCAGGTAACATACACACTTATTCCTCTGCAAATTTCAAATTTGTCTTGAATTTCCATAGAGACAAGAGATTTATGTGAATGTTTCTCAGAATATATATAAGTCGCAGTTCCACATTTGGTTCTAATGTAACAGCACTTGAACCCAGGACCTTTCGCTGACAGGGCAAATGCTTTATTGACTGAGCAAGCCAGACTGCTGACATGTATTTATCACCATACAAATAATGTATACGCAGTGACATTTCAGCTAATTATCTTAATTCATACTTAACTTAATGTGCCTATCACAAAAGCAGCGTTGGGTATTGAAGTGGGGACATCTGTCAGTCACAAACTTGTGTCACTTATCTACTTCTTAAAAAAACATAATAAACATCAAGCTTGATATGCCAATTTTACTTACAAGGATGGAAATGGGCAGACAAAGCAAACAAATTTATTGTATAATTATTGCCCTAAGTATTTTACAAAAAACACAACATTGTAAAATATCTACCCATACCTGCATATTCTTTATTTGCCAAAAAACATTTCAGCCATATTTGTGTAAACTGTAATTTATCATCTGTGTTGCCAAAAACTCCATTATGATGGTGGAATATTGTTATGTTGTATTTTGCGTTGTTCTTAAAACTTAATACAGCCGACATATTGGCAGTGGCCCAGACCTTGTACATCATTGTTGATGCCTCCAGTCAGTGCATTTATGTCTGTTCTTATACATGTTAATGTTGGATGAAGGGGGACCTCAGTGGCTGAGTTGTCTAATGGATGTCTCAAGACCACTAACCTCTCACCACCAAGGTCATAGGTTCAAGTCCCACTCGCTCGAAAAAGTTTTATGTGAGAAAGTTTGCCAGTTACTTGTGTAAGGACAGTGGCTCTACTCAGATTCATTCTGAGGTCTTCCTTGACCAATAAAACTGGATATGTCATATATAACCTTAACTGATTAAACTCCATTCAAATTAACAAAAAAACATTTGAATAATATCTACAATCAGTATACATGTACAGTCAAATCTGCATAAGCAGTCACCTCTATTGAGCAGCCACTTGTCTTGCTCAGCCATATTTGCAATTTCCCATTTCTATTCTTTCAGAGCAAATTAACCTGTATTAAGCAACAACCTGTCATAAATGGCCTCTTTTGCTGCTTCCTTTGTCAGGCCGCTTAAGATATGTTTGCCTAGCTTATACATACATGCCAACAGCCGTTTTGATTTATTGCAGACCCGGTTTACGCGATGTCTGTATGCCCAGCTAGTACATCAACAATTTCAACCAGATAAGAGGAGTGGTTGGGTCATGCCCAGTACTTCTAACCCCAAATTTAAGTCACATGACCTGGGTATGAAACTGGTGAGTATATATTTGAACTTTAATAAGTTGCTATTTCGAAAGTCGGTCTTTGAGCGATTTTTATCATACTTTTTTACACCCCATACATCATATAATCTACAGGCAGCTGAAATTGACAGCTTAAGATTTGTTTATTTTTTGCACTATATACTAGTCAAGCATCTTGTAAAAAGCCATTGATAGCCATACAAGTAATACAAAACATTATAGTGTTTAAAAGATCCTACAGCAGTCTGCTTCTTATATAACATGTACCTTTATACTCATCTCAGTGTTGCAGGGCGAATCATATAAAAAGCGCTGTTCTAAAATTTACTTATCCAATTAGATGATCAGCCAGGCGGGTTTTCCTGTATGGTTGACAATACCCCACCCCGTTAGCATTATCCACCAAGTTACATTGAATAAGTAATTAGACATGATATGCCTACAGAGAACACCTGCAGTGTTACAAGACCACAAATGTCCTCCTTGTTTTATATTTCAGAACTGTATGTCTTTAATGAAATCACTGGGACAAGATAGTAGTATTCAAGGGTGTAGTGTTAACCCCATATTTATTTTGTTTCATGCAGGCCCATGGGTTTGAGATCCTGTGCCATAAATCTTCAGACAGCCCCGTTCCAACAGTGGCGAATGGTCATTCCATACCAACCAATGACATCAGATGGCAACAGTATGTCAAGTCACTGAAGGAGAAAAACTACTTTAGGGTAAGCTATAAATAGGACCTGTTATAAGTGTTATACATAGTAGTTAATTCCACTACCAATAACTACCAATCTACTATGTTATACATATGTTCAGTTTAATAATTAGTTAAAATAGTTCTTATAACTAAGACAAATCATGCTAGAGGTGTGCCTGGGTTGAACAAGTGCTAAGTCTATGTTGATAATGTGTCGTGCTCAAAGACACCACAGATGGACACAACAGAGTTTAATCACAAACAAACTGACAACTTTTAGAAATACAACAATAGAACTGATAATTTACACGTTTTCTTTTATATTGGCATCATTTGATACAAGGTAAAGTAGAGTCTATCAAGGGGAGACTACTTGGCAGTATTTACCTCATGGGTTTCTCTACCTTTTGGTTAAAAAGGGAATATGAGGAATTTTGGTGAAAAAAGCAATTTACGTATTTGTATCATATAATGATTCCTGTTGTATGTGTCCTCATTGATTTAATATCATTTGTACATTCTGATAACCATTCATGTGATCCCCTGTTGAGAATAGAAATAAATGTGAGGACCATTCAGTTTTGTGGGGTACGCGTTGCAGTGTCTCTAAGCAGCTGCATACTTTCGCATCCTATTACACATTATCAATTACATCAATTATATATTTAATACTGTATTTATTGCAGGGTGAGTTAGAAGGATCCATTTTGTATCAGGAACTGTTAGAGAGTGCCTGGAAGTTTTACAGTGAAAATCTTACACAGAGAAATAGGTATGAACTGTTGTATTTGATATATCGGAACTTTGTAGTTTGTTCAGATGCTGTCAATTACTTGTGTAGTGTATACTTAGCACTTTCTCTGGCAGTTTGCCATAAATCAAAGTATGATGGAGAATTGAACATAGCGGTACTTTTGCAACAAGTTTACATCTCCACCAAGACATCAATGTAAGGTAATGTTTAGTTTACATCTCCAACTAGATATCAATGTAAGGCTATGTATAGTTTACATGTATATCTCAACTAGTTATCAATGTAACGCTTTGTATAGTTTACATATCCAACTGGATATCAATGTAAGGCTATGTATAGTTTACATCTCCAACTAGATATCAATGTAAGGCTTTGTATAGTTTACATATCCAACTAGATATCAATGTAAGGCTATGTTTAGTTTACATCTCCAACTAGATATCACTGTAAGGCTGTTTAGTTTACATCTCCAACTAGATATCAGTGTAAGGCTATGTTTAGTTTACATCTCCAACTAGATATCAATGTAAGGCTATGTATAGTTCACATCTCTAACTAGATATCAATGTATGGCTATGTATAGTTTACATCTCCAACTAGATATCAATATATGGCTACGTTTAGTTTACATCTCGAACTAGATATCAGTTTAAAGCTACATTTGGTTTACATCTCCAACTAGATATCATTGATAGGCTACGTCTGGTTTACATCTCCAACTAGATATCATTGTAAAGCTATGTTAATGTCACCAACTAGATATCACTGTAAAACTATGTTTAGTTTATGTCTCAAACTAGATATCAATGTAAGGCATCAATTAGTTTATCATTACAATAGGTCTTTTTAAAATAATTTAAATGTTCATCATCAGAGATGCAAATGTTTTGTTTATGACAAATGTAAGAAGATACATATTATCTCAATTTGGTTGCTTTGAAAAATAGCCATTGTGGTGAATTCAATACTTCATACTATTTAGATATTTTTCACCTAATTCTTAACTCTTATTACGTTATGTCAAATTGCATTATCAATATAAGTATAAATATATTTATTTTTGTTTTATGCACGGGGGTCACAAAATGCTTGTATAATTATAGGGAGATTTCACATCATTTCAGCAAAGCAACATTGTTAGTATCTGTTTAATTTGTAGAATTGATGATGTTGGCACAGAGATCCTGCAGTTGTTAAATACAGTGGAGTTTGATATAGAGGAGAGACGGAGAGCAGAGGTAGACCTTCCACCTCCTGATGGTAAGTAGCAACTTCTCCAAGAATGCACTAAGCTATGATCCATTAACCTCCTGATGGTAAGTAGCAACCTCTCCAAGGGTACACTGCGCAATGCTTCATTAACCTCCTGATGGTAAGTAGCAACCTCTCCAAGGGTGCACTGCGCTATGCTCCATTAACCTCCTGATGGTAAGTAGCAACCTCTCCAAGGATGCACTGAGCTATGCTTCATTAACCTCCTGATGGTAAGTAGCAACCTCTCCAAGGGTGCACTGAGCTATGCTTCATTAACCTCCTGATGGTAAGTAGCAACCTCTCCAAGGGTGCACTGTACTATGCTCCATTAACCTCCTGATGGTAAGTAGCAACCTCTCCAAGGGTGCACTGCGCTATGCTCCATTAACCTCCTGATGGTAAGTAACAACCTCTCCAAGGATGCACTGAGCTATGCTTCATTAACCGCTGTTAGCATCTGTACTTTTGCAAATTTAAAGCAATATCAAATGGACTCGTACAATTGGAATAATCATGACATTACAGATTTACATTATTTTGTCCATACTAAAACAGCATGATGCTTCCGCATTTGCTTAAAAATAATTTTTCTCAACCTGGTTTAAGCATTAGATTATATTACGTGGAAATAACTTAAGTATACAAGCATGTTTTAAAAAAAACATTTTGAAAAGGCATTGTATCAGGATAAAATGCTATAAATGTCTTAAAAAATGAAATAATTATCAAAATGGATAAAAAGTACCTCATTATCATTAATAAATATAAACCGAATTGTCCAGTATATAAATTCACCAGAACGTGACGAAATCGATATGTAAATTGGAGTGGTAGACTTGAAACTAAAATTAGACAGCACTTAAATACTGACTCTTTCTATTTACTATGTATAAACCTGTATAAAAAATCAAATTGAGATCAAAATGAAATCACATGACTCTTCTAATATGTCACAAATTATGCCGCCAATTTAAGCAGCAAATCTATTTTAGTCTAACAAATAAAGTAGTATCAAGATGTCTTCAGTGAGTGGGAGCTGGGCCTGGGTAGCACGTCTGACTAGTTCAAATCTCTGTCTTGTCGCATTCTCCTTGATAATTGTTATATGACATTGCTTCTCATTGTCATTCGTCTCTGATTCAAGAGGGAAAGTTATCAGTTACATGTGAAGATGGATGTGCTTGGTTACAGGTATACCTTCCAGGATCTGAGGAAAGAGTAGTTAGGTGAACTGATCACCTGTTAGCCCTTTATGGCATAAAAATTATGCTAACTCTCTCTCTCTTTCTCTCTCTCTCTCTCTCTCTCTCTTCTCTCTCTCTCCCTCTCTCCCTCCCTCCCTCCCTCTCTCTCTCTCTCTCTCTCTCTCTCTCTCTCTCTCTCTCTCTCTCTCTTTGCAAAGTCACATATTTGGCATGACAAAATGTCTGGCTTATATTTTTTAATTCAGTCATTTGAAGGTATGAAAATTTTGATTAACCAACCCACAAACATACGCATACATAAAGGTATGGTTGATTATCAAAATAAGTAGTACGAAAATAATATATTGATGTATACAATTTTCAGTTACCAAAATATCATGAGACTTCACAAATCATGTCAGCTGTTTCGTGTATATGTCGTCTGCAACTACACTACCATTCAGAATCATATCGGTATTTTTAGCTCGCGGGGATGAAGTCCAAGGAGAGCTATTGCCATGAACCCGGCGTCGTTGTCGTTGGCGTCAGTAGACACCAAGGTTTAACTTTTGCGTTTAAGTTTAAGATATCTATGCAACCACTCATTGGATGTGAATGAAACTTTGCATGTGTGTTCACCATCATCAATGGAATACACAAAGACAAGAACTATAACTCTGGATTGCATTTTGGCACAGTTATGGCCGTTTTTGGACTTAGACACCCAGAGGCGAGCTTTGTTGTCTTCTGACAACTCTTGTTAAGAATGGTGAAGGGGCATTAAGTGTCCATTTGTTTGTTCATCTTTCCATCCAGAAAATTGTTTTCAAATCGAGAACTTCTGAAGAGGTGTATGTATTGAAACAATAGTTCATGTATAATGTATAACATACAGATCAAGTTAGATATTTGTCAATATTGGTCACATTTTACAGGAGTTATGGCCCTTTTACAATTTAATTTTCAGATGATTCCTGGATGACCTTGACACCTGAATCTTTAGACAAGATGCTGAAAGACAGGAGCGGTAACCAGGACGACTCCGACGCTGTGTTTGATCTGAGTCAGGTGGCAGATAGTATGAAACAGTTTGTAGGAAAAGTTTCCACTGTAGATGGAGCAGAATTTCCTGGGTATGAATGCACGATAATGAATGAACTGATAATGGATGAAATTGTTTTCTTTTCTCTCACTTTCAACTTATACTCATTTACTTAAAGGCCTTGGAAGAAGTATAAAAGGGACTCAATCAGAGAAATTGCCACTCTTGTTTTGTATGGAAAGTTAAATAATATAAATATATATAATAATTAGATAATATGAGGTTTTTACACAATTTTTGTTTGAATATTTAGTGTCATTTTTATGCTGTCATGTGCTAACAGACAATCAGTTAACCTAACCATTCTTTTCTGGTATTCTGGAAGGTTAACCAGAACTTGAAAAGACCCATCTCGGCAAGTAACTGATTACTTTCCCAGTTGAATCAGCAGTGAGATACAAATAACAATGAGATGCAGTGTTGTATATCAATCGTCATAGACACTGTGGCAGGGCAAGGATTCTTTCATGACCCCTAGATTGATAGTCAGTGCTACCGACTGAGCTAACCAGGCCCTGAACACAATTTAGAAGAAATTATTGAATATTTCTATCTTAAATTGACCATAACTGTTCTTCAGTATAAATTATGTTTCTTCATTCCTAAAAATATCTTTCTTAGTTGAGAAATGTGTCTTAACCCTTTTACTCCATAGATACGTGTTTTCCCACACCAATCACAGAAGGCCTTTGAAAACAGTGCAGGAAGAGTTCAGATTGCTCATGATGAGCAATCTGAACACTTCCTGCACTATTTTCCACTCTGTCAGTTAGTATAAACATAATTCACCCAATAATTCAAAAGCTGTCTATATTAGAGGTGTCCAAAGGCGTCTATATTAGAGGTGTCCAAAGGCGTCTATATTAGAGGTGTCCAAAGGCGTCTATATGAAGTTAAGGGTTAAGAAAAAAGTTTTTGTTGTCGACTACAAAATTTGAATTTAACTCCTAAATAAATGACAAGTACACCATTGGGTGAGAGCTTACTACATTATACCATGTGTACGAGTTCAACACTTAATACATCTAACTTGACATTTGGCATGGAAATTATCACTTGTTTAAATGCTGAATTATTGTTACATGTACAATGTATATTATATGGTAAACTCGTGATTTTTTGTGATCAAGTCTGCTTCCTTCATAGAACCAGTACTGGCTGTTGTTCTTTGAGAGGTCATTGGGTCGAGTCTGAATAAACAGAGTTATGTGAACAGCCACCATCATATTCATTGCACCACTGCTCCCTGCCCTTTTGATTAATATATTTCCTAATCTTTATATATTCTGTTTTTCCCTGAACAAATTTAAATCAAAACTTTATGTTAATCAACTGGACATCACAGGAAAACTGTTTTAATTGCTGTTTTCCTAGAATTTCTTAACTATGGAAATAAACAAGAAAAGTACTGTGTTGTCAGATAGAGAAGCTTTTTTATGAATATATAAAAGACACGTATAAAGTAAATCGTACATACCAGCAATGCGAATTTTAAAACTGTGAAAAAGTAATATGCAGTCAAACCTGTATTAGCAGTCACCTCTATAAAGCATCCACCTGTCTTAAGCAACCATATTTTCTGTTTCCCATTTTTATACTTTCAGAGTAAACTAACCTGTATTAATCAATCTGTTTTAAGAGGCCTCTTCTGCTCCTTCCATTGACTGGGCGCTTAAGACAGGTTTGACTGCAGTTCAACCAATTGGAGATTTATTATGTATAATCTTTAAAGAATATTATGCTTGATATTCTGTAATACATATTGTTTATAATTTATAGAACGGGTGTAGATGATGAGGATGCCGACATACAGTTTGATGGTAGCGGATTTATTTCTGCCATGCAGGAAATGTTTGGTGTGTAACATTGTATATATTCATTTATCAGGCAATTGTGAGACAAAGTGTTTAACCCTTTACTCCACAGTATCATAGCATTTTCCCGCACCAATCACAGAAGGCTTTAGAAAACAGTGCAGGAAGAGTTCAGATTGCTCGTCACTGTTTTCCACTCTGTCAGTTAATATAAATGTAATTCACCCAATAATTCAAAAGCCTTCAATATTAGCTGTCCAAAGGTGTCTATATTAGAGGTGTCCAAAGGTGTTGATAAAGGGTTAAACAGTAGCTAATTTAAAATCATTATATAAAATGTTAATGAAAACTAAAACAAAACTGATAATAGGCACCTGGTCTCATTTTTTTTTTTAAATCAAACTTATTCTCCCTCTTGTTTATCAAACTTTGCCATTTGTTGAATGACAGCATATTTGTAATTATTTTAGATCTTGTTACCTGTAGTTTATTAAAAACTATTTCTAATATTAATGTAAAAATAAACATATTCACACTTCAAAAAACTTAAAAATGTAGTTTTTATTGGAAGTTAAAGTAGATGCAATATTCCAAAATATCATATCCAATTCTGATTTTTTATGTTTCTATTCTGACAGATTTTGATGACACTGGAAGTGAGTCAAGTTCGGACATGAGTGAGTATGGATGGGAGGAGGACAGTGACGGGGAATCTAAACCCAAGTCCAAACCTCAGTCTAAGATTAAGCGTCCCCCATCACTGGACAAGTATATGGACATTATGGATAGAGAACTTGCAAAGACTGATGTTGGTAAAAGCTTTGAGAAACAGAGCAAACCAAAAGCCAAGGGTTCGCAGAAGGTATTGTGTTTTTCCACATTTCTAATTGCCTTGTTTATACAGTCAAACCTGTGTAAGCGGCCACCAGCCACTTGTCTTAAGCAGCCACATTCTCTTTTAACCATTTATATGCTTTTAGAGCAAATTAACCTGTATTATTCAACAGCACGACTTAAAGGCTGCTTTTGTTCCTTCCCTTGACTGGCTGCTTAAGGCAGCTTCATCTGAAATAATGATACCCATATTGTATTGTCCATGCTTTTGAATAAAAATTGACTTTAATTGTACAGTCAAACCTGTGTTAGCAGTCACCTCTATTCAACAGCCACATTTACTGTTTCCCCCATTTCTATGCTCTCAGAGCAAATTAACCTGAATTAAGCAACAGTCTGTCTTAAAAGGCCACTTTTTCTCCTTCCTTTTACTGACTGCTTAAAACAGGTTTGACTGTACATTGTATTATCAAATGAAGTTCACTATTCAATCAGCCATTTAAAATGTAATACCTTATTGAAGAAAGCAGCTCACATTTAAACAGTTTCAAACCTTTTTGTTTTCGTTTGATTTATGAAAATATTTCTGATTAAAAAAAAATCTTTTTCAGTTTTGATTTTATAAACATGTATATTCTTCTAGGATTCTCCAAAGAGAAAGAAGACAGAACCTCGAGATATCAACGAGGAAGATGACGATTTTCAACCAGTTGACGTAGACTTAAATGCCGTCAAAAACTTGCTTGAATCCTATGGTGCCCAGGATGGATTGCCTGGGCCAACCTCAAACATTTTAGGCAGCATGGGTGTCATTATACCACCAAATTTGGACAATTTTCAAGGCGAGGAAAAATCCTCAAAAGACTTGCCCCCCAAGAATAATTCTGAAAAATCTACACCAAACAATAGACCCGTCCCTGCGCCGCGCAGACCAACCAACAAATCTCCGTCATCGACTGCTGCACCTCCCAGACCTCCTACAAGACCCAGATTGAAGAGTAAAGAAACAAATGTTTAAACAGATGATAGATTTGTTCTGTAATAAAAATATATACTCAACTTCAAAAGAAATCTTACACTTTTTATTTCACTTGTATGTCAGAGATTTATAAATGCAATGTAACAGAATGACATATACCAAAAAAATTACTGTAAGGTTTCTTTTAGAGTTGAGTGTATATCTCATCATTTCTTTTCTTTACATACACATTTTAAATATAAATTCACAATAATAGTTTCACTTGTTCTGTAACTACACATAGAGAATAGTTGTTAGTTTCAAGGAAATATCGTGTTTATTTCATCGAGTGTCCACTGAAGTGGTATGGTTATGAAAGGCAGAGCCACTAACGCGTATGGCAATTTCGGTGTTCACACATGAAATTTAAACAAAATGGGTATTATTGCGGTTACACATAATTTTCATATAAATACTGTCAAGGAAGAGCTAAAACAGTTGTTTCAGTCATTTCTTTTCTTAAGCATGTCTGACTAGCAATCCAGGGGTCAATTTCAAATACCCGCCCGCCAAAGTCTCCATGATGATTACAACATTGCGTCTCTTTGTCATTCATATCTTACTGCTAATTTAAGTGAGAAAGTTATCGGTTACTTGCGGAGATGTGTGTGCTTGAGTACTGGTTAACCATCCAGGATCTCAGGAAAGAGTGGTTATGTTAACTGATCATCTATTAACCCTTGATGGCATAAAATTATGCAAAGTATTCAAAATATTCTAATCTTTTTCTATTACTCCATTTTTTAATCAGTGAACATCTAGGATGAGTTGACAGAACTGTTTTTGTTTTTTCTTACAAATATTTTCAATGTACGGAATAAACAAATGGAACATGTACAGATATAGGGCATGTATATTGTAGTACAAAGTGCTTGTTTTAACTATGTATGCATATAGAGATTTTACCACGACAGTTTTCTGGGTTTTACTGGTTTAAATGGAAGTAAATAAGTTAACTTTCTCATTAGCAAAGTACACTTGATTGCTTGCAGTTGGCTTAAACGTTAAATTTGTGTTTAATCACACGACTTATTAATAAAGAGAAAAGGAGGGACATAGCCGACATAGTCCGATATCCATTTGCTTTGGTAATGTAGTCATTCATTTGGTCATCAGTTGCATTTATAAACAAAGTAAACTTGTTTATCCATGCTGAGAACGCATGTGCATAACCTGATCAAGTTCAGCAATAAATTATCAAGTTCAAAATCATGGTATGGGTCCTTAAAATGTATTGAAAAACTTTAGGAAATAATAATTGTAAGGGTAAGTGACGCAATGAAATCACAGATTTTTTAGAAATTTGATAGTTTTAAAACAGATGCTCAATTATTTTGTAATCTCTTTATTCATTGTCTTGTCTTTTGTTTTCTATTTTCAATTGGACAGCTAGAAGAATAAGGCTATAAGGATTTTTCATTACATATTTTTTCAGGATCATCAAACAGTGCTCATGAGCCCATTAATGGCAGTTTTGAATATATAATTAATAGAATCGTATTGACATTTCTGTGACGTTCGTGATGGTTGATCCGTATATTCCTAGTCCAGAACATGAATTCATCAATCTTTGCAGTAGGGAAATCAGTGTTTCAACTTTGTCTAAACCAAATAGATTACAATGGTTTTTATTTTAATGTTGCAGAAACAGTCTTATTTCTTTTAATCTGCAATTTCGTGGGAATTAAATATTTCTATCTCAATCTAGAGTCAAGATAAAATTCACATGCTTTCCGTTGTTATTTTACATTATTTGTACCAGATAGATATAGAGTATAAACTGTTTTCTTGTTTAGGATATCTTTGTGTGTATTTTGCACACAAACCCATTAATAATTCTAAGGTTGAGGTAAGACAATGCCAGAATATGTTGATACTGTATGCACAGATGGGAATTAAGTGAGTTTGAATCCCTGCTTAGCCAGTCTCTGTGGTGATGGGTTTGAACTTTGCTCTACAGCCATGAGTCTCCCACCTTTGAATATGTGGGACACTAGTCTTATAGAGATAATTAATGTTTAGTATTGCTAGCTGGTCTCAGCAATGGATGATTAGGTATTAAGCTGACTGCCATTAAATAACTGAAATACTGTTGGGGAAAAAAAAGCGAACAGATGAGAATTGTATTTCAAAGTTGAGTACCTGTTATACACCAATAAAAAAAGCAGTTTTGCTTTAGATAAGGAATGTGTGAGTCACTTCATTATTTCTTGAACACTTGAAAAATAAGTTGTATATGATTTGTATTTGGTCAAGGAATAATGCCACACACTTGACTTGGACCCAACTCAGATATTTAGTGGGAGTGTGAATTCACATGACTTGTACCAGTGCTACAGTTTAAAAAATTAGATTTAAAATCTGATCCCATATGCTCAAAGGTTTGATGGATTTATGCACACACATACACATATATGTTACAGACTAAATGACTATTTTGTTGATTTTATTTAGCCATATTTTTGCAATTATTTGCTTGTGCTATAAGTTGTATTTTTATATATATACATGTATACTTACATGAATTTTCATTGTTTATTTGTGTTGTTAGTCATCGAGTCATTTTTTGTATGGAAACCTAGTTTCTACTTAAATTTTTTTTATAGTTATTGTATATAATAAAACATGCAAAATGGAAAGCATAGTTTTGAATATACCTGCAAAAAAAATGTATGATTTGTTAACTGAAAAACATGCATATTCGGGTATTTAAGCTGAAGCGAATGTTAGAATACCATGTCTCAAATCAACCAACTAAAATGCATATTAAATTATAGCTGAACTCAGTTGTGAATGAACTCATATTTGGGTCTGACTTTGAGGTTAGTAATAATTTTCATGCTCAAACTCAAATTCGTATGCAATTTCCAGGATTCATATTAAACATAAATTTACGTTGCAAACACTCTACGTTGAGTTTGACAGTATTAATGCAGATTTACCATAGAAAGAACCCGGTTTGAGTAAAGTAACTCGGGCTCAAACTCAAAATTGCCGATGTTTAAATATTTTTCAATTGCATACATTTGGTTTTGATTATAAAACATATTTTTGTAGACATTTTCTGATAACTTAACATTGAAATTGACTGTTTTTGTAAGGAAATGATGTAATTTCTTGTAAAATTGTTTTTAAGGCAATTTTTAGAATTTAAGTTTGAGTCTTGATGGATTTAAACCCTGGCCAACTGTTGTAAAATAAAATTTTGATGAGTTTTGCAGCAAAGTTATTCTTAGTTCTCTTTCCAAAACACTTTTAAATATTGATTTATTATTAAATCCAACCATACAGAGGTTGTAAGACAATTTTTATGATTCATATAAAATGTTTTAAAGTGCAAACACTGGACACGTACCTGAATTTTTAAGTATTAATACATATTTGAGGAAGAAAGTTACTGGTATTTATGTATATTTTGTTAAGAGTCGATTTGTTTTTGAGTTGAGCATGGAGATCTTTTTTGTAATCAGACACAGATGGTCTCCAAGTACTGGTTCTGCATTGGAAAAAAATTTTAGACCGATTTTCAAAAGCTCTTGGCTTTTTTCACAATCAAGCTAATATAAACAAAATGGCCGTGGATATAAGATCCTGAATACAGACTTCAGTGCTATGCTTTCAACATTTGTACATTACTAAATGTATAATATTATGTGATTAATGTAGGTTGTGCTCAGTATAAATAAAAACTTGGAAGATTAAAAAAAAGTTAGATATAATCTGATGTGCTAAGATGAGAGGAAATATTGTATGCATTGAATGAGTCTAATATACAGGTACATTCCGGGTTTGTTGTATATTTCATGTTACAGAACACAAGGTTGTGTTAATTTATCCCTTCCAAAGGCTGAAGACAAATGTATCAGTTATGTATCGGAATTGTATAGAAGATAGCGGGCACTAACGTTACAAGTTGCAAATTAGGGCATAGATTTTAATATGCTCTATTTATTTGCATTAAAGTTTGGGGTATAGATTTCCCGATCTGCTGTCTGAAGTTGCAACAGATTCACTTTATCTCTAATCATCTTCTGTGTAGATTCAGTGGCAAATTAAATTGAAAGTGTGGTGGCAGTTTAGTGGATAGTTTTGGTCTCTTGATCAGAGGTTGCGCGTTTGATTCCCAGCTAAATCCGATGCTTCTAACTGGGAACCAGACTCGAGAGTGGTTCATATTAACCTTATAATTAACTAACTGATAAATTCTACATGAATTATGATAATGTCCACAACATGGGGTTAAGAATACATGCAACAGTGATGCACACCTGTAGTTTTTTCTTGTTTTTGTATATTTTTGTTTAATTCTTGTTCGTTTACAATTATTGTATCATTCAGTCAATGTTTTGTTTTTCTGTTTATTCATTATTTTTTTCTGCCAAGCAGAACTGTGAAAAGTTCATAATTTCATAACCAAATTTCAAATGAATTGTTCAAATTTCACCATTAAGGTTGCCTTTTTTGAATATGTTTTTGGATTACGATGCTGAAGTGCTCAGAATATATTCATTTAATCATTCAATTATCTTTTACGCCAATTTATGTTTTAATGCAATTATTTACATAGATGTTTTTTTATATGCCAAATTACACATTGTGTCCATTTATAACAATACAGCGAAATCTCAGTTACTGGTATTCCAAATTCACAGGCCCATGAAAAAATCAATTAAGACAAATCATCCAAATTTTAGTTTTTATATAAGTTTTTTTTTCCAGATTGAGGGAATGGGGTTTAGTGTCAATTACTATTGTATATGGCAACCCGTTTTATTGATGGAGGAAAACCACTGAATGAATAGAACCAAAGTCCTTTGCAAGTAACTGACAAACCTTCTTGTGAAGTGTTTGAACCCAGCTGGGCTTGAATGTATGTCCTTATTGCTTGGAGATAGTGATGGACCGCTCTGCCATGGAGAGTCTGGACTTCTGTTTAACCAACATTTTCTAAAGTTTTACATAAATACTTTAACCCTTTACTTCATAAAGACACCTTTGGACACCTCTAATATAGAAGGCTTTTGAACAATTGGGTGAATTATGTTTATATTAATGACAGAGTGGAAAACAATGCAGGAAGTGTTCAGATTGCTCTTCCTGCACTGTTTTCAAAGGCATTCTGTGATTGGTATCTATGGAGTAAAGGGTTAAAAAACATATTAACCAGATTTTGACTGTTTACTTATTAATCCTTTAATTAATGTCATTTGAAGTATGTGCAGTTGTACAGGAACCAATCTAAATTCATGATCATCTGGATGCTTTTCTTAGATTAAATTTTTGAAGTATATATTTAAATATGGTGGTGAAACAGAAGCCTGGATGTATTCTGAATAACTCATTTGTGGGATGAAGAGCTTTGTAAATAACTGAGTTTTAACTCTATTTCTTCAACTGTGCAATGCTCTGTATGGAGATTTTGCCTTGCTTTGTATGTCACTTTGTAAATATGTCCAAATGACAGGACAGTCATGCCTGGTAGGAGTTTTCATTTATCATCTTATCTCTTTCTGGGTTCGCTGTATAAACATAGATAGTTTATTTGTTTGTGGGAACATGCAATGCCATTCATTTTATTTTTTTCAGTCACCGAGCCAAAGACTCGAGGGGAACTTTTATTATCATTCTGTACCCGTCATCCCTTAACATTTATCTTGCATGTACTCTAGAACTTGTAATTATCATTGGATCAAATCATACACAGAAACTATACAATCCTAAGTTCTCAAATAAGTTCCTGATCTGGCCAAAGATGGTAGAGTTCAAGCCGTAGAAATATTGAAAATTACTTTCTTATAATCTTCAAAATCATTTGGGCAGTATATAATTGCTGCCTTGTTTCCATCTGAATGAGATGAAACTTGGTACATAGTAGCAACTTTAAATGGCTCATATTTGTTGAACTTCTTGATCCAATCACCTTGTTCTCTTCAACACGATGATACTGGCATGTGGATGGTCATAAATTAATCAGAAAGTTAGTCAAAGTTGCAGCTCTAGAAAATGTAAGTCTTATCATAGTGACACCTTTGTTTACTTTTCTTGTATAAAATGAGTAATTAATGAGTTGTTTAATACAGTCTATGCATTAGTGGATGGGAAACATTATAATGAAAAAATGAATAATGATTTTACATTGAATAATTTTCTTGCGATACAGGTGAGCAATTAAGGGTCATTATGGCCCTCTTGTGTATTTAGAGCTTAATATTTTACTTACATCTCTGAGATTAATTTTCTTTTTCTTACAATACATCAAAACACAAATGTTAGACAATTTTTTTTCTCCTTTGACTGTTATTAAAACATTTCATAGCATTGTACAGCTATACTAAGGACTAAAAGTCTACTTTTGGTAGAATAAGGTACCATGACTGCTTCTCTATTCTTGTCTAGGACAATACTTCCTTGTTCTCTGTTGCATTAAGTAAGGCTTGTCCTATCACTAGGCATTATTTGACATAATAAAGGGGTGACTGAATTAATATTAATTAAAGTTTATTTGGAAAGTGGTCTAATAAACTTTTATTCGGAATACCTGGATATTAACATTTAAATTAACGTTCAATATACAGTAAAACCTGTGTATGTGGCCACCTCTATTAAGCAGCCACATTTGCTATTTCCTGTTTCAATGTTTTCAAAGCAAATTAACCTGTATTAAGCAACCACCTGTCTAAAAAGGTCATTTTTGCTTCTTCCCATAATTGGCTGTTTAAGACAGATTTGACTGTATATCAATTAAAACCTACTCAATTATCTTTAGAATAAGGATAAATAAAATACTAGGATAGTGTCCTTCCCTACAATGTTTATTTGGTTTGTCATGAAAATGTAACAAGCTCAACAGCCTCGTTTTGATGCGTTTTCTTAGCCTCCCCTGATAAACTTGGTAAGGAATGGTATTCTCCATATAATTTGTGAAAGGAATGTAAAGAAACTTCTAAAACAAGAACTTTAAATATTTTTTACCCATCATGCACCAGCACTTTATCTTTAAAAAATTTCTACAAGTATATCAACTGTATTTTGTCAAGTTTTATATGCATAATAAATTGAAAAATAAAGATAAGTTTACTATTTCAATTGTTTTTATTGTTTTTGATATTATGGTAACCATGTAAGGATTCTGTCCAATAATTATGTTCCTATGCATACTGGAAAAGGATAGCTGTAACTTTACAAATGTAAGATTATAGAACAGAACAGAATTTTATACAATATAACTGAAACATATGCAGTTCATCGTTATTTACACAAACAATACAATACATGAATGAGAGGGAACATAATTATGTAACAAACATGAATATATTTGAATTTAATAATCATTCATATACCGCAGTTATGTACATTTACAAATAAATTATTATTTGAATTTAAAGCATTTGATCTTTGCTTAAATGTCTTGATTATAAAAATCTTACATTGGTTTGGGATTTGGATTGATAATTTCATATCTGAAGCGAAAAAGCCATGAATAATTATTTGAATCGATTCAACATTAACACTTTTAATACAATCACTTTTTAAGACGTCAACTTAAATAATATATTTCTATACTTCACATCATTCACGGTTCCAATGTCACAGTGCAAGAATTTTATCTCAGCCCTACGATGAGTTAAAAATATTTGACCCTGTTAAAAATGCAGATTTCTGTATCCGATATGCAAAAAATTCCCATCTCCCCTCAGAGATAACATTCACTTGCTGTGACAATAGAACAATTTATGACACTACTAACATCTTAAAAGTGATCGTGGTATAAAAGGATGAAAAATTAAATTAAAATAATTATTTGAATCGGTTTGGTATGCAAGTAAGAGAATCATTCAAGGCTTTTAAGGTTCAGATAGAAAACTATGTCCCTTGGGATAGCTGATTAAGCGGTAACTGCCACAAAAAGCCTCAACAGATTCTTGTAGTCATAAACCTTTGTTGTATTGTCACAAATGGTTGGAAAAAGGAAGAATAATTCGATATAGATATAATAATTGACATTGCACCAGCTCCAATACTATATAAATATAACTGGCTTAAACTGATGAGAGGTTCAGCTATTTGCATGAAGTGCTTGTTAATTTTTGGCTTCCTTCTGTATATTGCTTTAAAAATTATTTTTTTTAATCTAAAGTACATGCACTTGATTGAAAGCTATATTAAATTGGTCAATGGCTATTTAAGTATGAACACATTTTATGCAGACCTTAAATAATAGTTTTACTTCAAAACTTGGTTATTTTACTCCTTTACCAGTAAACACAAAATGAAGATAATAATATTCTGTAGTATTATAGAAAAATCTCATATACATGAATCTGAAATTTCCACCTCAAAATAATAACAAGTGAATGTAACTGTATTGATTTCAAATTTATTAGTGTGTACATGATGATAAAACTTGTCATGCCAGGTGTCCCTTATATAACCTTGTTTTGCACATAAATAATAAATGAACAATGCCAAGTTCAAGTATGGTGCATAAACCATTTCCTGGCTGCAGTTAGTAACATACCGAATGAAGTTTAGCAACAAAAATTCAACATTCAATCACCATGGGTACCTAGATAGTCATGTAAATTACGAATGTCATTACACATAATTAAAACTGAATTTGAGTAGCAAACAGAATTTATTTTATCTGACTTTTATGTTTTAATTTTAATATAAATGGACATGATTTACTGACATTGAGAAATACAGATACTTAATGCATGACTGGGATGTTACTTTTCTATTTCTAAAAAGACATTCTTTACAGTCTTTGATTTCCTTGTAAAATTTCCCTCTGCAGCCATGCAATATAAAAGAAATCTTTTAACAATAAACAATTTTATCTCGCAAAAATGGACAATGACTGTTTAGAACAAAAATGCAATCAATCAAACAATCTTTTATTGTATTGGCGAATAGCAAAATATGCGAGATTAAATTTATAATATATTTATATTGTTTTAACCCTTTACTCCACAGATACGCGTTTTCCTGCACCAATCACAGGAGGCCTTTGAAAACAGTGCAGAAAGAGTTCAGATTGCTCGTAACGAGCAATCTGGACACTTCCTGCACTGTTTTCCACTCTGTCAGTTAATATAAAGATAATTCACCCAATAATTCAAAAGCCTTCTATATTAGAGGTGTCCAAAGTCTCTATATGAAAAGACTTACTGAACATATTTTACTTAGTATACAGTAGTAAATAAATATAAATATATTTATTTTTCTTCTTTTACTGCATACCCCGTCTTTACAAGAGATCAATATTTATAAGCATGGAATTGCTTAGCAATATTACAAGTTTCCCTCGGACTTGCTTTATAAACCTGAAATCATTGGTCTTCAGAAGAATCATTGGTCTTCAGAAGAACATGAGTGTTCATATGTGTGGTGAATAAAAACAGTTCATTGTATGAATATGTCGTTTCTCTCGATCTGCCGACACGTCATGCCAACATGAGGGCGCTGACAAGTAGCCTGTCTATATCATGTATTCTATCTACAGCCTTCAGCAGTCGGACCCCCGCCCCCAAACACTCCCGCTCCGCCAATGGCATACCGTCTAAATCTGCATTGTGAGCTGCACCTATCAACCTGTAAAACAGACAATCATACAACCGATAATGGTCAAGTGAATTTATAGTAACATTACAGAATTGTGTAAAAATATATACCATCCAAACAAAAAAGCCCTAACCATTTCTTTGCTCAGATCTTGGGGCCTGAGGTTTGGATTGCCCTTTATGCAACTCTCACCTCAGTCTCGAGTCATTATAGAATGATATTCTCACATGTGAAAATAACATCATTTTCGTGCCATTCTGTCATAGCATCTGAATTTGAAATATGTTTACTTTTACATTTGTTTGCAGAAATATTAAATTTTACCACAACATATTTATGTTATGACGTCACCCCATCAGCAGACGACATAAGATAAACTTTGGCACACCATTATTGAAAATAAATTGGTTTGAGGTATCCCTGTAACAGTTGATAATTGGGCTGCACTGGATAGGGTTTCTAAGGATCTTACTACTGCTGTTATTATAAATATGCCAACATCTGTTTGAACTACATCCCTGTTTAGATATTATTTAATTATACCAGTGTACAAAGTTCCATTAAACTATGTTAAGTGTTTTTTTTTATATAGCAAAAGTCCACATAATATTTTATTCACACTCATAAATTACACCTTTGTCATAGACAACAATGAAATATAATGACATTGACATTACTTCAGAATGATGACAATCATGATTTTATGACATACTTTTAACCATAAAGACAGGCAAGTATGGATAGGAATACTGATTCTTGCATACCAGACAAGGATTTACACAAAGTTTTATCCTACACACCCTCCATGCACTCGTCTTACCCTTCTGTGACATTGCAACCATTTATGACATAACATATTAAAACATATAATGTAGCATATCTAATATGAAGTCTTAAAAACCACCATGGTAAAAAAATAGCCATTAAATGTGTTTGGTATGCAAGAAAAATTATCTTATGTTTTTTGGCTTAGATATAAAATCATGTCCCTTCGGATATCTGTTTTCGTAGGAACCCGGAAGAGCCTTGTACTTGCCAAAACAGTTACCGGTATCCCTCAGGATGGAATTTTCAATCCGAACCTTAAACTCATATAAGATAATCTCTCATACCCATGTCACCAGGATATCCCTGTTCAGCAGGAAAGAAAAAACTACTGGTGTCTTGTAATAAATGGGGTGCCAGGTTGAGTGTTAGAGCATCAGCCCCAGGATCTCAGGGTTATGGGTTTGATGCTCCGCAAAAGACCATGTGTGGTGTTCTTGAACAAGACACTTTATCCACAAAGGCTAAGTTCTGGTTTTACCCAGGAAGACCTGGAGCCTGATTTGTCTAAGTTGTAATAACTTGTTTCACATTCGAGGTAAAGGTTAATAAAAAATTAAAACAAATAATTTATAAGTTAAACAAGAAAGATGTTTGTGGAAGCATTGAATTTAGATATGTGACAAGGAGCCTGGAAAGATTGATTAAAAACACAAGAGACCCAAGAGGGCCTGAGGACGCTCTACTGACTCATAGTCGCCATAGCACTTTTTGAAATTCTACTATGCAATAGAAACATCAGGGCGGGGTCATTTTTAACTCTAGGGACACCATTTGAACAAATCTAACAAAACTATAGTTGGTCATCATTACTACATAAATATTTTGAAAATCTGTTGGGCCGTTCATGAGAAGAAGATTTTTTAAGTTTTGGACTATTTTTAGTAATGGCGGCCATCTTGAATTTCAGATCGAAAAAAAAAAATCTTCTGTATAGTCTCCTATGCAATAGAAACACCCATGTGAAGTTTCAGTTTAATTGGCCTAGTGGTTTCAGAGAAAGTGCTGCTAACAAACGACAGACGACGGATGACAGACAACGCGCCATCGCATAAGCACTTCTGGCCTTTGGCCAGTAGAGCTAAAAATGAAAAGCTCTGAGAAAAACAAAATATTGATCTAAATTGAATCTACTTGAAAATGTTAACCTCTTGGCCGAATACAGTTTTAATGCTGTAATAGTAAATGCCTTCAATGTTTGTCTGGAACATTAGTATCTAGTATCCTGATATACCATGTGGACCATCAGAAAAATGGCTCATCCTTTTTTAACAGCTGTGACGTGAATTGGCTTCTGTTTCAGCAACATGTTACTTACATACTTAAACACTCAAAATATGAAAACATTCTTTAATCAATATCAGTGAAACCAACTGCAGTTTTGAAGGAGCTAGTCTAAAATCATGATCACCTGGATGCTTTTCATATTTAAGTTTCTAGATATTTAAGTATATACTTAAATATGATGCTGAAATAGAAGCTAGGACACCAAGTATTGGAAAACAAGAAATGTCACAGATATGTGTCACATACCCCCCAAATGGTCTGTGAAAATAATGATATATTTTAAAATAAGTAGCAATTTAAATGTATCCATAAATGTCAAGAGTAATGGAATGATTTCAAACTAGACACGCACTTTCATGCTTTTCACATTGAAGTGTGACCTAGACCTTTGAGGTAAGGTACTGGGTCTTACACGCAACACGTTATGTCATGTTGATCAATGGATCAATTGAGCCAAGTGTTTTTGAAACATCTGTGTATGATAAAGTTACAGACTGGACTTGAAATCTCAAAACTCAAAGTGTGACCTTGACCTTTGAGGTACGGGTCTGGGTCTTACGTGTGACGTATCATCATTTCATCTTGATCAAGTGAGCCAAGTAAAAGACAAAGTTACAGAGCAGACAAGAAATATCAAACAAATTGTAAGTGTGACCTTTGAGGAAAGGTTCTGGGTCCTACACGTGACACTTCATCATGCTATGTTGATCAATTGAGCTAAGTGCTTTTGAAATCCATCCATGTATGACAGAAGTTAAGGACTAGACATGAAATCTCACACAGACTCAAAGTGTGACCTTGACCTTGGAGGTACAGGTGTGGGTCTTGGGCATGACACGTCGTCATGTTATGCTGATCATTTGTAGCAAATATTTTTTTTTTAATTCCATCTATACATGACAAAGTTACAGACCGAACACGAGATCTCAGACTGAAAGTGCTGTCAAACAAAGTTAAATTGTGACCTTGACCTTTGAGGTATGGGTGTGGGTCTCACGCATGACACGTCATCATGTTATATTTATCATTTGTAGCAAGTATTAATAAAATCCATCTATGCATGACAAAGTTACAGGCCGGACACAAAATATCGGATGTAAGAATGGACGAACACTGTGATTACTGTATGCCAACCCAAAAGTTTTGGAGGGCTATACAAACTATTACTGTGGCCTTTGAACTCAAGTTCTGATTCCACTATTTTAAAGTATGTGTGTTGCCATTATTATGAACCACAGAGGTGGTCTCGCATGAAGAAGGCCATGGGTTAGACTTACCATGGGCCTGTGACATGATACTCCAATGTATCAGTGCTTAGAAAACTATTTCAAGTAGAAAAAAAGTTGAAAAATGATGCTAAACACCATACAACAAGCTTAATAGTCATTTTAATGACACACTTTACTATGATACTGAAGTACACGAGCATGTAACTGTCACGTAACTGTAACAGAACTATTCTCTCCTCAAAAATGTTGAAGTTAAAAATACATATAGTTTGGTTATGGCTATTGGAAGGCACAGAAAGCAAATACAAATTAAGATATAGGTAACTTGCCTTCTGACTATTTCACATCCAGCAAACCCAGCTACCTCCGACAGCAGATTGTTCTCATATGTCTCCCCACAGTCCATAGCAGTTGTCATGTGAGATATGTATGCTTGCACTGTTAAATAAAGCAAAATAAGTACAGTTACACTGTCAAATAGAGCAACACAGGTATGATCACACTGTACACTATAGCAACTCATGTATGATCACACTGTACAATAATAGAATCCTCACACTGTACAATATAGCAACACAGGTATGATCATACTGTACAATATAGCAACACACGTATGCTCACACAGTACGATATAGCAACAAAAGAATCATCACACTGTACAATATAGCAACATAGGTATAATCACACTGTCAAATAGAGCAACACAGGTATGATCACACTGTACAATATAGCAACTCATGTATTATCACACTGTACAATAATAGAATCCTCACACTGTACAATATAGCAACACAGGTATGATCACACTGTACAATATAGCAACACAGGTATGATCACACTGTACAACATAGCAACACAGGTATCATCACACTGTACAATATAGCAACATAGGTATAATCACACTGTCAAATAGAGCAACACAGGTATGATCACACTGTACAATATAGCAACACATGTATCATCACACTGTACAATATAGCAACAATAGAATCCTCACACTGTACAATATAGCAACACAGGTATGATCACACTGTACAATATAGCAACACAGGTATGATCACACTGTACAACATAGCAACACAGGTATGATCACACTGTACAATATAGCAACACATGTATCATCACACTGTACAATATAGCAACAATAGAATCCTCACACTGTACAATATAGCAACATAGGTATGATCACACTGTACAATATAGCAACACAGGTATGATCACACTGTACAATATAGCAACACAGGTATGATAACACTGTACAATATAGCAACACATGTATCATCACACTGTACAATATAGCAACAATGGAATCCTCACACTGTACAATATAGCAACATAGGTATGAACACACTGTACAATATAGCAACACAGGTATGATCACACTGTACAATATAGCAACACAGGTATGATCACACTGTACAATATAGCAACAATAGAATCCTCACACTGTACAATATAGCAACAATAGAATCCTCACACTGTACAATATAGCAACATAGGTATGATCACACTGTACAATATAGCAACACAGGTATGATCACACTGTACAACTTAGCAACACAGGTATGATCACACTGTACAATATAGCAACACATGTATCATCACACTGTACAATATAGCAACAATAGAATCCTCACACTGTACAATATAGCAACACAGGTATGATCACACTGTACAATATAGCAACACAGGTATGATCACACTGTACAATATAGCAACACAGGTATGATCACACTGTACAATATAGCAACACATGTATCATGACACTGTACAATATAGCAACAATAGAATCCTCACACTGTACAATATAGCAACATAGGTATGATCACACTGTACACTATAGCAACACAGGTATGATCACACTATACAACATAGCAACAATAGAATCCTCACACTGTACAATATAGCAACATAGGTATAATCACACTACAATATAGCAACACAGGTACAATCACACTGTACAATATAGCAACACAGGTATGCTCACACTGTACGGTATAGCAACACAGGTATGCTCACACTGTACAATATAGCAACACAGGTATGATCACACTACAATATAGCAACAATAGAGTCATCACAATGTACAATATAGCAACATAGGTATGATCACACTGTCAAATATAGCAACACAGGTATGATCATAATGTACAATATAGCAACACAGGTATGATCATAATGTACAATATAGCAACATTAGCGTTCTCACACTGTTAAAATAGCAACACAAGTATGTTCACACTGTACAATATAGCAAAGCAGCTATGCTCACACTATACAATATAGCAATTTAAGTATGATCACACTGTACGATATAGCAACATTAGCATCCTCACCTGTAAAAATAGCAACACAGGTATATTCACACTGTACGATATAGCAACAATAGCATTCTCACATTTTAAAAATAGGAATATAGGTACATGTATGTTCACACTGTACGATATAGCAACATTGGTATGTTCACACTGTAGGATATAGCAACACAGGTATGCTCACACTGTATGGTATAGCAACACAGGTATGCTTGCACTGTACAACATAGCAACACAGGTATGCTCACACTGTATGGTAAAGCAACACAGGTATGCTCACACTTTACGATATAGCAACATTGGTATGTTCACACTGTATGATATAGCAACACAGGTATGCTTACACTGTACAATATAGCAACAAAGGTATGCTCACACTGAACGGTATAGCAACACATGTATGCTGACACTGTACACTATAGCAACACCGGTATGCTCACACTGTATGATATAGGAACACAGGTATGCTCACACTGTATGATATAGCAACACAGGTATGCTCACACTGTACAGTATAGCAACACAGGTATGCTCACACTGTACGATATAGCAACACAGGTATGCTGACACTGTACACTATAGCAACACAGGTATGCTCACACTGTATGATATAGCAACATTAGCATTCTCACACTGAATGATATAACAACATTAGCATTTTCACACTGTGAAATATAGCAACATTAGCATTCTCACACTGTATGATATAGCAACACAGGTATGCTCACACTGTACGATATAGCAACATTGGTATGTTCACACTGTATGATATAGCAACACAGGTATGCTTACACTGTACAATATAGCAACACAGGTATGCTCACACTGTATGATATAGCAACACAGGTTTGCTACACTGTATGATATAGGAACACAGGTATGCTCACACTGTATGATATAGCAACACAGGTATGCTCACACTGTACGGTATAGCAACACAGGTATGCTCACACTGTATGATATACGAACACAGGTATGCTCACACTGTACGATATAGCAACACAGGTATGCTCACACTGTACGATATAGCAACACAGGTATGCTCACACTGTATGATATAGCAACACAGGTATGCCTACACTGTATGATATAGGAACACAGGTATGCCTACACTGTATGATATAGGAACACAGGTATGCTCACACTGTATGATATAGGAACACAGGTATGCTCACACTGTATGATATAGGAACACAGGTATGCTCACACTGTATGATATAGCAACATTAGCATTCTCACACTGAATGATATAACAACATTAGCATTTTCACACTGAATGATATAACAACATTAGCATTTTCACACTGTGAAATATAGCAACATAAGCATTCTCACACTGTATGATATAGGAACACAGGTATGCTCACACTGTATGATATAGGAACACAGGTATGCTCACATTGTACGATATAGCAACTTTAACATTCTCACACTGTACGATATAGCAACATTAGCATTCTCGCACTGTATGATATAGCAACACAGGTATGCTCACACTGTATGATATAAGAACACAGGTATGCTCACACTGTATGATATAGCAACATTATCATTTTCACACTGTGAAATATAGCAACAATAGCATTCTCACACTGTACGATATAACAACATTAGCATTTTCACACTGTGAAATATAGCAACATTAGCATTCTCACACTGAATGATATAACAACATTAGCATTTTCACACTGTGAAATATAGCAACATTAGCATTCTCACACTGTATGATATAGGAACACAGGTATGCTCACATTGTACGATATAGCAACTTTAGCATTCTCACACTGTACGATATTACAACATTAGCATTCTCACACTGTGAAATATAGCAACATAAAGACCTATCATCTGATACCCAAGTTTTATATGCCACTGATATTGTGTTTATGAAAGCCAAAAAGCATTTGGCAGAAACAAGCACCCTGAACAATTAATAGACTACCTACCTGTGTGTGGGGTACTACATGGCCGAGTGGTCTAAGGTGCCATCTCAAGATCACTTACCTCTCACCGCAAAGGATGTTGGTTTGAGTCCCGCTCCCTCCAAAAGCTTTATCTGAGGAAGTTTGTCAGTTACTTTTGGAAGGATGGTAAATCCACTGCAATTCATTCTGAGGTCTTCTTCCACCAATGAAACTGGATATGCCATATATATAACCTGTCATGTGTTGAAAATGGCATTAAAACATCATTAAAAAAATCCCTACCTGTGTTTTTACATGCATCAATCATTTTGTATGCAACCTGCCTTCTCTCTTCATTATTCTCCTCTATTGACATGTTTCTGTAGTAACTAAATATATAATTGGCAATTAACAGTCCAAGATCAAAAGCAGACGGTCCCACGCACGCAAACTCCATGTCCATAATTCTAGCATCCTGGTCTTTTACGAGAATAGAACCTGTATGAAGGTCTCCATGGATTAGACACTCTTTTTTCTCCAGAAATAATTTCAACATTTTCTTGACTGCTGCTAGGACTTCATGATCACCATATATTGTGTGAAGGATCTCTTTTACTTCCGCTGAACATTTATTGGTCTCGTCTCCCTCAGTGAATGGTCGGGTAAAGATAAACTGTTCCGATAGTGATGTCATGTTGGAATTTCTGTAACATAGCATTATAGATAATTATGTTTGATTAATGGCGGCTTTGACAGACAAAATACTGAAACAAAGTTTGAAAGCTTAGTTGATAAAACTATCTAAGATGACAAATTAACAAAAGCTTAAACTGATACTAGTCGTCCATAACGTCTTACACAACAATCAATTTTGTACTGTTCTACATATAGAGAAATGTACTTCTGAAACACTTTATACATTACTAATGGTTCTTAAAGTGTATTGTTTTCATAGGTTGTCTTTTGTTGGTCTAAATATGCAGGGGGAACAATGCGTTAACCCGACTGATGTTTTGATGGTACCCCTTCATTTTTGACAATTCTGCCCATTTGTTGCAGTGTATCACTACGCATCTTTAAACTGTTATAGCTTTATCAAGCAGTATCCAATGTCATTCAAACTTGGCAGAAATCATGAAAATGTTCCAATATTCCCATATGCACAAAGAAAAATGACATTTTATGCATTTTCAACAAAACAAAAATGCCAAACCACTTTACACTGCTCTATTTCTTTGGCGTAAGAATCTTGCTACCATCATGTAAGGGAGGTAATTCTAAAAGCAACCACATAGACAAACAAATTTAAGGCAAAAGTACCTTGGGTGTTGTTAAAGTGGGGTGGTAGTGCAGCTAAACTATGGCCCACTGAATAAAATGTTGGTTACTCATGTCAGAGGTCATGCAGTCCGAGTCTCAACCCAATGGCCCCTCAAAAACAGCACTCAGTACTGGTTCTACCCAGGAAATGAGTGATTCATATAAGCTCTGAGCCTTCTTTGTAATCAAGATGAAATATACGAGTACATATAATTAAATGCTGTTAAGTGGACAGAGATGAAAATAATATTTTTTTATAATTTATGGGTGAACTTGGACAATAATTATCAGATGTGTCCAGTTTAAGTTTTCAACACCAGAATCCTATTTTGTATTCTTTGCTTACTCGAAGTCTTTGTCCAGTTGAGTCAACCTGTCTGCACCAATTGTGCCTACATGTGTACCTGCATGTACAGCTGCTAGCTTCTTCCCTATACTGGACGCTACAGTAGGCTCAAACTCACCACGCATCAGCAAGCAGCGTAACATTTCATACCCTCTGAGGTCTTCCATACAAACTAATGATAAAATTATACAAATTATAAGTAAAACAAAGTAAAATGGCATATAAAGATTATAATTAATAAAAACAAGCAGTAGAAAGAGATTCCCAGAATACCAAATATGATTTCTGTACTGGGTTTCTTAGAGGTTATAAAGTAACTGTTTATTGTCTCCAAAATAGAAATTTATACAATTTGACTCATGAGCTTGTATGAATTTCCTCTGGCATCAAAGTGTATGTACTTAATTTGAGAAATGAAGTAAACATTTTCGACAACATATATGAACAGGTTCCTGTTTCAGTAACCGCAGCCCGCGATAAAATCGCTCATCGGCCAGTATCTTGTTGTGCTGAAAAAATAGACAAATAAAATGGAAAATGGCGACCTGTGTATTAATGAATTTCTCATAAATAAGATAAACTACAAGGACGGGATCAACTATTACTTTCAAATGAAACCTTCCTCTTTGTGATTCAATAATCTATCCATCATTACTGACATGAAGTTATAATAGTGATGAATCTTTAAATATGTTAGTGAAACAGGAGACAGTACTGATAACGGACTATCAAGGCTGGCAAATACAAGTACCAGTCCTGCTTAAATACAACAGTAATCAAAATAATTAAAAAAAAAATCTAAAAGAAATAATTCAATTCTTCTTGGAAAAAACAAAACTTTTTTCTAAACAATCAAATACATGTCATACCTGCATTGTTTTCTTTGTCGTGGGTATATGGTATGGGTACAGAGCCTGGAGATAAGGTATGAAACTGGACCAGGGCTTTGTACTCTATGTCTATCCTCTGTTCTCCCAGTGGGTACCCTTCACCAAGGCACTGAAAACATTAATGTTAAATGTTATACGATGTTGTTGAGATTTTTGTTATTTTTTTTTTAAATCTTCATTGGAATTTTAACATAATAAAAGTTAATTTATTGCATTTCCAGTTTTATTGGTGCAGGAGGACCTCAGGCTGAATCTGAGTAGAATCACTGTCTTTCTGTAAATAACAAACTACTTTGCATACAGTTTAGTTTTAAGACAGTTGGGTTCAAACCCACTATCTTGGTGATTAGAGGTAAGACATTGCTGCATCTTGGGCAGAGGATGTATCTGATGTATATCAAAAAAGTAAGTTGGAGCTTTTTGAACTTCAATATTAATATCTTAACTTTCAATATTAGAACTTTTAACCATCTTGTCACAGTAATTTTGACCTTTGGCCCACTGACCCAAAGATCAATATGGTTCTTCTGCGTAAAAATGGTGTAATATTTTAAAGGGAGTCTATAAATAATAAGTGTCTGGTTCCTTTATTCCTTTGTACCTACTCTATACCCCAAAGTAAACGACTCCACTCCCCCTCACCCTTCATCCTCATTTTTATAGAAAGTAAGGGCTGTGCCCGATTAGCTCAGTTTTTAGCACGTTTTACTTACAATCCAGGGGTCGCGAGTTTTAATCCCCGCCAGGCTGCAGTCTCCGTGATAGCTGATATAAAACATCGCATCTCATTATCATTCGTCTCTCACTGTTGATTCAAGTGGGAAAGTTATCAGTTACTTACGAAGATGTGGTGTGCTCAAGTATTGGTTAACCTTCCAAAATCCCAGGAAACAGTGGTTAGGTTAACGGATCGTCTGTTAGCCCTCAATGGCATAAAAAATGACACTTAATATTCAATCAATCAATATAGATAACTAATACCTCTCTTGAATTTAGTCTGGTTTAAAGATTTGACAATGTATCATATGCGTCATCCCTAGCAGTGAGTTTTACAGCATCTTACTTGAAACAAAATGTAAATTTTGATTTCTTAGGCCCAAAAATTCCCTTTTTGCAAAATGCATAACCCCAGGAACGTTCATTCATAGTTATATGATACATTTAGCTGGTATGATATTTGAATAAATACTTAAGTTGCATTACATGTATTAGTAATGATACTAAAATATATGATACTAAAATATACTAAATGTATGACAAATATTTTAACAGCAGCAGCAATATGATACCTTGATGTATGGTAGGGAGTGTTTAATGATGATACTCTTGTCCACTTGTCCAGCATTGTCTTTAGTGTATAGTCTCCACACTTCATTAAGGTTGCCATCTCCTATTTCCTCTTCATAAACTTCATCGTTGGATTGAAATTTCTGAAACGTTATTTTGGATTGCATTAGTAATACAGCATCACATAAACAAAGAGGCCCGTGACTTTGATGAAATCTCCTAGCTGACGGATAAAATCAGATAAAATAAAGCAAAGGTTTAATTATTGTTCATTATAATTTTTTTCAATTTTATTTTTATAACTATGTATTGCTACAAGGTAGAGAACAAAAGTTTGCAGTAACTACTGTTTTTATATCTAATTATCAACTCATAATGATAATGATATCAAACACCTTAATTGAAAACGTCCAACAAGATTTCATGGCATCCTTTTGATATTCATAATTTAATTA
Organism: Panopea generosa; assembly: GCA_029582155.1. Classification (NCBI taxonomy): domain Eukaryota; kingdom Metazoa; phylum Mollusca; class Bivalvia; order Adapedonta; family Hiatellidae; genus Panopea; species Panopea generosa. The sequence continues at coordinate 46,352,438 of CM055895.1, forward strand.
TCAAGTTGTATATAGCATTGTCCTCAGAGGAACATTATTTTTAAAAGTCACCTTGAACAACAGTGGAATAACCTAAATAAAAAGTCACCTTGATCAACAGTGGAATAACCTAAATAAAAAGTCACCTTGATCAAGAGGGGAATAACCCAAATTAAATGTTTTATTTTTATATAAGCACACTCCATCAGACTATCTAGAGGAAAACTCAAGTTTCTAGGCAGACAAGGAGTTTTTTTTTCTTCATACAGTGCTTCTGGTGAGGCCCTCCCAGGAGTTTTAGATATCTGGGGAACATGGTCAATTATATTTAGGTATCTGGGGAACATTGACCATTACTTTCAGGGATCCAGGGCCTATAATTTTAGAGATCTTAGGGAAAACTTTTGGGGAACTATGACAAATACTTTAATGGATCTGGGGAACAACGGCCAGGATCCAGGAAACAGGAACCCCCCTGGGAGAGCATCATTAGTGGTAACGAATCACTCTCATTTTCACTTTCAAAAACTCTCCCACCCTGAGATTTCAAAAACATTAACAACAAGAAATGTCACTGGTAAGTGTCACATGGTTCCCAAATGGTCTGTGAAAATAACAATATATTTCATAATAGGTATCGATTTAAATGTATCCATGAATACCGAGAGTAATGGACTAACATTTCAGACTAGAAACGCAATTTCATGTTTTTTTACTTTAAAGTGTGACATTGACATTGACATCACCGCCACCACCATCCCCAGCTCCTACGCCTATATGTTATTAATATTGATATACGTCCCTGTTTAACATGCAATGTATGTGACGAACTATACAGGAGACATTGTGAAATCTAGCCCGTTGTCGCACTGGACAAGACAAGTTTGCATCAGTACCTGGATAAACCAGTAGATTTACTTGGCATAAAATTATTGTATTAGATAACAATTACACATTTTTAATTTTACAGAAAAAGAAAGTAGATACGTACGTATTTTTTATGTCTGAGTTGCCCCCCTTTGTACGTACTGCATTGTGAACTCGTGAACTAATGAACGCCTGCTGTTTACTTGTAAACCAGGCGCTATCGTAATTAATATTTAACTCAGATTTCAAAACAGAGTTTAAAATATGTAAAAACCTTACAGTTTTGTCGGGAATATCCGTATAATGTCTGACCAGAAATATCCAGTTGATTCGAGACATGTCGCTTTGCAGGTGCAGATCTGAAAATATTACTAGCTGGTCAATGAAAAAATGACCGTATCACAAACCGGTCGCTCATGTGTGCTCGTGTATGGAGGTCGCGGACGTGACAGATGGTAACGTGATTGAACTAGGTGTGCGGATATGAATCTTTATAGTATTTATTATTTATACGTCGCATTAAATTTCATTTAGTCATAATTAAAGCATTGACGTATCTTTAATTAGTACACAGGTATAAAAACCAATGACGTAGCAGATCCTATAAAGATGTGCAAATCCACTAGGTCATGGAGGGGGGGGGATGATGTATTTCCTACATTCTGTGGGCATTTACAGGAGTGGGTAACGTATTTCTAGCAGGTACCATACGTGTGAAGGTCAGGACACTCTCATAAAACAGGGGCCCTTTCATGGGGGTGGGGTGGTGGGGTGGGTTGGAAACAGAGGCCCTTTCATGGTGGGGTGGGGGGGGGGGGGTGAAGATCTTGGGAACGTGGCCCATTATTTTTAGAAATCTGGGGAGCATTGGTCATTATTTCAGGGATCCAAGGATCAAATGCTTAGTTTTAGAGATCTGGAGGAAATACTTTTGGGGAACTACGACAAATACTTTTGGGGATATAGGGAACAATGGCCATTACTTTAAGAGATTCAGGGAACAGGGAACCCCCTTGGAAGGACCTCACAAAATTCATATAAACCAATTGTTAATACTCGGATGTGTAACATTATATCGGTTGGCGATGTGTGTGACAATAGTTCATTTTAGAGTTTGATTTCAAAGTAAGTTCAGAACTTTTGTGGATCGTTCTCGAGTCCGTTCCTGAGATCATTTGAGCGGCAACTTGATGGTCGAGTGCGAGTCCAACCCAATATGGTGTTAGCGGTAAACTATCCACTACACTAGTCCCCATAGCATTAAAAACCTATTTCATTTTCACATTGGATGGATACCATACACGGGTACGAGCACCACAAACGGCACGTCATCTTTTCTCGTTTAAAAACCACACATCGGCATACTAGTCATGACAATCGGCCTTTATGCTACGCAATAGATGTGTTTTATATGGAGGATACGGAAATACCCGATGTTTCACGATTGTGGTCATGAGAGATTATAAACTCGTTACGCCACGAGAAATTCAGACCGTTTGAGAAATTCGGAGTGTTTGACAAGTTCTAAATTTCTCGACACAGTTGATACGTACGGGTGTACGCGCCTTACTGTATAAAATAACAGGATTAAGATGTTTCATTTTTACATTATTAGTATGTTAACGCAGAAGTTATAATGTCAAACTCTATATACTAACGCCAGAATGTCACACATTCCGAACAGACCACTGCGGCCTGAAATGTCATTTTCACTGAATATCATACGGAAGTCGGATGAGCATGACGTGTCATTTATCTACCAAAACATCCTGTCACCACATTTACTACGATACGTATGAATACATGTTTGCATAAAATCCCAAATAGAAAAACAATGGCAGAAGTTTCGTCTAAATCGACGAACTCCAGTCATTCTCGGCTCAAGAGATCGACGACAGGGATGCCGAATGTTGTGTTTGGTTTGCCTCGACAAGTTAGCAGAGATCACGTTCACGTTCGGTGCATGCGTCATTCGTGCAAACAGTAGTAGAGCACCACCCTTCAACGACTATGTTGTCTTGATAGAAGAAGAAGAAGAAAAAGAAGAAGAAAACAACACGAGATTAGCTGAAGTTGTAGATACTGAACGGAAGATCTATCCCGATTTTATGCGCGTAGCCCAATTTAGCCAATTAATATTTTGAAATTACAACATAATTTTTATATTCTATATCCCTTTATATTTTCTTGAGTTAAATTTAAATTGATATCAATACTTTTTTATCTTAGATTATAAAAAATGAGTGGAAATACCATGTATAGAAATTCATTATTTTTAACAGTGAAATTATCCCAAATAATTCACTGAGAAATATTTAGATCATATAATTAACAAAAAATCAATAGGCTTGTTTTTTTGTATTTATAGAATAGGATAAACCTACCATAATCGTTATAGTATTTTTGTGACTTCATTTTGTTGAGTCATTGCCAAGTCATATCAATCTACCAATATGACTGTCAATGGAAATCGATGATCCTTGAACCAAGTGTTACTTCTAACATATCGTCTAACAGTTTAGTTGTCAGGTATACCGTTGCAACGCTTATTAGTATGGGTTAGTTACAATGTACATTAAAGGATAGGTCCATGTCTGGTTGACATGATAGTACTATGTCCCGTTATTGATTGCATTTTTTTTTGTTGTAAATGAATAGGCATAAGATAAAACAACTCAGAAAGCCTATCTTATAGTTTATTTCATTATAGTTACTTGCGGAGATGCGGTGTGATCGAGTACTGGTTACTCAAGAAACAGTGATTAGGTTAACTGATCGTCTGTTAGCCCTCGATGGCATAAAAATGACGCTAAATATTCAATCTATCAATCAATTATTTCATTATAAACACATTTCAACTTCTAACAACTGTGAAACCAATATACACTGAAAGGAAAAAGAAAGTATACATTTTGCTTTTTAAAATTATTTCATTATTGGCTAAGTTTATTCATGTGATGGAAAATGAACTGATTTTTATGCCCCCCAAAAAATTTTTTGGGTGGCATATAGTAATCACAGCGTCCGTCCGTCCGTCCTTCCGTCCGGTATTTTGTTTCCGGCCTATAACTTTGTCATGCATAGATGGATTTTGTTGATACTTGCAACAAATGATCAACAGAACATGACGACGTTTCGCGAGTAAGACCCACACCCGTACCTCAAAGGTCAAGGTCACAATTTGAGTTTGTTTGACAACACTTTGAGTTTATGTGAGATTTCGTTTCCGGCCTGTAACTTTGTCATGCATAGATGAATTTTAATGATACTTGCTACAAATGATCAACATAACATCATAACATGTTGGGGTGCATGTAACACTTAACAGTGACATTTCTTGTTTCTTATTGTTTTGCTTTGAAATGATTTAGATATTTGTTTTTTGATTCAACAGTATGATGAAATATAAATATACAAAATTTATATGCAATACATTTATTGTTCCTTGAACTGTCGACGTTTATAGGTATGTATACAAGTCCTCGTCCGATACAGGGACTTGTATTCCCTATACAAGTCCTCGTTTGATACAGGGACATGTATTCCCTATACAAGTCCTCGGTCCATACAGGGATTTGTATTCCCTATACAAGTCCTTGCCGATACAGGGACATACATTCCCTATAAAAGTCCTTGGCCGATACAGGGATTTATATTCCCTATAAAAGTCCTTGGCCGATACAGGGACTTATATTCCCTATACAAGTCCTTGGCCGATACAGGGACTTGTATTCCCTATACAAGTCCTTGCCGATACAGGGACTTGTATTCCCTATACAAGTCCGTGGCCGATAGAGGGACTTACATTCCCTATACAAGTCCTTGCCGATACAGGGACATACATTCCCTATACAAGTCCTTGGCCGATACAGGGACTTGTATTCCCTATACAAGTCCTCGGTCGATACAGGGACTTGTATTCACTATACAAGTCCTCGGTCGATACAGGGACATGTATTCCCTATACAAGTCCTCGGTTGATACAGGGACATGTATTCCCTATACAAGTCCTTGGCCGATACAGGGACATACATTCCCTATACAAATCCTTGGCCGATACAGTACAAGTCCTTGGCCGATACAGTGACATACATTCCCTATACAAGTCCTTGGCCGATACAGGGACTTATATTCCCTATACAAGTCCTTGGTCGATACAGGGACTTACTTGTTTCAAATAAAAAAGTTTTAAACTAAACTGACTGTATTATGTGACCATGCAAAAGTCGTAATAATTGCAAAAAGTGCAATGGCGTTATTTGTTTAGTTGAAAAAGTGAGTGGTGAAATTTGCACCTTTTGCAAAAACTATGAGTTTTGCATGGCCAGTTATAAATATCACTGATGGTTCATCTTTATACAGAGACGACATGGTTCGTCATTGTTTGTATTTTTTCATAAATTTTAAGAAAGTAATCTGCAAAAATGTTACCAGAAAAGGGACTTTACCTTCTATTTTTATCATAAGGTTATGTGGATTCGCCACTGTGTTAAAAAAAATGAATTCAGAAGAAAAAAATATATTGGTATACATAGCTATGTATATATAGATCTATATCAATTTCATATTCTGAACAGTGTATCCACTGCGGCGGGATCTAGGATTTTAGTTTAGAGGGGCGTATTTAGGGACACAACACAAAATCTGAACGGGCACAGACGTTTTTCAGTAGAAATGTAGTGAATTTTAATAAAATATTGGAGTTTGGGGAGAGGGGGCGTGCGCTGGTTTTCATAAAGAGTAGATCCGTCATTGCACTGAACAGAAAATAGTTCTAGTCTAAATATAAATCAATTAGATCTATATTTTTGCACTTCAGATGCCAACAAACAATTAAATCTTTAATTTGTGTCTTTCTATGAATGACAAGCCGTTAGCTTTAGACATGGACTTATATAGTGTCTCCATATAATTCTTTGCTTTAGAATAAGAAGAAAAGCAATGGTGGGCTTGCACCTTTTGTGGTCTCAGGCTAAATATAGACTATTACAGCACTATTTCACGTGACTGAGCGTCAACGCACGTTTTCCGTTCTCATTCATGGCCCGAAATCTATTTTAAGTTAAACTCGAAGGTGTGTGCGATGCAAACCAATACGATTACATTGTCAAGGTCATTGCTAACGTCAAACTGAATCGTCCTTTGGCAAAGAACCAACTTTTTCTGATGCAATAGTTGTAGCCAAATAACTCCTATATTCATGCTTACTTCAGAAAAGAGTTCTGCATAATATTGAGTTTTTTCTTCTTTATGCAATGATAATAACAATATGTTACATAATACTTTTTTTAACTACACACATAAAATGATAAATACCTTCCAATTAGTGGTACATATATAAAACAAGAGATATTAAAACTGAAATTGCGGTTTAATTCTGATTGTAGAACCTAATAACGTCTACTGAGCACGACGTGCCGCATACCACATACTAAAGCGACAGAATAAAGAAGCAACAGAAAAAATCAACAAAATGGCCGCTTAAAATTGGCACCAACAACTCGTGCAAAAGCATTGCTTTGCACCGGCTCAACCAACATTTATCACCATGGCGTAAGTACCAAATTTCTCTTTCATTATTTAAATTAATTGTTTTAGCGATTTTATTCGTGTGAAAAATATAGTCATTCTCCCGCCATCTTGAATTTTTTCCTTTTAGATTTTTAACTCTTTTTGTAAAATAGACTTGTTAGGATCCAAATATGAAACTGATTTGAGCAAAAATAAACTTACATTTTCATTTATTCTAAAAAAATATTGTCTTAAAAAAAGTAACTTGATTAAAAAAAAAAGATTATTTTTGACGTGGCAAAGTTGGCAGGGTGGGGAAAGGGGTGTCGTGTCATTTCTGTTATCAGAATATCTTGTGACTATTGAAACTAATAAAACCATCATACCGCTTTTTAAAAACTGCCCTAATAATCAAGAAATTGCTTATTGTGACCTATTTTGATTTCTTGTTTATTTAAAAGGCTTGGGCTGCACTAATTTCGGTCTCCTGTAACAGTACTAGTAATATTTATACAGAGGATGCACGTCGTAATGGGTTGAAACTAGTGTTGGGAATTGAACCCAAAAAGCATAATTGATTAACAAATGGACAGACTGATCAATTATTTAACTTTGAAAAGATGCGAAAATATCTTGATACATGCATGGTTCACACAATGTTAAACAGGTTGATGTTCCCAACTTCCCGGTCTGTGCAAGTATCCAGAATATCAATATCTAGAAAGTGCAACTAGTCAACTATATTTCAGATAGTAAAAAACAACAACACATAATTGATCTAATTGTTGTTTTCTTCTATATTTAAATAGTGCCAAAGAAAATTATATGCTGAAACCAAAAAGTAATAAGTTTATTACTATATTACTCAATCCACATTTTTCTTTACCGTAAACTCTATTTAGATATCGACATATTTAAAGCTATTCACCAATCACATTATAGGAATAAAAATATTGATAACATAATATTGGGCATGTGGTGTGATAAATACTGGAGGTCAATTGTTTCTACTTATAAGGTGCTGTCTATAAACAACAGTGTGACCAGCGTCGTATGGAGTAGAGATATTTGCAGACCTGTGAATTGTGAGAACTAGGTTGTCTGATTTTTAAGACAATCCCCGGGAAAATAAGTCGCTGACAGTTAAAATTGTTATTGATTGTTTGCGATACTAACAGTTTTGACTGATATTCGATAATCAGACCACTAATTGAAACTATATATTAACACGGTTTTCTGATTTGCTGTAAACTGTGGTTGTTTTCATTGTAGGTTCCCACAGCTTTACCTTGTCCTGGCATTTGCCATTATCAACGACAGCATAGAAGATACGTATACACAAGATGACGAGTCTGAGTTTATTCGACGCAATGGAGGAGTTTTCCCTGCAGCCGGAGAACTACCTCGACGAAACATTCAGTCTGTCAGCGGATCTGTTGGCCGCTGACCTACAGACTGAGGGTAGCATTCTTGATCTAGGCCAGAGTCAAAATGGAGTCTTCAAACCCAAGCAGACTGAACAAGAGCGTCTGGAAGATCTACTCCTTCCAGATCCTGTTGGAGGTGTGTAATTTTGAATTTGTCATTCATGTTGTAGATATTTTGTATTGACAGGCTTCCAATTTTGGCTTGTACTGAATTGCAAGTGTTGAAAGATCTGAGAAAGTAATTGTAACCATATGAATAGCTGAAAAATTTGCTGGCTTCTCAGGAACTGTTGCATTGTGTCTTCACTTATAATTGTATTGATGCGGGCAACAAAAGTGTACAAACTCTGTCTTTTGGAAACTATTCTGCTTATAATGTTGACAAAGGTTGACTTGGAGTTAATGATTTCTTTTGTATTTTAGAGTCGTTTGGAGAAGACTGGATGGAGACGGTTGATATTCATTCTCTCTTGAACAATGATGTAGGCGGTGCAGTATTGTCTCAACTTCCTACTCTACCACCAATTCTAGATGTGAAACCACTTACAATTCCAGATGTAAAACCAGAACCACCACGACAAGAAGGAATGAAACAATCTGCTTTTGAACTTTTAAAAGCCTTGCTTACTGGGACTGTTGAGACACAAAGTATTCAAACTTCTAATGCTACTGTTGAACCGATTTTGCCAATATCTCCAGAGGCACGGGTTCCAGATTTGCCATTTTTCAACAATTCCTTCGTTGAAGAGGTCGATTCGAGAGTACTGTATGAGGGAGATATAAATCAATCAAATAACTCTTCATTAAAAGAATTTATAGAAATTCAACCAGAAATTTGCTTAAACAATGGTGACATTATTGAGATAAAACCTCCAGTAACTGTTGCCAGTTCAGACACAGTTGGAAGCAATATATTGGATTCCGAATTATTTACTAACATTTTCAATACAGATCTAGCATCGTCGCCAAGTAATGACGACATCGAATCATTACTCTCATCAGGACCTTCTTCACCAGAAAATTCTGTTACTTTATATACTATTGACAGCAGTTATCTCGACAGTTCTATTCAATCAAGCTCTGACAAGAGTAGTCAAATTTCTGATGTTGAATTTACACAAATAAGTGAGTGCATAAAATCGCCAAAGGCGAAAAAAGAAAGCTCAAGACCAAGTCCATATGAAATGGACCCTCCTTATAATGACAAAAAAAGTAGGAAAAAGGTACAGAACAAGAATGCTGCCACTCGGTATAGGGTTAAAAAGAAAGTTGAAAAAGAGTCGTTACATGAACAAGAAAATCGTCTATCTGACAAAAATAAAGAGCTGCGTGAAAAAGTTGAATCATTGCAGCGCGAGATATCGTATATGAAAGAATTGATGAACGAGATCCATAAGGCTAAAAAGAGCAATTACAAGTAGTTGTGAAATTCATTTCATTGGATAGAAGACCAGGTTCTTGTTCATGAACATGTATGTTTGTATTGGAAATGTTTGTAAATACTCATCTTCATTTAAATTCGTTGATCGTCTTAATTTATTGTTTTATGAAACACTTGTAGTAAATGAAGTTTGAAATAAGTGAAATTGTTTGTTTTAAATTTAGCTAGTGTTTTATTATTTTTTAATGCATTTGCGCCCGCCCTCCCCCAAAATTTTTTTTGGGTGGCATACAGTAATCGCAGTGTCCTTCATACTGATATTATGTCATGCCTAGATGGTTTTTATGCTCCCCCCCCAAAAGGGGGGTAAGCATATAGTTGCTGCTTCGTGCGTTCCCAAGTTCTTGTCTGGGCTATTTCTCTACAACCTCTGGTTGATATTTTATGAAACTTGCAAGGATGCATTACCATGTGCAAATGCGCATATTGTCTGTTCTGGTTCAATGATTTTTCCGGGAATTGTGGCCCTTTGATTCTGTTGGTGACAAAATTCTTGTTGTCCCTATTTCTTAACTTTACCTAGGGAAGAATGTCCAAGGAGAGCTATTGGCATGATGTTGGTGGCGTCTGTAGACAACCAGGTTAAACTTTTGCGTTTAAGTTTTGATTTTTTTGCCTCCAAGTCCTAAACTACTTTTCTGCTTCTGTTCACATTTGATTTCCTGCTTCATTACAGATTGCTTTTTATGCTTTTGATATATATATTGACCCAGGTAAGGCAATCTACCATTGTACTTGGCCATACAAGCAGGTTAAACTTTTGTGAGTTTTAATCTATCGGAGAGCTTTATTGTCTTCTGACAACTCTTATTGAAAAGGCTATAGCATCCCCAGTTTTCAATGAATCTTAACCTAACTTGCACAGAAGTTATATAACCACAAGATCTCGGAGGAAGTACATTTCTCTGATAATTCAAATATAAAACTCCTCTAACAGGGATGTGGAAGTTAGTCTTAGGGATCACTGTTTTACTGAGTTGTAGTCAAACCTGTCTTAAGCAGCCAATCAAGGAAAGTTGTAAAAGTGGCCTTTAAAACAGGTTGTTTAATGCAGGTTAATTTGCTCTGAAAGCATATACATGTATATGGGAAATAACAAATTTGGCTGCTTAATGCACTGAGGGGCTTTAAAAATGCAAAACTCTTAAATGAGAATGTCTGAAATGGGCTGGGAAGACGCCTTATCTCGTCGGCCAACTCCCAAGAAACGCTACTGAGCTTTCCCATGCCTTGTTTCAGGAGAGGAACAACACTTCCGAACAATAAATAACAAGGTATAAATATTGTGCTTTCATTGAGGCAGTTATGTGTGCCTGCATTGCTGTAAATGGTAGTTACAATTGCTACTAATTGCAAAGTTGGTGATATGAGGTATTGCTGAATGTGAATTCTCATGGAATTGTTAATATTTTCCAGTAGAACTCTTACAAAGTGTTGGGCTTATAATTTACAAAGTTCCTTGGTGTAGAGGTGATCGCCTATACAGGTTTTACTGTATAGGGAAAATGTTAAATTTTTCACTTCAGACACACGATGCCTCGCCATTTTCATTGTATCTTAATCAAACTTGCACAACAGTTATATAACTCGGTCTCAATTTGGACAGCATTAATGCTAATTTGAAGTAGAAAGGTACAGCTATTTAGATTTATTTTGTTCTCATGACTCGCTCCGTTTTTGCAGGGCTCGAACTAGAGGGTGACAAAGCCGCTTTTTTCTCTGTCACTTCGCTTTTTTTTTTGGTCACAGCAAAATTTTAAGTCGCCTTAAAATTAGCAACATCGCTTTTTTTCTGGATGCTAGCGAAGTGCAAATTACAACTATAACCAATACTTGGTATATTCTCTAATCCGTGCATAAGTGTCGCCACACATGTGAGAATGCAAATTGCAATATTCGGTTACTTCTGATCCAAATATCCCCAGGCAATTTTCGGCATATATGTTTACACCCCGTGCCAACATCGTATAGGTTCTAGGCAATGCAATTGTTTGGCTGACCAAGATCAAGGTTTCCCTTGCATAGAGTTGAAACATCCAGCGTCTTACTGAAACCGATCATTTTTTTTCAACTGTCAATCAAAGTTTTCCATGAACAAAGTAACTTTCCACATATGACGTAATCATCCTTTGTGTTTGCGAGATGCATAGTTGATTGAAAGAGTGTAATTCAATTCTGAATTACACGTTTAAAATGAATAATTTGCGCGTTTGATTTTTAGAAATTACCGATGATTAATGAGGTATTGATAATATGTTGCCGCTAACTGTTGTCTATAAATATGTTCGAGTCGAAATAAACAAATTGAACTGAATCGATTATAATAACTGTTAATTCGGTGTCTGTGAGTGATGTAAAGAATTCACATAAAAAATTGTTTTGTTACTCAATTTGTTTGTTTAAATCAGCTGGTTTAATTACTCCAAATATTTGTGATCCGAACTACAAAGTTTGACTTCCAAAAAACCTTGAAATATTGGAAACAACAGAAAGTATGAAATATTTATAAATGAGAATTAAAAAGGTCAAGTAGGAAACAGTTAGTTTAAGCAATGTGTAGACTGCAGTGGGGATAGCATGTAACACAGCATCTGAAATTTAAAAAATGTGTGTTTAATGTATGTTTCATGAAGTTATGATTATGTTTTGCATTTTAATAAAAAAGTGTTTATATGGTAAAAAATAAAAATGATATGTGAACAGAGAAATATCTTTTTGATTACTCTTTTGGAGATAAAGTTATAGATAAATAGCATTTATCTTCAGCTTTTACCAGGTACTAGTGTTCCATGTTCTTTGCAAAAAAAAAATTAAACAATAATGAGTGGCATGAAGAATACTCTTACCATGAAAAAGTAATTTGTAAGTTCATTTAGCTGTATCTTTATTCAGAAAGTTAAACTCCCTGTTCTTTAAAAATATATCGCACAAAAACTCGTTCCTTAATTACAACATCAGATAAAAGACAAGAAGGCAGTCGACCAATACATTTGATATAAATCAAAAACAATATAAAACATTATAAAAACAATATAAAACAAAAACACACATAATGACATAGCATTAATTTTAATGAAACTAAATTTTCGTGTAACCGCGTGACGAAATTTACCACTTCTCCCTATTTTTTTCTCCACTTCTCCTTTTTTTGGATGAAGGAGAAGTCACTTCTCCCTAAAATTCAGACCCAGTTTGAGCCCTGGTTTTTGTATTGAGCATGAGACAGTTTTTAACCCCAAAACTGGGGGCTAAATGAATGGACAGTGTACGATTGGTTAAGATCCAATAAAAAATGAGAAATGTGATCTTGGTATTTCTACAGATAAATGCAGGTGACACATCATCATGACATGCTGATCACTTGTGTCAAGCTATTTAAAAATCCATCAATGTAAGACAAAGTTACAGATCGGACATGAAATATCAAACAAACTGAAAGTGTGACCTTGAGGTAAGGTTCTGTGTCATGTCGTGTTAATCAATTGATAAATTGAGCCAAGTGTATTTGAAATCCATCCATGTATGAAGTGACAGGACTGACTTGAAATTTCAAACAGACTCGGTGTTGTCATACAAACTCAAAGTGCACCCTTGACCTTTGATGTCTAGGTATTACATGTGACATGTCGTCATGTCATCTTGATCAATTGAGCCAAGTTAAAGGAGAAACATGAATATCAAACAAATTGAAAGTGTAACCTTAACCTTTGAAGAAAGGTCCTGGGTTTTGCATGCAACACTTAATTATGTCATCTTGATCAAATGAGCATATTGCTTTTTGAAATTTATTTAAAGGTGATAAAGTTATAGACTGGACACTAAATCTCAAACAGGCTGAAAGTGTTGTCAAACAAAGTTAAGTTGTGACCTTGACCTTTGAAGTGGAAGACTGGATGTTATGTTGATTATTGTTGTATTTATAAAATCCATCTATGCATTACAAAGCTACATGCTGGACAAGAAATCTCATACAGACTCAAAGTGTGACCTTGACCTTTGAGATACGCATGTTGATCATACGGGTGACATGGCGTCATGTCATGCTGATGAATCGAGCCAAGTGTTGCTGAAATTTAGCCATAGGTGACAGAATTACAGACCGGACAAAATCTCAATCAAACTGAAAGTGTCATCAAAGTTAAATTGTGACCTTGACCTTTGAAGTTGGAGTCTGGGTGTTAAGCGATGCACATCTTCATGTTATGTTGATCAATGGTAGCGAGTATTAACAAAATACATCTATGCCAAACACAATCTCACACAGACTCAAAGTGCGGGTCTTACTAGTGATATGTTGATTATTTGTAGCAAATATTAACAAAATCCATCTTTGCATGACAAAGTTACAGGCCAGACAGGAAAGACCAGACATACGGACTCTATGATTAATAGGTATATCAAACCCCCCAAATTTTTTTTGGGGGGTGGAGGGGGTGGGGCATAAAAACTGATGCTAGAGTGAGCACAAGTTAAATGATAAGTTGCGGGAGACCAGATAAAACTCATACTGAGCCTTTGGATTTAGTGAGCTAATCATTTAGTTTTACAGTAAAATTTGACAGTTTGTTGCTTTATTATAAAAGAAAACAATAAGAACATTACAGTATTCCAATATTTAATATCACAGAACAATCATTTTAAACATGACAGAAGAAAATCGATTTTGGGATAAATTATAATGACACCGGCCCAATATTATAGACATATAACAACTGAGGTTGTAGACAATTAGATTAATCCAATAGTAGTGTAAGTACAATCAATAAATCTCATTGTTTTTAACAACTCTGAACTTGGAGTAAACATACAATTTGTATAAATAAAAAAATCGTTAAAAACATATTTCACATATCTAATTTTATGCTAATAGCAGTGTCCCTCCCCCCCTAAAAAATTGAGAAGGCATGTTGCACAAAGTGCGTAAAGGAAGTTTCAACTTGGTCCCCAGAATAATAAATTCCTAAAAGTTGATATAAGAAGCGCAAATGCCAAATATTAAGCTTATTTATGCCTCATTTGCATATGTTTTCACATATAGCATTTAAAATATTAGTATCTGAGCAGCATAACTCAAAATTTGGTATCAATTTTGAATATTAAGGCATTTTTAGCAGGAAGGCACATGCGAAATGCCTTACATGACTAGGGAAAACACTGCTATAAGGAAGACATATGACGAGGTAGTCCATGAATGTGTAAATAAATCGATGCACACCTTGTCTTGCAATAGTCCTACAGAAGTGCATAGATAGATTAGTTTATAATAAATGCACTATGAAACAAGACATTTATGAGTAGTAAAATGCACTTTCTGGCATAATATTTTTTCCCTGAAAGTATGCATTTTTCTTTTTATTGATATGTCTTGTATAAATATAAATCATGATTTCAAATTCATTGCAGGTTTATCAATATGGCAGCTTTTTAATCAATTGATATTGATTGTGAAGCACACCAATCATTTTGATTTAACAAATCATTGATGCTTGTAGATGAAGAAGCTTACGCAAGACTACACATATGGACATCCATGTTATCCTGATGAGGACTGATTGATTGTATGTTTAGCGTCATTTTAATGCCATCGGGGGATTACAGACTATCAGATAACCTAACCACTGTCTCCTGGGATCCTGAAAGGTTAACAAGTACTTGAGCACATCCCATTTCTGCAAGTAACTGATTACTTTTCCACTTGAATCAGCGGTGAGAGACAAATGATAATAAGACACAATGTCATATATCTATCATCACAGTGACTGATGCCGGACAGGGATTCGAACTTGAAACTCCTGGATTGATGAGGATTGAACCTGTACTTAACTGATCATAGGTACTCTACAACACTGCCGTTCCTCGTATTAAATGAATAAAAGTTCTTTTCATATTACTAAATTCTATGAACTTAATTGGAATAAAGTAATGATTACATACATTGTTATCAATTTCAGGTTTGACCACTCAAACATACCAATGAACACAGGCAGAGCTTTAACTTAAGCAAGAGCTGAAACTAAAATGCTCCATTGCAAAACTTTGTCTGAAACAATAAACACACATTTAACAATATTACTGACCAACTCAAATTTGGACAGGGTTGGCCATTGAAATTTGTTGAACAGTGGTTTAAGGGTATGACAAGTGCATTTAAAAATTCACTTATCTCAAAGAAAAAAACTTGTCCCCATTTACAATAGCCATGTTTTCTTCATCAGTCAGAAATCTTGTCTACACTTAATCTCTTTTAAGCGCACATTGGATTTTGATGAAACTTTGTAGAAAGAATAAGGAAGCATATATACTGAACAAAACAGTTAACCCACCACTTGACATGTGATGTACCTGACGTTTTGTGGATTTTCTCAAAAAGTATCCAAACTTCAAATATAAATTTTTGTCAAATTAGGAACAGCCATATCATACATGCCTGTAAATATTAATGTAGAACATTTGATACGAAAACAAAAGAAGCATTTATGATGAGGTAGAGCTTTCTGCCTCTATGTGAACTCTTTAGTTAAAATACACATATATGTAGTTGTTTTGGAAAAGCAATGTTTTGAATTAAATATAATTTTAATTGTAATAAATCTGACCATTCTTTCTTTATACTAATAAGTGTTTTAAAAGCAACTTCTATCTAACAATGAAGACAACTGAAAAAAAAGTCTTAAGATGACCAGGAAAGTTGAGCTATATGTCCGTCTCACTACACAGTTGCTCTCCTATTTTGGCATGGAAACATTGTTCTTGTACTTAAAAAAAGCGTCCGATGTAATTTGGCTTAAACTATTTTCAAAATGGTTCATAGTGGTGATTTCTTGCTGCAGCGACTTTTACTGGATTTTACAGGTACATGTATTTATGAGCATTTGAACATCTTAGGAGACACTGCACTGCCTTAAAAAACGAATCTGGCCAACCTTCCAGTTATTGTGCCTTTTTATGCGAGGATACATTTCTGCTATGAAAAAACATACTTTAAAAAAATTTGATGTGGAATATTTTATTTTATATAGAACAAAAAACAGAATTCGAACTGTGTAGTGAGACCTATAGGTGATTTATTTTGTATTACAATTTTATTTTCAATGAATCACTGTAAATACAATCAATAACTCTGTTCTGGAATTCTCATTATCATCCTTGTAAAGCAAACCTGTATTGTGTTGAAAATGGTGTTTAACACTTTCATAAAACAAACTGCTTTTCTGTTAACTATTGTTAAGAAAACTGTTCAAAGCTTAAAAAGATATACAGCTTAGCCTACTACCATACCGGGTAATTCATTATAACACATATTTTAAAGGACCATTCACACAGCAAAGTCATTTTATTTATTCCAACAACAGTCACACAACTGTATCCTGAACTTCGTCACTCGGTGATTTTTTCTTATTGTCCCTTGATCCTTTCTTGCTTATCAACAATAGCATCATTAATGTTGGTATGTGAATGAGACTGAATCTGAATAATTTCCTAGATGAGTTACTATCACCCTGTCTGTAAAAGTTCCAGGCTAAGTAAGTCAAGTAGGCATTTAGTGGGAAAGAGTTCACCGCAAATGTCCATGTGGTAAGGTCTACAAGTGGTGCTGCGGTGCACAATGCTATCATGCCGGCGCTATATCTCAAGGCAACCCTCTTACATAAATCTGGATTGATCACGCTGGCCATTCTGTATCCACCGCGCGAATAGTCTGGGCGTAGATTCCAACTAAGGGCATTGAAGTGAGGAAACTGCCACGCATACAGGATGGCTCCCAGCAGTAAAGCACCTGTAACAAGTATATGACAGATTTAGAAAACATAGTTTAGCATAGGTGACACAGTAGTACAACTTAATGAGGTACATGTATGTGGTATAATAGCAAGTTTTTTTAATTTTGATTATTTCCAAACTTAAGATGATTGTTCAGATTATGAGATATCCATGTAGTAAATTTTATAGATATCCATGTAGTAAATTTTATAGATATCCATGTAATAAATTTTATAACTTTCCTGAAACGGACTCCAGCAAATAATAGGGTAGTGTTTGAAAAATGTAGAGTTATGTTGATTATTTAGTTTATTTTCAGCTCGATTGCAAAGAAAGCTCTGACAAAGCTAATATGAATCGCTCTCTAGTCCGCTTCCTGGCTAGAACCAGTGCTGAGTATTATTTATAAAGGGATCAGGTCGAGTTGGGGATAGCACCTACAATCTCTTGGGTGAGCGGCCAATGCTCTGTTCACTACACTACGTCGCTGTTAATTAATTTAAAACATATTCAATGTTACCTGGTTCCAACATTCCCGTACATGCTGTCCAGCCCATCATTGGAGGTATAGCCCCAACTACCGACCCAACCCATGTGTTGGCGATACTATATCTCTTCATTGGTGTATAAACCAATGTGTATAAACCAAGATTGAAAGCGCCCAAAGCAGCTGTGATGGGGTTCACACCCAATGTCAGGATGGTGAGACCCAGTGAGCCCGTAATCACAGCAAAAGACACTGCATGGAGTGGACTGAAATGCAGACAAAATTTCTCGTTATTTGACAGACTAGATTATCAACATCTATGGTAACTCCAAATATATCACATTAGTCTCATTACATACAAGTATATATTTTTGTTTAGAAGTTATGAAGGATATGCATTCTTGTGATGACAATGTGAAGTGAAAACAAAATTCCAGCATGAAGCACATGAGCTAACCTGGTATGTATTGTTTGAATATTTAGCATCATTTCCGTGCCATCAAGGGCTTAATTGACAAACACAACCACAAACCTTGTTATCACATCAACATACTATGTCAAGTCAACTATGTAATATTAAATACAGGAATTAATCATATAACATTATTAAATGGTTGTATTGAACTACATAAACCACTCTTTAAAACATTTCTTTTCATATATCTGAAGTAAGTGTTCGTAAAGTTGATTTTGAGGGGGGGGGGGGGGGGGGGGGGGGTATATAATTAGGTTATAGAGAAGGATGTAAAATTTGCATTTCATGACTTAATATTGATAAAATAAGATACTATGGGTTACTTATATGACAAATAAATAATCATCCACAGGCAATCAGTTTTCTGTATATGAAACACAAGTTGTATGTAACCTTAAATTATTTGTGATTTTTGGCCTGCAAAATAATCATGAATTAAAAATGACTGAAGTGAAATTTTAAATTTTGTTGTTACCTAAGGAGCAGTATACAAATTTTGTAAAGTTTGCAAAGTTACAATTTTAATTTGTATTCCTGAGATGAATGGAAGTGAATATGATGAAAAGAGACTTCATGAGATTTAGAGTGAATACAAGCGTTTTCATAAGTAAGCTGATATTCCTTCTCTCTGTAATTTCTTGTTTAAATCAGTGACTTGGTTACAGTGATCCCCAGGCTTAAAGGCTCATTATACTTCCGAAATTGTCGTTTTTAATTTTAATTTAAGTCGGCTTTACTCTTCCAGATGATTGAATACATGTTTATTTGATCACTGAGATACTTTGCAAATGAAAAAATAAATATAAAGCACATTATTAGTACATTATTAAGAACGGGTTTTGTTTATAAATTAATGTTTGTCTCTTTTCGATAAACATCTTTGGCAGAAAACATGGAGTTACGCAGCATATTCAGTAACGCGTCGGTCGGTAATATATGATCAGTTCACTTCAGGAAGAAACATAGTATGGGGAACTGTAGGGGATGCGGTTAAAAATTAAATAACCTCTTGCTGTAAGACAGTTTTTAAGAACATCCCCTTTATTCCCCTCAGTGTATTAATGAACTGGAACCCACGAGCTAATTTATTGCACATAAGCGACAAATCGATCATATAAAATCAAAAATAAAACAATTTTTTTAATAACTGTACTAAACAAACCACCCTTGGTAGCCTCTCAATATAGACTGTGATAAAGTGATTTGTGATGTAACAGTGCATGCAATAGTATCACGCATATATGCCAGGGAGGATCCTGAGCAAGAGCTACTTGACCAAACCGATATTCCGTACTCATGGTTTTTCAGTGTGTATAAAAGATTTAATGCATACTATGTTCGATACAATTTTATTGCAGACATCAATATATTTTTTAAAGAAAGAAAACCCAGTAACTATGCATAATATTAGTGAAGCCATAACTTTTCTAATCTTGTTTATGAACCCCTTATCTAACAGTCTTAATCCGCACACTCCCATTGCAGTATTCATTTGTGAACTTCCGAACACTGGCGGAGGTACAGTTGGAAAGCAACCGCATCATCATGGAATTACAAAAATGTAAGCAAAAGTTAAAAGCTTGGTCCGCTTGCCTAAGAAAAACACATTTCGATCAAAGTTATTTATTTTCTTGGTCATTAAGGTGTCTACAGGAATGGTTTTAGCAATACTATAAACACATTTAATTACAATCTTTTTTGTTATTATCAAAAAGTGTGCATTTCGGAGGTTTAATGAGGCTTTAAATATCAATTTGATATGTGTATCTGAAATCTAGGTCAGCACATGTAGCATTCCTCTAATAAGTTTTTTAACCTTTGTTTGAATTTATTACTTTTGGTACCAAAGTAAGATGATACAAAATTTAGATATTTATCAAAAAAATATATTTGTTCTGAATGAAAAATATTTCAAATTGAAATATGGAAAAATAAAATTTAACCAAAAACGTTAGTGTACAGGAACTACACATTGTAGGAATATCAATTTTACGCAGACAGATAAAAAGTAAATTAATATATATCTAAGTTTTTTAAGAATTATCCTTACTTGTAAAAAAAGGGAGAAAACTAAGAAAAATATCACCAAAAGCATGGAATTATATAGAGAAGAAAAGGCAACTGATTTACATTTTGTGAACGCTTGTGTATTCACTCAATATCTCGTTTTCAATTATTTTAACTTCCATTCATCTCAGGAACACAAGTAAAAATTCTTAGATTGCAGAATGAAATTCTCATCAAAACAATACCATTCCCAGCAATTTATGTTTAAAATTGTTTAAGTACTTCTGATTACAAAATTTATATACTGCAGCTTAAATAACAAATTATGAGAATTTTTCTTCAAACCTTAATATCTTGAATTCAAGATCATTTTGCATGATCGAAACATTTTAAAACACCTAAATTTACATACAACTTATATTTTATACTCAAGAAATCAGTTGCCTTTGAATTATGAATGATTAATTTGCCAAATATGTAATCCTTCATTTGCTATTTTATTAACAATTAGTCAGGAGATGTAAGTTTCCTATCCTTCTATATATATATAAGTCTGTGCCAAAACTAAATTTCAAACATTAAAATAATTTCTTCAAAACTTCATATATAAAGTTTACTGCTGTGAAAACATGATTCAAGTATCTGATATAACCTATTTAAAGAATCAGACATTGATTGTAAATCCATATAACCAAATTAAAGAATCTAACATTAATTGTAAATCCATATAGCCCAATTAAAGAATCTAACATTAATTGTAAATCCATATAACCCAATTAAAGAATCTGACATTAACTGTAAATCCATATTACCCAATTAAAGAATCTGACATTGATTGTAAATCCATATAACCAAGTTAAAGAATCTGACATTAATTGTAAATCCAGATAACCCAATAAAAGAGTCTGACATTAATTGTAAATCCAGATAACCCAATCCAAAAATCTGATATTAATTGTTAATCCATATAACCCAATTAAAAATCTGACATTAATTGTAAAAGTATATATCTGAATTAAAAATTAGACATTAATTGTAATTAAGTTAGAGAATCTACAAGGTAATGACTCTGTCAATGCTTTAGCAACATATTTTTTTTATAATCAGTAACATCATAAAAAGATACATGCATGTTGCCTAGCAAAACAGGAATCTCTACTTCATGCAAGCCAGGTCAAGTTAGCTCAGTCGATAGTACACCTGACAATCAATCCAGGGTTTGAAATCCTGGGTCCAAGGTTATAAAACTTTTTTGAGTTCGATTTCATGCTCAACTCAAAGTTTCGTGCTCAACTCAAGCAAACCCCAAAAAGCCAAGGTTATAAAAGATTTGAGTCTGAGATCGTTCTCTTCGTGAGCACGAAACTCAACATTTTTCATTACTTCCGTAGTTTCAAACTCAGTTGAGATCAAACTCAGGGAGATTGAGATTGACTTTGAGTCCAGTACAGAAATTGTTTATAACCTTGGACCCTGTTCGGCCACAGTCTCTGTGGTAATTGATATATTATGACATTGCATCTCATTGTCATTCGTCTCTCACCGCTGATTCAAGTCGGAAAGTTATCAGTTACTTTTGGAAATGATTGGGCTGGAGTACTGGTTAACCCTCAAGGATCCCAGAAAAAGAGTGGTTATGTTAACTGATCATATGTTCTCCCTCGATGGCATAAAAATTATGCTAAATATTCACACAAACAACCTCTACTTCATGTTACATCAAACAACGTTGAAATCAAACAGAAATGTATACATGGTTCACATGACTGCCAGAAGACAGTAGAGGCAGTTTTGTATTGTAGAACCCATCTCTTACATGTGATTCTCTGTCAGAGTCAGTTTCAATGAAATAATTTAAGCGTACATGTTTTATGATAGAAAACTACCAACCAATTTAAAACCGGTTACTTTCAATCATCTAATCAATGACGTGTGATGAGGCTTTGAGATGTTTGAACTATCAAAACAAAAAAGTCAGAACTCTGAAAATAAGAGGACACTTTCTCTGATGTTTACCTGTAAACATTTAAAATATTTACTTGATATACAAGGCGTAGTTGTATTTTACAACAAGCAAAACAACCGGGTATCTTGTTTTTTTGTCTATAAATTTCTAACACAAACAAATACTATGGACGATATTTACCTAAGATGGCCCCGAACTATCACTCTGTTCTTTGTTCTGTTCATTTGTGAATCAAACGGCACTTCAAAGTACTGCAACAAGTTTAGAAATGAACAGTTAAAAACTTACTATGATATAAAGGTAGTATATCAGAAAAAATGCTACAAATTATTATTAAAATGGATACATTAGAAAGCATCTCATAATCATTGACAAATAAATATTTAAATTTTTCGTAAATACACAATCATTTTTTTAAATTGAGATTTTTTCTACTTAAGTAGAGAACAAGAGTTGTCAGAAGACAACAAAGCATGCTGATGGGATAAAACTCACCACCGATGCAAAGACTAAGATTGGAAGCAAACACCAAAACTTAAAGGCAACTAAACGCAAAAGTTTAACCTGGGTGTTTACAGACAAAAAGATTAAGTCTAAAAGATCCATAACTCTGCAAATATGCAACATAGAATTATGGTTCTTATCTCTGTGTGTTCTATCGATAATGGTGAACGCACATACAAAGTTTCATTGATATCCAATGAGTGGTTGCACAGATATCTTACCTGATAAAAAAACTTTAACCTGAAAAATTAAGTCGAAAAACGGCCGTAACTCTGCCAAAATGCAATTCAGAGTCATGGGTCTTGTCTGTGTGTGTTCGATAGATGATGGTGAACACACATGGAAAGTTTCATTCATATCCAATGAGTGGTTGCATATATATCTTACCTGATAAAAAAATTTAACCTGAAAAATTAAGTCCAAAAAGGGCCATAACTGTGCCAAAATGCAATCCAGAGTTACGGTTCCTGTATGTGTGTGTTCCATCTATGATGGTGAACACACATGCAAAGTTTCATTCATATCCAATGAGGGTTGCGTAGATATCTTACCTGATAAAAAAGTTTAACCTGAAAAATTAAGTCCAAAAAGGGCCATAACTGTGCCAATATGCATCCCAGAGTTATGGTTCTATTCTCTGTGTGTTTCATTGATGATGGTGAACACATATGTGAAGTTTCATTCATATCCAATGAGTGGTTGCATAGATATCTTAAACTTAAATGCAACTAAATGCAGAAGTATAACCTGGGTGTCTTAAGTCCAAAAAGGGCCATAACTGTGCCAAAATGCAATCCAGAGTTATGGTTTTGTCTGTGTGTGTTCCATTGATGATGGTGAACACACATGCTTAGTTTCATTCACCTCCAATGAGTGGTTGCATAGATATCTTAAACTTAAACGCAAAAGTTTAACCTGGGTGTCAACAGACGATGCCGACAACGCCGGGGTTATGGCAATAGCTCTGCTTCGACTTCGTCCCAGCGAGCTAAAAAACTGTACTTTCAGACATTCGGAA
Organism: Panopea generosa; assembly: GCA_029582155.1. Classification (NCBI taxonomy): domain Eukaryota; kingdom Metazoa; phylum Mollusca; class Bivalvia; order Adapedonta; family Hiatellidae; genus Panopea; species Panopea generosa. Next base: position 46,375,881 of record CM055895.1, read on the forward strand.
TATTGAAATGCTGAAAAACAGCCGAATACAGAAGCACTAGTCATGATCAATATATATCTGGAAAGAAGGAATGTTTAATGCACAAGTATATAAATATTGATTTAACATATACATTGCACAACACAATACATTAAATACTATATTGTTTATATTGTTGTGTACAGACAGTATAAAGGTCACATTCCATTGTTATATACATATATGTATATACAATTAAATGACAGTCCATACAAGTACATAAAGTATTTATGCTCTCCATGTATGTAGCCATACTTCATATACCTGATTAATAGAGTTTGCAGAGCAAGATGTCAGGGCTGTTCCAAAAGTACAAAGTAGAAATGAACTCAGGTAGAAAGGATCTGGTGCTACTGCGTACCCTGCCATTGTCGTTAACACAACCAAGCCTAGAAAAAAGACAAACAGTTAAAACACATACAATTGGTGGTAAAATTACAAATTGGCAACAGTTTCACATAAAAGTTGATGTAAAGGTCCATAAAGAAATGAAATGTGACACTTTTTACATTTCATGTAAATAAAAAAGTGTCAATGCTTTTATAGTATAAAGCAAACCTTGTTTGTTATTCTGTAAACTCCTTTTTTTAATGTGGCTAGATGCTTCTGGGGAAGATCAAATATAAACCTGAGTAAAACCACAAACTGGTTTTAAATTAAACACTGATGTCAAGTTTTACCAAATCATTAATGGTCCAGGACCTTTAAGTAAATATTTTGAAAGGTCCACCAGAATTTTAGAAAAATCTGAACAAACTGATCAAATTAATTATGCATTGTGTGTTTCTATTAAACTAAGGGTCTCATAAATAACATCAATGAACTTGAATGAAGTTAGAACAATGATACAATTTTCACCAAAATTTACTTTTTTTTTCAACTGCACTATGCATATAAACTGATAATGATTTACCAGCTCTGGCCACAGTATAGTTAGTTTTGGTCGATGGTTTCATCAATGGAGATGTAGAAATGCTTGTTGAATGGGCCGATGATTAAGATCTAATTTTTTAAATATATATATTTTTTTTTAAATTTTGGAAGGTCTGCTAGACCTGGCTTACGGTAAGTAAAATCACAAGGGTTCAACAGCAAAAATCAAAGGCCCAAGACTTAGACTTGCACTATTTTTAACGCCTTTCTCATTCATGAAGAGTACAGTATGTAATCTTGACCTAAACCACTCGGCCACAGAGGACTTCCGTCTAATACAAACACACAATATTCCATAAACTACAGTTTTATCAATAACAACTGATTACCCGGTAGATAAACAAATTGTGGATATAAAAAACGCATCACTTACAACTTTCTGTTAAGTAAATGATGGATATTTTATTGAATCACAAAGAAGAAGGTCCCATTTAGATATTTGATATCATCCTTGTAGTTTATCTTATTTATGAGAACTTACATAGGTCCGCATTTACCATTTTATTCGTCAATGTTTAACCCTTTACTCCATAGATATGCGTTTTCCCACACCAATCACTGAAGGCCTTTGAAAACAGTGCAGGAAGAGTTCAGATTGCTCGTAACGAGCAATCAGAACACTTCCTGCACTGTTTTCCACTCTGTCAGTTAATATAAACGTAATTCACCCAATAATTCAAAAGCTTTCTATATTAGGTGTCCAACAGCGTCTATATTAGAGGTGTCCAAAGATGTCTATATGAAGTTAAGGGTTAAGCATAACCTGAAACTGGCCAATTAGTGACTTTATCGCAGGACTCATTTAGTATTTGGTCAACAAAATTAAAGAATTTTACATTACAGAGACAAAATACAATATAAGGTATTGAACATAATATCCATAATATATGATATTTGATATAAATGTGCAATTTTACTGCTAAGAACAACAAATATCGGCGAAAAAGGTAAGACCTCTTAAAACAACATTGATTAATGCCTTAAATTTGAATATTAAGCTGTTTTTCATTTGCATGGATTTTCAGCACTAATTCAACATAATTTTGCAGTTATTCAACGTTGTCTGTGCGGCAAATCTTCATTTCTCGGATCTGGCAGGTGGCTAACAAGTACTTGACACACCTTATCTTTACAAGAAGTGCTTCGTGGCAATCATCACAGAAACTACATATCCAGGAGGGATTCAAACTCATGACCCGCAGATTGAAAATCAGGCATATTACCAATTGAGCTGGCTTCGTTTATTAAGTACATTAACCACTAAATAAAATGCAACAACCAAACATATTACATGCTACAGTTTAAGAAATGTCTTTTAGTGCAACTCTGATATTTAATAATATTGTAATTTCGTCTATTTAGGTTTTATCAGTGACAATGAAATGATAGAAACTAGTCAACATTGCTTACAAAAACAACTATCACTATTGTATATACGCTATCAGTCTTAGTTGATAATAACTAAAATACAGAACGATTACCTATATATTATGCACTAATTAGATTTTTCATGGAATGATATTTAATGTCATGTTCAACACAATACAGGTTATAAATGGCATCTGGTTTTATTGGTTGGGAAAAACTCAAGACGCATGCATGAATCTGAAAGGAATAACAAAAAATGAAAATAAAAAGGTGTGCACATTATAGAAAGAATAATCTTTATGTACGGTGTGCAATATTACTAGAATTGTATTGAATAACAACAGTATACTGTATTTTACATTTTAGGAATTTTCACTTCAAGCATGCACTTGGACATAAAACTTTAATAAAAGTTTGTCTGATACAATGATGAATGCATGTTACATGTACATGATCATGTGATGAAATCAATAATAACAGCTTTAGATAAAATGAAGTAAAACTGAGATATTTACCTGTGAGTCGTATTTTAGACAAATTAAGATAAAACTGGGGTAACTTTTTGAGATCCAGCTCTAGTTCCTTCCAGCTCTGTTCAGAATACGACTCAATGTTTTGTCCTGGGTTTGTTTTATCTACAACTAACTCATTTATTTCATCAATGTTTATTTGTAATGATTCCAATTGCCCAGGAAGGTGAACTGACACACCTTTCGTTTTGTCTTCTAGATTAACATCTACAGTTGTTGCTGAACTTTTAAAATATAATGTGAAGTTTCTTTGGTCAATATTTGTTCCATTTAAATTTGGTACCTCCTCTTTCAAAGGTATGTTAACACCAGATTTATTACACTTTGCATCGGATTTAATATTTGATGGCAGTTTGATGTTGATCACCCTGGTTGTATGTTGATTTGATGGTCTGCTGCCGCTGCCACTGTCATTATCATCACTTTCTATCTCATATGTGGATGCTGGTTTGGTTGCATACTGTAATGAAACAAAATACAGAAATAACAATAATACACTTTATTCAATAACATTAACAGAGTTAGTTCCCTGCAGCCCTCAACAATTACATAAAGAAAAAGAAATTCAACAATGCAGCAAAGCAATTAAATATAAAACAAGCAGTCAAACATTCATATAAATTAATGCTTACACATTCGATGACAAATATTTCATTGAATGCTTACGATCAAACATTCTACTTTGCAATTAACAATATTGAATTTCAGAAGATAAAACTTTTAGACTCAGGCTTCTCTACAGGCCATTTAACCCCAGCGCTTGACTATCAGAAATCATATTCCCCTAGCGCTTGAAATATTTTACAAAATTTGCAAAAGCTTACTTTCCTCTTAATCATTATTTTTCTTTGCATATCTTTTCTCATTTTAATACCTAAAATGAATCATACTAAATATGATGACTTTAACTGATTAATGCAAGTTTTACTTATGAAATATATTTCAATTAGTGCCTTACACAGCGCCTGAAAATGTGTTGAAGGTGTTTACGCGCTCTTACCCGAGAGCATTGCTTCCTGTGGAGAACCCTGAGACTGTTTTTGATGTTTAGATCAATTTCAGAAGGCATATGTCCCATAGGGACTTGTGACTGTTTTAAAGTACAATATGTAGTTTAAATATAAGAAAGAAAAACATGCCCAAAAGGAGAAGCATTATTCTACAGATACAACCACCTAAAGATCAAATGTTTAAAACCATCTAAAGAACAAACACATATCATGAGGGACACACAATAACTGCCAAAATGCAATCCAGAGTTATGGTTCTTCTGTGTGTGTGTTCCATTGATGATGTTGAACACACATGCAAAGTTTCATTCACATCCAATGAGTGGTTGCATAGATATCTTAAACTTAAATGCAAAAGTTTAACCTGGGTGTCCACAGAGGCCGACGCCCCCGGAGCCAGGGTCATGCCAATAGCTCTCCTTGGACTTCGTCCCGGCGAGCTAAAAAGGCCAATTTGCATCTGAACGGTGCGAGTCAATATTTTTTTTATAGATCACTGATCTATTACACAAAATTAGGAGTTAAAAAATAAGGGAGTGTTAGGTTTATGTGGATATAGTGTTGGTCATTCACAGCAGAGCCTGGGAGGTTGCGGGTTCAATCCCAATAAACACAATGCCTCTAAAAAAACAACTAAGTAATAGTTGTAGCCAAGAAACGGACTCAATAGTGAATCAAATAAGCTTTAAACTGTCTTCGCAATAAAGTAAACAAAAAGGGCAAGAAGAAAAATTTGTGTATTGCCGATTCTGGTTCATTCAGAGGCCTCAGTTTTTTCTACACACTTTCAAGCGTATTTGATGTTGTTAAATATAACAAACAAATTACCACACGTGAGGCAAATTTCCATTCACTTTTCTTGAGAAGGCAATGTGATTTTGAAATGCGAGAGTTCGACTTTGCTTCCCAGCAAGTTGAATACCATAGATTCTTTGGGCACGTTCGGGTTGGCCATACGTAATTTTTGTATGAAAATACAATATTTCTACCAAGAGGAATCTTGCAGATTGACAAATTCATCGTTACGTTTTGATGTCACGCATTGTAGCTTGTTTTTAACGCTAGATAAGTGACTACTAAATTGTCTACCACGACTTTTGATAAACACAGGGCGCAGACATTTTGTTCAAGGTCATACTCGTAATCCTTGGATTTTTCCGCTTCATTCACTAGGCCAAAGTTATCCGAACATTTATTAAGTTCAACCAATCATCAATGAGTTAACAAAATATATCGCACAAAATGTCAGCCGTCAACAGCAGCAAATTTCTACAAGTGCAGTAATTCATAAAATGCGTCATTATCTTTAGTGACAAGAACGGATTATTTATATAGTGGGGTGTCCAAAGGCTTGACCGGACTGATGAACCTCGCAGGTCAAGCTGGGGACGACCAGTCCGAGCTCTTGTTTGTGAATTTTAATCAGGATTGGACGTACGTTTTTGTTTTGCTTTCGTTTTGACGTCGCAATAATCTTTATTTGAGATCTAATGATAATGACAAATTTTATTCAATTCTTATTTATATATCTTGTTTTTTCTTCCTTTAGGTCCTTAGCAGTTGGCACAAAGTCGGGTTATAAGCTGTTTTCATTAAGCTCAGTAGAGAAACTGGATCAGATTTATGACAATGGTGAGTTTTGATACATTACAATGCTACTGGATAATGTATTGAAGAATTACATATGTTGATATCAACACTATTTCCATAGATAATGCTTTCAAATGTTAATACACAGACAATGAGTAAACAACGAAAGTCTCGGTCTTTGTGTATCTGTAATGTCACATATGTCACATTTATTTTTAGTACTTGGCAAAAGTAGGTCAACATGGACATGACAGATTACCTGAAATGTTCATTTCCTGAATTGCCATACACCGGTGACATAAACATTGTAATTAAGTCACATGATATACACAATACAGTAAGTTTTATTTGTAAGAAATATGGTTGTGATTGAAAGTTTGTGATAATAAAGATACAAGCAAGATCCCCTAGAGGCATTCAGGGGAGGGGCTGATCTCTGTAGATCTTTGCACCATAGAGTGAGTGCATCGTTTTTGTCATTTTAAATCCTGTACATATGCATGCCTCACGATAACCTTGTATGATGATGCCCTGGAGTGGGGTTATGTGCAGCAATGGAAGAAGGTGATAACTATTAGATTGGGTACAGTGGTTTCATGTATCGTGTGGCCATTTATGCTAGATGTATATAGTTCAATCCTAAGCTTGATCATATTTTCTAAGAAACACCTAGGAAACAGAATCAAGAGTGGTTTAAAAAAGACCTGAATTTACTGAATTAAATAAAGATAAAATTAAAATCATTTTCAGTTAAGCATTCTACCTTTAAAATTATATGCCAAAGTATATACAAAAAGCTTTAGTGTTTATTAGTATTGTTCCAATTAATCGTCAAATTGTTATAAAAAGTCAAGGCACAATCATCGACAGCGTTTGTTTTTGTCAATGAATTAAACTTAGTATTGTTGAGGAGATGAGAATAAAGTCAGGCAGCTATTCAGACTCCCACTTACCATCATGACTGACAAAGGTGAAGATGAATGGCTCTCTCCCTTCCCAAGGGGAAAAATCAGAATCCTTGGACCATTTCGAGTTATTATGTAAAGAAAACCTGTTATAAATTAATCATTTTTAATTGTTAATAGATTGGCTGAAAAACATGTCTGATTAATCGATTAAATATTTCAGCTTTGATTCCCTGGACTAGTATACATATGAATCAAACTATGTATATGTACCACCCTGTACTATATCATAAAACATTCCTCTTATAGAATCACCTATTTGTTGGATATAATTTGGAGTGGTTATTATTTAGTGCTATTAAAAAGTATTATTGAGATTTATATAATAGGTAGTGGTTATAAAATTTACAGGATATCTCTCAGTAATTTTTTAAGGTATGTTGCAGGGTACAAGATTGGGTGGATACATGAAGGTGTACATGCTGTATTCAAGAAATTTAGTTCATTAAATTTCACATATGTTCAATAATTAATTTTTATTTTGCCAAAGTTTTTGAACGGATGTTGCTTGCAGCATGCATTATGATTTTAGGGGAAACACTGTTTAATAGGTTGTAAATATGAAGAGATGGTCAATTTTGGTTAGTTGGCATTTATAAAAATGGTATTGGCTGAGACTAGATTGCAATTGGGAGATGGCTTCCCTAGAGAACTGGTTGTTATTGGGAGGTGGTTGCAGTCTAGGTTGGGATGTGTTTAAATTTCCTGATGAGAAGCACTACTATAATCCTGGTTAATTTTGGTGCAAAATCAAACTATTGCATTTCTGCTGCATTGCAGGATTTATACAGATACTATAGTGTCATTTTTCTCTGCTATGTCGGACAGTCCCAGTCTAGAGAGAGCTGAGGAAACAAATGATTTGTCGACAATAATAAAAAAATCATCCATAAGACAAAATGTGTTTTGATTCCATTCAACTTTAAGTGGACTCCCTAAAATCATTTTCTTATTTAATGCATCTGTTTAGTTGTTTTGTGAACCAAATACACGCTGGTACCAAGCATGACTCTACTATTAATCATAGATTCTTGAGTGGTGTTGTTGCATTTATCTGATGTAATTTGAATAATATTGGTTTTATTTTCACAGAGAGCGATGATATTTGTATCGTAGAGAGATTATTTTCTAGCAGTCTTGTTGCCATAGTGAGTCTTTCATCACCTCGGAAACTGAAAGTATGCCATTTCAAAAAGGGCACAGAGATATGCAACTACAGCTATTCCAACTCAATTCTTGCTGTAAAGTTGAACAGACAGGTAAATGAGTGTTATGGTAATGCTGATTTGGAAATATGTATACCAAGAGTTTTTGGTGATTTTTAATGCTGTTTGATGCCATTTTCAGCACAAAGGTTAAATATGACAGCCAGAGAGAGTTATTGGTATAAGAAAACCTCAGAATGAAGAATCAGTCTAAGTAACATCTACATAACTTCTTGAATAAAACTTTTGGACTGAGCTGGGCTCAAATCCAAGTTTGGTGTGAGGTGTTGACATGCCACCTTGGATCACTTTCCTTGTGAAGAACACCAAGAATATGAAAAGTGTAACTGCAAGTGACTATATTTACACCTACCAATTAATGAATGGTGGAGTGACATTAAGTGTACAAGGAATAACTTTCACAGATATTTATTTTTAATTCATGTTTCAGGTGTACATGTAGTTATAAAATACAGGCCATGTTCCAAATTTGGTAAAATTTTACTGGAATTATGGCTTTTTTTTTAAACTTAATTTTCATTAAAATTTGCTAATATATAGTTAAACAAATTTCTGTTCTATAGAAAAATTAATATTTCTAGTCTTAACAACTAAATTATTGCTATGTAAATTTATTGTTCATTCTCACATGGCTTCAATGTCTTTTTGATTTTATTTCAGCGCCTGATAGTATGCCTGGAAGAGAGTTTATACATCCACAACATCCGGGACATGAAAGTTCTTCACACAATACGAGACACACCCCCTAATCCCACTGGACTTTGTGCTTTGTCTATCAACAATGATAACTGTTTTCTAGCTTACCCGGGAAGTAATCAAATTGGAGAAGTTCAAATATTTGACACTATTAATTTGGTATGTTGTGGAATTTGCAAGTACTGTGATCATTCAGATGTGGTTCTTGTTTGTTGTGTGTTTAAAGTCAAACATATTAACTATTTAAAAAAAACATTTTTAGCTCACAGACTCTTTCAGGCTCATTTTGTATGACAAACCAAATTAAACATTATTTTTATCTAATATGGCAGATCAAATTTTAAAACTTAAATAAATGAAGGAATTTAAAGTTTTGCTGTTCAAAGTGTTATAGAGCAAATCGTAACATTGGTTGTATAAAGTGTTTTACCTGTATGTGTATGTAATTGTAAAGGCACTGTCCTTTGCATCAGTCATAAACTACTGTCTAAACTCTGTAGGAATGGTACAAAATATATGCTAATTCTTTTTCAGCTGGAAAAAATGAGAGAGATATGTTCATTCGCATATCTTGCCATCAATTAGGTAGTTCAAATTATATACAGATTACAAAAATATGATAACCTGAACCTGTCATAACAATGATCATTTTAGTTTCTAGTTATAGTAACAAATGGTACATGTGACCACTATCAACCAATGAAAATGGTGTCATGTATCATTAGGAGATTTAACAAGTTCATAGCAAGATATGACACACAGTAGGTCAAAGTTGATATAACATAGAGTTCATGGTTAAAAATAATATAATTTTAAGGCCCACAAGTTTTGCTTTTCCCTCTAATTCCTTGTAATTTTGCTTGAGCTGAGTCCATTGCACATTTCAAAATAAAAAAGTGTATAATTAATCATCAACTAACTTTTACAAGCAGAAGACCCATTTCTGAATCTTCATTGATGAAACTATTGACTAAGTTCAGCTGTGACCAAAAAAAAAAAAATTCATACAGCATATGCTGTGGCCAAGTGTGGTAAACTGTTGTCAGATTTTGAATTTATGTGCACAGTGCAGTTGAAAAAAATAAAGTACATTTGAGTGAAAATATTACTAAATCTTTAGTTGCACTAGCTTTGTTGATGTCATTTCAAAGTTCTTTAGGCTAATGGAACCTATCAAAAATTAAATGCACAATGCAAATTTTACCAGTAAATTTTAGACTTTTCTAAGATTCTTGCTGACCTTTCAAATAGTTTTGTCTATTGATTAGGGGAAGTAACATAATTGTTGCATTAGGTTATACTTGGTATTGGCAATGCTAATACTACATCATAACATGTATATAAACAGTAATTGAGCTAATGTCACATTGTGACTTTCCTAAGTTTTACCTGTAATAACATCAAGTTAAAAGTCATTTCCATAACAAATTGCTGTTCTCATCTGACATTGAGTTTATGAATGTTTATGTATGAATATTTAAGCTGCTATGCAATTAAAAATGTAATTTGTTATTTCAGAGCCCGTGTGGTTCCGGCTAAGAATAGAATCACTGTCGATCTCTGCAGAGGGGTAGGAATCCTCCAAATGGGTGTCATGTTCATTTTATCATTTTTTGTCATGTTCACTATTATGGTTCAATTATCAACCCCTGTGTGGTTCCAGGGAGCCATGACTGATGGCAAGAATAGGATCACTGTGGCTTATGCAAGTCGTAAGAAGCGACAAATTGAGTAATATGATAGAATTTGCTGAAACTCTGCAGTTCTGCAGGTATCAAGGTTCTAAGTTCATTCTGCATATTCATTTGTTGATATATTTTTTTTAATCTGTATGTTAACTTGTTGTTTTTGTACATGTAGAGTGAACCTTGAATCTTCCTTCCTGTTGGCATCGAAGAACCTATAATGTGTTGGTACGCCGTAAAACCCTATTCATTCATTCATTGTTATTTCAGCGAGCTGTTACGATGATTCCTGCACATGATAACCCTCTGGCTGCCATTGCCTTCAATGCTCAAGGAACAAAAATAGCAACAGCTTCAGAAAAAGTATTGTTATCTTCTTTTGTTTTTGCAGGGGTTTGGTTTAGTTCACTTATGTAGTTTATACTAATTTATTTTGGCTTGATTGCGGGATAAGCTCAGAGTTTATTTGAACCGCTCCAGAGAGGGTAGAACCAGTACAGTGTTGTTGTTTGATAGATCATCATTTTGTGCTTGGGATCAAACTCTGGCATTTGATGTCAACATTCTATCTTAATCAATACCACTCCGCTAAAGGAGTTTAGTTTGACTCTCAGTTTTGATAATACATTCTGAGGCAGAATGCTTACCAATTACACAAGGATGCATGATGCAAATTTGTGTCAATAGAGTTTGTTTCGTATATAGTTACTTTACTACAAAAATTGTATATGGCTAGCACAAGCAACTAGTTATGATCCTAATTAGCTCTTCCTGACCAACAGTTTAGTGAAAAATGTTGAGTAAGCTAAATGGCATAATGTGATATTATCATCAATCAACATTGGCATATTGTTCTTGAAACCAGTAATTAGAATTCTTTGAAAGACTGACAGAAAAGTATCATACCCACCACCCCCCTCCCCGTTATAGGTACAATACTACTTTTTGACCTGTGACAGTAAAAGTGAGGAAGTTAATGCATTGTTCCTGGTCAATGTACTGCCATGAAGTGGGTATGTTTGGTGGTCTTTTGTTCAGTACATTGTATTGTGTAACTGTTAAGATTTTTAACATTTGAGCTAGTTTTCCTTGCCCTTAGTTTTTACTAATTTTGTTCAGCTTGATTGCGAAGACAGCTTAAAGTGATGTTTTTAAGAGGCATAGTGTCAATTGGGATTGAACCCATAACCTCCCAGGCTCTGCTGTGAATGACCAACTCTATATTCACAACACTAACATTATGACACGGGCAGAGATGGAATCAATAATCTCATTATATTGACTGATTGATTGAATATTTAGCATCGTTTTATGCCATCGAGTGCTTCCAGAAGATCAGTTAACAAGGTAAACCAGTTCTCGAGCAAGTAACTGAGAATTTTCCACATGAATTTGCAATGAGAGGCGAGTGATAATTAGAAGCAAAGTTGTATATCAGTCACCACATAGTCTGTGGCTGGGTGGGGATTTGAACTTACTTGGATTGATAGCCAGACATGCTACTAACTGAGCTAACTGGGCCCGGTGAATATTGAATGAGTATTGAATAATAAGATAATTACTCAATACCAAAATAAATTGCTATTCTCCTTTATACCTGAAATGATTCTGCTATTCAATACATGATTATGGATTAGATACAAATTGTTAACTATTGAAAATTACTTTTTTAACTGGAAGTAAGACACATGTACTTGGTAAACACATTTGAGAAAGTATACTTATTGTTCTAAATTTCTATTCCAGGGTACTGTGATACGAGTATTCTCGACCCCAGATGGACAAAAACTATTTGAATTTAGAAGAGGCATGAAAAGGTATTTATTGTTTGCTCTACAAATACTATCATGTGGAGTGGTAATGTAGTAGTTAAGGTGTTGGCCACTCACCCCTGAGGTTGAGAGTGAGTCCCAGATCAACCTGCTGTCTCTCAAAAAACACCTAGGAAACGGTTTAGGTTCATATAGATTCACTTTATACTGATGTTACTCAACTCTCATTGCCAACGATATAAAACCTATTTGCTGATTTATACCATCTGGTATGGACATTTGACATATATGGTGGAACAATTGTTGATTTGTGTTAATAGCATCATTTTTATGCTAACAGATGATCAGTTAACATAACCACTCTTTCTTTGACTTGCTGCCTCTTAAAAACAAAAAAAAACCACTCAACTGATTCTACCCCGGAAGCTGACTTGAGAGTGGTTCATGTAAAATGTTAGCTTTCTTCGCAATTGAGCGAAATAAATTAGTATAAACTAAACAGGAAGGCTTTCTGGTATAAGATCATCCCATAAGTCAAAGGGTTCAGTCTCTGCCTATTGAAGAACTGTCAAAAGATTTAGGGTCGTGTGTCTGATCTCCACCAGAGCCATCTGTTTTGTTGTCAAGCATGATTGGTGGAAATACTTCTGCAGCAATAACTTAATTCCGAGTCGATTTATATCAAATGTGTTTAAAAAGTACTATACTTTAATTTAAATTTTTAGATTGATTGATTTATTGAATATATATTGTCATTTTTATGCCATTGAGGGCTAACAGATGATCAGTTAACCTAACCACTGTTTCCTGGGATCTTAAAAGGTTAACCAGTACTCGAGCACTACCCATTTCCGCAAATAATTGATACTTTCTCACTTGAATCAGCGATGAGAGACGACTGATAATGAGACATAATGTCATTTATCATCACAGAGATTATTGCCCAGCTGGGATTCCAACTCGTTACCTCTTAGTAGGTAGTTAGATGTGTTACCGACTGCGCTAGTCACACCCGGCTTAAATTTTCAGATGTGGTATTACCAGTATATATATGTTTAACAAGTGTATAATTTATGTTTCAGATGTGTTCATATATTCTCTCTGGCATTTAGTTCTGACTCCATGTATCTATCAGCCTCCAGTAATACAGAAACTGTACATATATTTAAACTAGAAACACATAAAGAAAGGTAACTACATGTAAACATACTGAAGGGAACATCTAACCCAACACCAGACAATTAATGTAATTTCTTAAAAAGTATCAAAGCAACTGCCTTGAAATTTAGATTTGAATAAGAAAAAAACATTTAGGATAACATTGACCAAGTCTGTTTTATTTAATTTGACATCAATTGGAATAATTAAAAAAAATCATAATTTTTGAAATTGGTACGCTACTCAATATTTTGACGAAGATGTTGGAAATATGAAAATAGCAGGTTAGCTGTTCATACATATAGCCAATGTTTTATAAACTAGAAGCCTGCAGTGCAGTTAGCTCCATTATCTACCATCTTTTGTATGGGGACTATGGTATTTGTAAATAATAGGTAACCAATATACTGCCTACATGTGTGTGTGCATTACATCTGTTTTGTAAACCCCTCTGATGACATTAAATAGTGTCTCTGATTCGAGACTTCTAAAATCGGTGTAAAGTGAAGTAAAACTTACAGATTTACTTGGTTTTATTAGGTCACCTGAGACTTTGTCTTAAGGGATCTTTTGCGATCGACTTTCTTTTGTGATCGTGCATCGCTCAAACCAAAATTGTGAATTGCATAGTTTCTTCACTCTGGGGCCTTGGGGGCAGGGCCAAAACAGCCAAATTCAAGGTAAACTTTGTAAATCTTTTTCTAGCTATCAGAAGCACTGGGAAACAAATGGTGAGCATGATTATTGTTGTTTCTGGGTCCTTATAAAAAATTATGAATTACACGATCCCCACCTCACTGGGGCCTTGGGGGCAGGGCCAAAACAGACAAATTCAAGGTACACTTTGTAAATCTTCTTCTAACTATCAGAAGCACTGGGAAACAAATGGTGAGCATGATTATGGTTGTATCTGGGTCCTTTATAAAAAAATATGAATTACACGATCCCCACCTCACTGGGGCCTTGGGGGTAGGGCCAAAACAGTTAAATTCAAGATAAACCTTTAAAATCTTCTTTTTATGATAGGAAGCACTGTGGAAACAAATGGTGAGCATGATTATGGAGGTATAAGGGTCCTTTAAAGAAATTGTGAATTTCATGTCCCTGGGTCTCATGGTTTGGCCCTGTTGATGGGACCTACTTGTAAATAAAGACTATAGAAAACTTTAGTAGCCACATTTGAAGTTGTAAATAAAGACTATAGAAAACTTTAGTAGCCACATTTGAAGTTGTAAATAAAGACTATAGAAAACTTTAGTAGCCACATTTGAAGTTGTAAATAAAGACTTTAGAAAACTTTATTGGCCACATATGAAGTTGTAAATATAGATTATAGAAAACTTTAGTAGCCACATATGACGTTGTTTATATATATAGACTATAGAAAACTTTAGTAGTCACATATGAAATTGTAAATAAAAATTATAGAAAACTATAGTAGCCACATATGACATTGTTTATATAGACTATAAAAAACTTTAGTAGTCACATATGAAGTTGTAAATAAAGATTATAGAAAACTATAGTAACCACGTATGACGTTGTTTATATAGACTATAGAAAACTTTAGTAGTCACGTATGAAGTTGTAAATAAAGATTTTAGAAAACTATAGTAGCCACATATGACGTTGTTTATATAGACTATAGAAAACTTTAGTAGTCACATATGAAGTTGTAAATAAACATTATAGAAAACTATAGTAACCACGTATGAAGTTGTAAATAAAGACTATAGAAAACTTTAGTAGCCACATATGAAGTTGTAAATAAAGACTATAGAAAACGTAAGTAACCACGTATGAAGTTGTTTATATAGATTATAGATAACTTTAGAAGTCACATATGAAGTTGTAAATAAAGATTATAGAAAACTTTAGTAGCCACATACGAAGTTGTCAATAAAAGCTATAGAAAACTTAAGTAGCCACATATGAAGTTGTTTATATAGATTATAGAAAACTTTAGTAGACACGTATGAAGTTGTAAATAAAGACTATAGAAAACTTTAGTAGCCACGTATGAAGTTGTTTATATAGATTATAGAAAACTTTAGTAGTCACTTTTGAAGTTGTAAATAAAGACTATAGAAAACTTTTGTAGCCACATATGAAGTTGTAAATATAGACTATAGAAAACTTTTGTAGCCACATATGAAGTTGTAAATATAGACTATAGAAAACTTTAGTAGCCACATACAAAGTTGTAAATAAAGACAATATAAAACTTTAGTAGCCACGTATGAAGTTGTAAATATAGACTGTAGAAAACTTTAGTAGCCACATATGAAGTTGTAAATATAGACTGTAGAAAACTTTAGTAGCCACATATGAAGTTGTAAATATAGACTGTAGAAAACTTTAGTAGCCACATATGAAGTTGTAAATATTGACTATAAAAACTTTAGTAGTCACATATGAAGTTGTAAATAAAGACTATAGAAAACTTTAGTAGCCACATACAAAGTTGTATATGAAGACTATAGAAAACTTTAGTAGCCACATATGAAGTTGTAAATATAGATTATAGAAAACTTTAGTAGCCACATATGACATTGTTTATATATATAGACTATAGAAAACTTTAGTAGTCACATATGAAATTGTAAATAAAGATTATAGAAAACTATAGTAGCCACATATGACGTTGTTTATATAGACTATAAAAAACTTTAGTAGTCACATATGAAGTTGTAAATAAAGATTATAGAAAACTATAGTAACCACGTATGACGTTGTTTATATAGACTATAGAAAACTTTAGTAGTCACGTATGAAGTTGTAAATAAAGATTTTAGAAAACTATAGTAGCCACATATGACGTTGTTTATATAGACTATAGAAAACTTTAGTAGTCACATATGAAGTTGTAAATAAACATTATAGAAAACTATAGTAACCACGTATGAAGTTGTAAATAAAGACTATAGAAAACTTTAGTAGCCACATATGAAGTTGTAAATAAAGACTATAGAAAACGTTAGTAACCACGTATGAAGTTGTTTATATAGATTATAGATAACTTTAGTAGACACATATGAAGTTGTAAATAAAGATTATAGAAAACTTTAGTAGCCACATATGAAGTTGTCAATAAAAGCTATAGAAAACTTAAGTAGCCACATATGAAGTTGTTTATATAGATTATAGAAAACTTTAGTAGACACGTATGAAGTTGTAAATAAAGACTATAGAAAACTTTAGTAGCCACGTATGAAGTTGTTTATATAGATTATAGAAAACTTTAGTAGTCACTTTTGAAGTTGTAAATAAAGACTATAGAAAACTTTTGTAGCCACATATGAAGTTGTAAATATAGACTATAGAAAACTTTAGTAGCCACATACAAAGTTGTAAATAAAGACAATATAAAACTTTAGTAGCCACGTATGAAGTTGTTAATATTGACTATAGAAAACTTAAGTAGTCACATATGAAGTTGTAAATAAAGACTATAGAAAACTTTAGTAGCCACATATGAAGTTGTAAATATAGACTGTAGAAAACTTTAGTAGCCACATATGAAGTTGTAAATATAGAATTTAGAAAACTTTAGTAGCCACATATGAAGTTGTAAATATTGACTATAAAAACTTTAGTAGTCACATATGAAGTTGTAAATAAAGACTATAGAAAACTTTAGTAGCCACATACAAAGTTGTATATGAAGACTATAGAAAACTTTAGTAGCCACGTATGAAGTTTGTTAATTTTTTATACTGTAGTCGACCACAAGAAGATGGTTCAAGCTGGATGGGTTATTTCAACCAAGCATTAAAGACATCAGCCAATTATCTCCCTGCACAAGTGACAGATATGTTTAACCAGGGACGAGCCTTTGCCATCTGTAAATTACCATCTCAAGGCCTTAAGAATGTGTGTGCAATAGCTACGTATGTATTTATTTTTTATTTTTTTATTTTTTGTTCAGTAAATGTAATATCAGCTATTGTTTTTTTTTTTCAACTTTTTCTGAAGTCCTGTCAGTGTCATCTTGAATCAGTTGCACTTTTCCTCTGAAATTGCCTTACAAAATTTATTGACACTTGGACACAATGTTTCTTTCAGATTTGTGTTGTTTGTCATCAACTGTAATTTATTGTGGATGTTGTTACTAAAATGATGAATAACAATATAATAGGATTACAAGTTTTTTTAAAGTACCATCTGAAATTCAATGTTGACCAAACTACATGTGCACGATCTGTAATTCTCTTTCAAATTATTTCTTAGTTCAATAAATATATTCAAGATGGCCATCACATGGTCAGGAAGTTTACATATAGTTTTACAGGAAAATTTTAAAAAAGTGACAACTCATAATCTGCGTTATATATTGCAATAAAATTAGGTCACAATTTCCCTTCAAAATTCAGGAATTTGCATTTTAGAAATTTTTTTATTAGCAGTTGTTTAATAAATGTAGAATTACGGATTCTAGGGATTGTTTTCAATTCCTGCGCCTGAAGATTAGTGATATATATGTGGAAATAGTACTACTTACAGTGCCAAATCATTCGAAAATTGTTGTCAGACCTGATATTGAAGTGACATATCTGAAGAAACCTATATCAGGTGTTGAAACATACATATGTTGAGGAAAGTCCAGCATTATTCTTCACTGATAGATGTATGAGGTGTCTATTTATATTTAATATTGCACATGAATAGAATTATATGGCCATTAAAAGTAACATTTCCTCTATGCAACTGCCAAATTGTATATTGATATTTAAGTCTGTTATGTAGCAGCAGCACTAGAAAATACACATGTAATGGCTACCATGAGCAGTCCGATGTCGTAAAGTTTTTGCACAACGTTTATCCACCAAAATCTATATGAGCTTCATTTTTCAAACTCATTTGGTGTAGAGACATAATTGATATATATGGGTGACGATACATATGAAGTACATCCACGAGTGTAGTGGGTGCTTTGAGAAGATATTAAAAAATTTGACATTTTTGACGTCGTCGGACTTCTCAAGGTTGCCAGTATTAATACTTAATTTGGAATCAAATTTTGACACTTTATAGGAACTATTTTCAATTAATCCAGCCCGTGTGGTTCTGGCTAAGAATAGAATCACTGTTGATCTCTGCAGAGGGGTAGGAATCCTCCGAATGGGTGTCATGTTCATTTGATCATTTTTTGTCATGTTCACTATTGTGGTTTAATTATCAACCCCTGTGTGGTCCAGGGAGCCACGAGTGATGGCAAGAATAGAATCACTGTGGCTTATGCAAGTCGTAAGAAGCGACAAATTGAGTAATACAATAGAATTTGCTGAAACTCTGCAGTTCTGCAGGTATCAAGGTTCTAAGTTCATTCTGCATATTCATTTGTTGGTGTATTTTTTTTAATCTGTATGTTAATTTGTTGTTTTTGTACATGTAGATTGAACCTGGAATCTTCTTTCCTGTTGACGTCGAATAACTTATAATGTGTTGGTACGACGTAAAACCCTATTTATTCATTAGAGTGTCCGCCTCGCATGTGGAAGGCCGTGGGTTCACTCAGCATTCAGAGGAGAGTTCTAGGTCTGGTTGGCCCGGTGTCAGTATAATGTGACTGGGTGGGGTATCATACCATGTGTCTGCGGCATGATACTCCAGTGTGACAGTGCTTAGAATACTGTCTCGAGTAGACACCGTCGCGATTTGACTGAAAAATTGTTGAAAGCGATGCTAAACAACATACAATAACAATAACTATTTATTCATTCATTCCATTAATCCTGGTTGATCAAATTTCAGGAAACTTGAGCCTGTTTATATGAAAGGGTAATTAGTTCAATGTAGCAGTTTTCTCTCATATAATTAATAATAATCATACAATACATATATGATTTCTATGAATTCTGTATTTATTGAAACTGTTTGATATTCAATATTATGCTTTCTGTTAGTTTTCAAAACTTTCATCCCTTATTTCTGCGACTGTGAATAACTGTAATCATCATTCTTTAATTGAACATTACCATTGAGTATTCCATGACTTTCTGTGGTTTACAATAAGATTACCAGTAAGTCTGCTTTTTGATTGATATACTGTACAACATTGCGTCTCATTGTCATTCCTCTCTCACCTTTGATTGGATTGGGAAAGTTTTGAGTTGCTTGCGTATATAGGTTTTGAGTATTGGATCCCAGGAAAGTGTGGTGGTTAGGTTAAGTGATTGACTGTTAGCCATTGTTGGGCTAAAATTATTGCTAAATATTCAAACAATGTGGCTAGTTTACACCTATCTGGATAGTTTCATATATGGAGTACCATCACATATCGTAATGTTACCATATGTCTGTTCTCATTATTTGCTTTTTGGTATCATGTAGTGAAAGAACTGTAGTAAGTTTGTATGAAAATAATGGTAAATGCACAATTGATTTTTTGTATTATATGTATTAAAGGAAAAGAAACAAATACACAACACATTTATTTGTTCAATATCTTGTTGTTCTTAATTAATACTGTATTTTTCAATTCAACTTTATACATAAAAAAAAAAGTTTTTACCTTTTATATACATGCATGTATAAGTCAATTTGTTTCACTAATGTTATTTAATTTTAAAAAAATGGTTATTCATGCAATAAACAAACAGACACAATAATTCCATGTTTCAATTTATTAATCTAATGTTTCCAAAAACTTTTTTTTTCCAAATAGTAAAGCAATAAAGCAACAAAGCAACAAAACTTATGCTGGGATGAAAAAATGAATCTTAAACAATAAATTAAATTGATATAAAATATAAATATGCATATTTTCATTCTTCAGTTGTTTTCTCTTGTAGTTTAGCTATAATGAAAAGCTGAAAGAAAATTGCATATTTCTTAATTCAGATGTTATCTTTATTTCCACAATTATACTCTTTCATATATTTGAAGAATTGCTACTTTTCCTTTATATGCACTATACTATTCACTATTCTAAAAAATTCTCTTTGAATGATCCATGTAGAGATTTCTGTGTTTCACTCATCAGACAAATATTTGTTTTTATTTACCGCTGTGATGAACTGAACTGATCATTTTGGCGAGCATGACCAGTCTTGTATCTTGCTGAAATGAGCATGTTTATTTTGCATATCACTTAAGCATTCTGGTTCAGTGAGTTTTGACTGACATGTGCCCCTTTGCCCTTTTTGGAAATTCAGAATCTTGTCGGTGGGGATATCTGGATCAGTGAGAGGTCTAATAGTGCATTTCCCTTTTTTGTTCTGGTTAGATGATTTTCTCTTTGCAATTTTGAAATAAAAAATCTTTTATGAGAGAGGCAATCGTTATTTTTTTTTTTTAGTTTTTTTTTTACAAAGTTTGAGAGGGGTATATAGGGGAGACTGGTCGGTCTGACTGTTAGCAGTTTGTGAAATGAACTACATCCACAGTTTTCATGTATGACCTAAACTATGCATACATGAGCAACATCAGCTTCCAATGTAGATGTACGTGACTCATATTTGTAATGCTGACCTAATACCATCCAGAATTATTACCTTTGCTTTCAGTTGAATTGTTTTATTTACCATATTGCAATTTTTGTGGAGTGAACTTTTTCCACAGTTTCCAGGTGATTAAGTTGATACTTTGCTTATCTGATCAACATTGAGTGTAGATGTGCATGATGCATATTTTGTGGCGCTGAGTAAATTAATGAGGGGATCATCATTACTTTCAGTGATAGGTCTACTTTTATAGAATAATCATAAATAAAACAAAAACAAAACAGTAATCATAATTGATCAAAAATGTTTAAAATTATACTCAGCAAAAAAATCAACTTCACTTTTGTAAATTTACTGTAAAAATCACACATTTTCTATTATTTTTATAGTCATTATCTTAAAATAAAGTTATATCATAAAACTATTTTATAACAATCTTAAATGATTTGAAATGTTAGATACCACACAATAGATAAAGTAAATATCAAGTACAAATTTGAATTCATTAAATTAATAAAAGGTTGATTGGATTGTAAGAAACTACTAGTACAAGGATAGTAAAGTTTCTTTTTTTGCTAAGTATATTATGGCGACACATCGTATTGTTGACCCGTCTTCTATATATTTTTAGAATACAGAAAGTCCCACGTCTTCTAGTAGCCTCCCAGGATGGCTACCTGTACATATACAACCTTGACCCTAATGACGGAGGTGAATGTATGTTACTACGGCAACATAGGTAATACATTTTGTTTGTGAAATTCAAATTACCGGGTATACAAGTAACATGTAACTACACTATTGTTTAGTCATGTACAGCATTTGTAGAATAACCTTTTAACCCTTTACTCCAAAGATCCGCGTTTTCAGGCATCAATCACATAAGGCCTTTGAAAACAGTGCAGGAAGAGTTCAGATTGCTCGTAACAAGCAATCTGAACACTTCCTGCACTGTTTTCCACTCTGTCAGTTAATATAAACATAATTCACCCATTGCTGATACGTGGTGAATTAATGCTTTCAATATTAGAGGTGTCCAAAGGTGTCTATATGAAGTAAAGGGTTAAGTCTTTGTCATATACATGTATTTTTTATTTTTTTTATTGGAAAAAAAATCAAAGCTTGTTGAATTGTCACATTTATAATATAGAATAAATTGGATAAATTCTAATTTTAAATGGAGACAAAAAACGCATACACAGAAGTCTTAGATGCACAACTAAATGGACTTAATTGTCTTTCTTTTAATGGCATTGATGAAATGGACAAGATCATTGTCAGTGTGCAATGTGATATGCCTTTAATCTTCAGGATGTAGATCAAGTGCCCATATACAGGATGTGACACTGGTCATAAGGTCATTCCAAAGGTGAAGTATTTCGTTACATAATCAGAAGTAGATAACTGACTTGTTTTGACAAGTTGAACTGTAATTGATTTATCAAAATGTGGTTACCTTATATAGATGTAACCTTATATAGATGACTGTCACGAAACCAATAAAACTTGAAAATATATTTAAAGGACTTAAAAAAGGATATTAAAAAAAAAATATATATATATATAAATTTGTGGTTGTGTTTCCTCATTGATTAAAGGGACATATCATAAAGACATTATTTTTTTTTAACTTAATTGCAATGTGTACATAATTCTGTTAGGAGGGAAACGTATGTCCGGCTAGCTCAGTCGGTAGCGCATTCGCTCTGTAGGTAAAAGATCCCAGGTTTGAGTCCAAGATCAGCTGCATAATAAAACAGCAATTTCTTATTTTTAAGTATATTCATATAATTTCTTGTTTTTAAAATATGTGAGACATTGCTAGGTTTATAAAATTTTATCAAATCATTTTTGAAATACATGTATGAAGTGTCATATATAAATATTTGGAATTAATATTAATATCCCCATCTTGTAATGCATTCATAGTGGGTAAAACATGAATAAAATCAATTTCAACATTGCCTAGTGTCCCTTTAATGTGTGCTTCTGAACATTTATTTATTGTAGAATAACTTGATTTAACACAATATATTTGGACACAGACATACCAGTATTAGTTTCATTCTTGAACTTTCCTAAGTATTAAAGAAACAGAAGACAAAAATATGTTGTTTTGTATTTCATAATATGATTGGGTTGGTAATGTGTTGGATTAATTTCTCAAGTTTTAAGATGCCTTCAAAAAGTCCTCGCCAACAGCAATATAATTTATAAGTTATGTATCTTTTTTTTATAAGGACTATTCCATTTAAACATACAACCCACTCATGGAAGGCACTTTGAAATTGGACCCTCCCCCTTTATATTTATAATTCATTTTAACAGGCCCCACATTTTGAAAAACCCTCCCACCTTAGAAGTTTATTATTTTGCTGTCCATGGGTGGGATGTATGTTTAAATGGAACAACCCTAATTGATGAGGACAAAAAATAATTTTTTAAAGACATATTTCTAGCTCAGAAGTGTGCATTTTTTGTCTGTCGGTTGTTAACTTTTTACTGTAAACAACTCTAAAATTGCTCAAAGTTTCATAGAAGGGGATTTATTAGTCATTAGCCTGATTTATATAAGTGATGGCATACCATAATCTTCCATTTGTCTAGCACAGGTCCCAAAAGAGTTTTATTTAAGAATTAAAATATCATCTTCTTAAGAACCAGTCGTCTGTTGATATTTGGTATACATTATCCCTTTGAGTAGGATACTCACGTTCAGATCAAGCTGTTACGTTATATTGGGGTTCTGTAAGGGAGTTTTACAAAGGTGCACCATGGGAAGATTTGGTAAGTTTTAGGCAGTTCAAGACAAGGAGTGGCCACAAAACAGGTTCTTCTCAAGAACCTGTCTTTCACATTTGTTCCTATTTTGCATACCAGGTATAGTATCCTTATAAGTAGGATAAAATTTAGTGGTTTGGGTCTATTTATGGATCTGTCTATGGGAGCCTAACAGGGCAATCTTGATTTTCATGTAGAAATAATATGGTATTTTAAGCCATAACAATCTCTTTTACCTTTACAGTCTGGATGGTAGACAGTGTGAAGGTCATTTGTCTGACCTTTCTTCAGGCAATTCGGATCGACCTCTCACCTCGACCTCTGTTCCAGTCACTTATGCAGGATCAGTGAAGCGTGTAGAACCAATAATTGATGGCACACCACCACTTGCCACAGGTAAGCACGTCTCGTCACTAGGTGTCACCACTGGGCAGTGTTCACCTCCCGCGCCATCCACATCACCATTGCGCCTCGAGAGTTTCGCGACAGTGTTGCAGCTGGGCAAGGGGGGCCCACAGGAGGTGGGCGTGGATTACGGACATAGTGGAGTCTCTGAGATAGATATTATACTTGCGGGGAGAGGTAAACATACAAGCTACCTGTATAGTTTGCATACGCGCACTCACAGAAGCATGTGGTTATATGTATACTTGTTTAATTTTGGTATCCATATTTTGTATTCAGTTTCCTCTTACTCATTATTACCTGATATGTCAGCTTGCACACATCAATGAAATTATTAGATTTATTCCTTTAAAGTAAAACAGCTTTTTGATTGACAATGTTTTGTCTGAAAAATTAAAAGATTAGCACTTTGCATATGATACAGATATCATTAATATCAGTTATTACTACAATTGTGAGGTCTCCACATAGTACCGTACCTTGAAAATGAATATGTGTTTTACACCTTATTATTATTACTCAGTTCAGTCAGTAGCCTATCTATCAGTAACGGAATTAAATCCCTGTCTGGCAACAGGCTATATATGTTGATATACAACATTATGTTTCATTGTCATTCATTTCAAATGACTGATTCAAGTGGAATAATTATTGATCAGTTACTTGCAGAGATGGGTGAGCTCGAATACTGGTTAAACTTCCTGGATAAAAATAAAAGTGATTGGGTTAACTGATCATCTGTTAGCCCTCGATGACACAAAAATGACACTTAGCATTCAAACAAACAAACAAATGTAAATCGTTCTTATTTATTATTTAAGTATATATAACTGGAGATACATGATAACTGGAGATACATGATAACTGGAGATACAAGTTTCCAGCTGATGTAGCTTCTCCACTACTTAATTACATTGAATGTGCAAATTGATATGCTGGTATTGTACGCTGTACTTAATATTTTGTGGGAAATCAAACATGTACCTATACCTGAGTAGATTTTCATTTTCTATTAAAAAAAAAGTAATATTGAGTAATATTAAGTACATGCTATATTTTTCACATGGTACCAATCTCTGGCACAAATTACCTTCGGACTGGTACTGATGTGTTCTGTACACCAGCAGAAGTACCGGTACATGCTTTATTTTTCACATGTTACCAGTCTCTGGCACTAATTGCCTTCGGACTGGTACTTATGTGTCCTATACACTAGCATAGGTACGTTATATTTTTCACATGGTACACGTCTCTGGCATTTATTACCTTCAGACTGGTACTGATGTGTCCTCTACAAAAGCATAGGTATATGTTATATTTTTTAAAAGGTACTAGTCTCTGGCACAAATTACCATTGGATGGGTACTGATGTGTCCTGTACAATAGCATAGGTACATGTTTTATTTTGCACATGGTACCAGTCTCTGACACTAATTACCTCCTGACTGGTACTGATGTGGCCTGTACAATAGCATAGGTACATGTTATATTTTTTTACATGGTACCAGTCTCTGGCACAAATTGCCTTCGGATTGGTTCTGATGTATCCTGTACAATAGCATAGGTACATGTTATATTTTTTACATGGTTCCAGTCTCTGGCACAAATTACCTTCGGACTGGTACTGATATGTCCTGTACAATAGCATAGTAAAATAGCATAGGTACATGTTATAAATTTTTTACATGGTACCAGTCTCTGGCATAAATTGCCTTCAGACTGGTACTGATGTGTCCTGTACAATAGCATAGGTACATGTTATATTTTTCACATGGTACCAGTCTCTGGCACTAATTACTATCAAACTGGTACTGATGTGTTCTGTACAATAGCATAGGTATATGTTATATTTTTTTACATGGTACCAGTCTCTGGCACTAATTACCTTCGGACTGGTACTGATGTGTTCTGTACAATACCATGATATGTTAAACAAGAAACCTCATGTTGTTTCATTCTCCGATATAACGGTCATTTAACTTTTCTCCAAATTTTACTATCGATTGTTTATCAAAACTTGACATATATAATTAGAATTGAGTGAAGCCTGTGGTCCAATGGTAGAGCATTTGACCCAGGATCTGAGGATTGTTGCCATGGTTATGTATAGTTTGCCTAAGCCAGGCACTTTATCAGCATAGTACTGATTCTACTCAGGAAGACCTCAGGCATAATTTGTCCAAGTTGTAAGAACTATTTTCTCAATTGATGTTAAATGTATAAGTTTAAACTAAACAAGACAATAAATTGAGTCCTAATCGGATGAAAGAACATAGTTTTAGTGTAAAACAATAACGACATAGCTTTAAAGTGAAACAATAACGACATAGCTTTAGAGTGAAACAATAACGACATAGCTTTTGAGTGAAACAATAAAGATATAGCTTTAAAGTGAAACAATAATTACATAGCTTTAAAGTGAAACAATAACATCATAGCTTTAGAGTGAAACAATAATGACATAGCTTTAAAGTGAAACAGTAATGACATAGAGTGAAACAATAATGACATAGCTTTAAAGTGAAACAATGATGACATGGCTTTAAAGTGAAACAATAATTACATAGCTTTATAGTAAAACAATAATGACATAGCTTAAGAGTTGAACAATAATGACATAGCTTTAAAGTGAAACAATAACAACATAGCTTTAGAGTGAAACAATAATGGCATAGCTTTAGAATGAAACAATAATGACATAGCTTTAAAGTGAAACAATAATGACATAGCTTTAAAGTGAAACAATAACAACATAGCTTTAGAGTGAAACAATCTGGCTTCAGTTTCATCAATATTTGAATTGTAGACATTAATATTTGTATTTGACTGGTAACTTACTTATTCTTTGATCAGTATTAAAATAAAAATTAAATAAATGTCAACATTTTATCATGGAACCAGTCTGCAGTCATGGTTGTTTGGATGCTTTGTTAAATGAATACTTAACTAACATCTTAAAGAAAATAGGAATGTCTTTTATGAACTCTTTAATAGCATAAAAATGACGCTAAATATTCAATCAGTCTGTGAGCTACTTGATGTTGACTGATCTTGGTCTACTTGGTTCATTAATAGTAAAATTAATTTGACTTTGAGTTAAATAAATTCTCATTATCCTGGTGAATGTCGTGCCAGTCACTTGCTTCTGTAGGTTGTAGATTGGTTGCTTAATCTGTAGTGCCTTACATTAGTATGCCTTGGACCAGGTCCTGGTTAGGGGTGAACAACGATACATTATAAAAAATTATTCATTATAATGAAAGGGAAGTAACTAATTTTATAATGGATAAAAAATCCAGAAAGTTTTATTTCCCTTTTTTTTTTTATGCTATTTTTCTCAAAAAATAGATTATATGATTTTGCTCAATCATTCAGTTAAACCTTAAAATAAAGAAAGAGCATCACATGCGGGTGCAGACGCTTGTCTTTATCATGAATGTGCATATAAAATTTAGTCACTATTCTGTAAGTAGTTTGTTCAGAAACAGAGAAAAACTTGAGCTAAACTAGTTATGCAGGTATAAACCATTAAATAGGTCAAGGTCAATGATGTAAACCTTTTGAGCTGATGGTGATCAGTTTACAGAATCAATGGTATTATTGAAAAATAAAGTAGATTTAAAAAAAGGAAAAGAAAAAAAAGCTAAATAAAAAGCTGTAACCTAAGGTTTTAGAGTCCAAATTGTGTAAATTTAGGTATATTAGCTAGATACACTGTTTCTATAACATAATATTAATTTGTTAATGAAGTTTAGTGACCATAATATGAGAAGAAAAAACTGAGCTTAACATAAAACTTTAACTGGGGGATGACGACAATGACGCCGGTGCCAGGGTCTTTTTTTTTCAAAATGACAAACTAAAAAGAAAGCTTTTTGAAAAAGACAAGCTAAAAAAGAAGCTTTGGCTTGCTTTTGGAGTCACTCAGCTAAAGGTCAAGGACCCAGTCAATGAAAACTGAAAGATAATTTAATTCAATAGAAAAGCCCTAAAGGCTTACAGTATAGTACATGTTACAACACCATCATACATAAGATGTCAATGATGAGTTCAATACATAATACAAATTGTACAGTAATAGTAAATGTACTTTTATAACACAAAAGTAATTTCAAAAGTTTGTTATGTAATATCATTAACACGTACCTGTACTAATTTATAACTCCTTTTGCCACGATGAGCAAATGTTATAATGTTATAATGATATTTAAATACCATTAAATAACAATTTGTCTTTGGTTATACTAATCAAATATCAATTTTTCGTTAGTTTTACCTACCTATTATCAGTTTATCGTTAGTTATACCAGAGACATATAAACATATAATTAAGTCACTGGTTATGCCTATTAAAATAATATCAATTTAAGAAGGTTGGATTATATACATTGAATTATATTCTGTTTCATTTCTTTTCCAAAATTATGCATGTAACAAGATTTTACATTTTTCGAATGTTATGATTGTAATAATTCAATAATTTCGGTACAGTCTTTTCCAGTAGTCTTTTCTAATAATAGCTTAGTCTACCCTGTTGAAATTTCATTCAGGAATATTCCTTTACATCTCAATTTGTAATTTAGATGGGATGATGGAAACTTAAATAAAATGACACAATGAGATTGTTCTGGTATGAAGCTTGATTGTAAGTCAGGGATTATGTAAGAATTAATGGTTAATAGCTTAGAATATCAGCTGTGTTTTGGTGAGTGTAAGAAAAGTTATGAATGTGAGTCTTTATTTCTTTTTGTCACAAGCCAAAATACAGCTGACATTCTAAACTACTAACCTTGTATTTTATCGTAAAACACTATTAGTTTTCACCACTTTTCGTTTAAAACGTGAAAATAAGTTTATATTTTTTCATTACACTTCCTCTTAGACATAATAATACTAATAATAATTCAATCACACAGTTTCCTTAACTCCAAATGTAGATGGGGGGAAAAATAGTTCCAGCTACTAGCATAAAACAGCTTGGAAAATATTATACTAGAGGCAGTCAGCTGTATCATGGTAGCAAAGTTAAACGTTGGCATGAGAAAGTTTGCATTTATTAAAGGCTGTGACATTCTAATGGGGAAAAAATCATTCCGCGAGACAAAAGTTATATCACCTTTTTATTATTTAGATGATTGTCAAATATGTTATAAGTTTTCGTGTATCTATATTTAGCCTGCTTACTTGAATTGCTTGTTTTCGTATGGTTTGAATTTTTTTCCTGATTTACTTTCACGATTGTTAATTTTCTTCTTTGGTGATTTATTAATGGATGTGAGTTTAGACAGGTAGAGTTTGCTACATGTTTTGATATTTCTTACATAGAAAGGATTCATATTTCTGTTTAAAGTTCATAAAACAAATGATATACCAGTAATTCTTACAACTTAATCAAGAAGTAACAAGGATAAAACAAATAAGAGAAAGCAAGAGAAGTTCTTTCCATTGTCGTCCCTTTTCAAAAAGAAAAGTTGCCTTCATTTATTGGAAGCAGCCTACGAGGGGTTATTCAGAAATTTGTGGACAAATTTAATAAAATCCATATTTATGCAAGTACATAGTTATATATTCACAGCTGAAGTATTGGTGTATTTGTCATCGATGTACGATGTATTAGTATATTTCTTATGTCACTAATAATGTTATGGTAACCATAGCAACATACATACATGATTAGTGCCGCAGCTCAAAATGTTGAACAATTCGACAGTTAAATATGTGAAAAATAACAATCATTTCCCTGTTAAACTTGTGATGAATCATATATTATTGAAGACACGTATCAATATCCGCATGTGTCATTCCAGCATTGCGCGCAGGTGTTAGGAGTTTAAATAAATTTATATTGAAAAGGTTGACTTATTCATATGCAAATAGGGCATCTGATGAAAAGGTAAACCACAAGCAGTAATACAGTTTATGTCAATATTGGCAAAACACTGATCAGACGATACATATGCATAGTAAAGCTCCGATAAAGTTATTTAAGTGCATGTTGTAGTCTACAAATGACACAAATGGTACAGTGAGGAATGAGAAACAATAAATGATGATAACAGGTGTGACGTCCTGTGTTAAAACCGTGCAAAGTCATGTCAACGGGGTAAAAGTGTCTCAATAGGGATTGCTGAAATACAATTCATGAACTAAGGTGCAAACTAAGTATAGGTTACACTACAGTGCACATGATAATAAAGAATAAATAGCATGCATTAGATTGCTCGCAGCGTTCCCTGATTGCTAAAAGAGTATAAGTTGAGCGAAAAGTAAGAATAGGAAAGTTACTTGGAAACTAAATTGAAGTCACAAGGACGTAGCATAAATCTGGCATGCGGCAAAAAGACGTACATGACATGTTTGAAAAACATGTTACTGTTTTATTTGAATTTATATTTTCCTCATACCAAATAAATCAGACATGTCATGTTCATTTTATGAGATTTGTCCACGAACTTCTGGATAACCCCTCATATCAAGATATTCTGGCCCAATTATTTAACTATTTTAACATAGTATTGATAATATAGAAAAAGTGTTAATTGCATAGTTTGATATATTTTAATGCTCAGTTATTTTATTCTATGATTGCCGGCAATAAAAAAAACTACTTTTATTCCATTAAAAAGTTAATAGGAGTCCTTTGTGTACTGCATAGTTTAATAATGTTTATTGTTCAGTTATTTTATTCTTATGATTGCCTGCAATGAAAATTCAATTTGATAAAAGTACATTTAATAATATAAAAATGTAATACTGGTCCTTTGTGTATTGCATAATTTGATAAATGTTTATTGTTCAGTCATTTTATTCTATAATAACCAGCAATAAAAAAACTAATTTTATTCATGGGTGTAAAGTTATTAGGTTGTTGACAGTTAGTAGTTGGGGATAGGAATAACCATCTACTGACCAGCTGCCAGTTGGGGATTTGAATAACCAACTACCGACCAGTTGACAGTTGGGGATTTGAATAACCAACTACAGACCATTTGCCAGTTTGGGATTCGGATTCTTATTATAACCACTATTTTATTTACATCCCCAACTGGCAACTAGTCAGTTGTTGTTTTTTTCGAATCCCCAACTACCAACTGTCATCTATCTACTAACATAACACCCATATTTGATTCCATAAAAACATAATCTCATCCTTTTGATGTAAACTGAGGGTTAAGTTCAGTAATTGCAACAGTTTACTGTGTTAGTTAATGTTTGCTTAAAAATCAATCAAAATATTATGTTAGCTGTAAACATTTGTTAATGTTACAAATCCATTTTCTTGTCTTTAATCATAAAATCTGCTAGACAATCAATCAAGGGACAGTTTAGAAAATCACATACCAGTATTTTGATAAGTTATATCAAATTTGCATTCAGTTATCAAGTGTTTGCATTCCATGAACACTGTTACCTGTTGAGTTTGAATCTGGAAGAGTGGTTGGGTGCAAGAATATTTACACACCTACACCAATCACATGCACATAATTCATGTTGCTTGCAATACATAATTATTTTTTCATTTTATATTTATTTCTGCCAGAAAGTACAGGTAGTGCCAAAGGTACAAGCAAGTTTTGTGTTTCCGTTGCTTCGAGCTTATTACTGCATATTATTCTTACGCAGTCTGGTCATTGCTTCCTGCAAACTTGTCAAAATTTATATAAATTAGGCTTGGTTCTTACAGGAATGTACTCTTCTGCTTCAGTACGAAGGATATGGGAACTTCTTATTGGATTATAGCTTCATCTATCTGAACAACACATTACAGACTCACACTTCATGCAGATACATGGTCTATATTCTTTAAATATCTTACAATATTTATTATTTGTTATGATACTGCCAGTTCATGACTGTTATGATATTGCCAGTTCATGACTGTTATGATATTGCTAGTTCAAAGTTTACAACAAAATCATACTTAGGATTGATTTAATTTAAACTAACTTATATTAACTTGATTGTGAAGAACTGTGAGAGCCTATGTAAACTGCTCTCGAGGCCGCTTCCTGGGTAGAACCAGTACCGAGTGTTGTTTTTAGAGGCCATTGGGTTGAGCTGGTATTCCAACCTGCAACCTCTTGTGTGACACTCTGTTTACTGGACTTCCATCCAGCTTTAATAAATATTGTTCATTAATTATTATTATGAAGGATTGTTTCATTAGTTGTACTGAGTAAATAAACTTAGTTCCTCATTGAATCCAAGTCATGTTCCAGCATTTCATCACGTCCTGTTCACCCATTCCAATTTTCTAAATTTATTGATAATCAATTTTATTCTACACTTTCAGTTGGTTTATCCCCATTTCCTCTCTCTCCAGAGTACTCACCATCCTCACCATCCCCTCAGTACATATTTACTCAGTGAAGAATTTCCCAATATCCCTTGTAATCGGAATGCAGTCTCCGAGTGTGTGGTGATACACTCGTTTGCATTATAATCACAGTGATTGTACAGCATTTAAATAGCAGTGTACAGATGTCAGTCAAACCTGTGTAAGCGGCCACCTCTATTGAGCAGCCACTTGTCTTAAGTAGATACATTTGCTATTTAGCATTTCTATGCATTCAGAGCCAATAAACCTGTATTAAACAACAGCCTGTCTTAAAAGACCACTATGCTCCTCTTTTCTGGCTGCTTAAGACAGGTTTGACTGTACTCTATTCTGATTTAAAGTTTACTTTTTCTTTTTTTTCTTATTTAGATTTCCAGCACATTGGACACTAATTTTTTCTTGGTTACGGTTCCTCTATAGCACAATTATAACCTTTGTAGACATTGCAGATGTTAAGCAATTTATTCCAAGCATTTGTAAAAGAAAGCTGGAAGTAAAATCATATATTAAATTATTAGCTCTACTCTACTGGTAAATGTATGAGGTTGCATTTTGTTTGTCAACCATTGATCATCTTTTAAAGTTTACTTTTATATTACATATACATACACACTTTCATCTTTCTTAATAAAGATATTTCTCTCTATGTCTCATTATATTTAAGTTCTGACATAAATTAAACCTGTAGCATTTGAAGTTTGAATCATAATATAATCAGTATTGACCACTATTTGGCATATGTCCTTTTCTCTATTGAAATTATATTGCATTAAGAGGTCCTCCATGACAGAGTGGTCTGAGGCACCATCTCAAGATCACTTACCTATCACAGCTAAGGTTATATGTTTGAGTCTCACTCACTCCAAAAAGTTTATGAGAGAAAGTTACTTGAGGTAGGAAGGTGGTTCTACTCAGATTCATTCTGAGGTCTTCCGTTAAACTCCATTCCATGGCATGACCATATTACATTATTGAAATATTCACCTATATCCCACAATGCACTGAGCATTTTAATTCTGTTTATGACTGCTATTAATATCATTTGAATGCATTGTATGTAAGTTTCCATCGTCGTCGTACACATGTATGAGGTTATGTTAGTATCACTGTTTATGCACCTACCATGATACTGAAGAAGAGCGTCATGTTACTTTGTTTTATTTGTTTTGTTTGTCAGCCACAGTGGAAGGCATTATTCATGGATTTATCAAGCCTGTAAATTATAAAAAAAAAATGCATTACTTTTATGTGTGCAAATAGTCACTTTGCAGTGCCAAATACTAATACTGGCATGTTATCTTTTTTTATACTTTCTGGACTAAAACGTGTATGTGCACGCCATACTTCATTTTTTTCATCAAAATATTTTTTCAGATATGGTAGCTTTTCATTATGAGTCATTGTGATATGTTATATATAAACTTTATGAAGCAGTTACTTCTTAAACATTCAGGCAGTTATCTCCCTTTGACTATTTCTTTCTAAGATTTAAACTAGACAGTTTAATATGGTGTATATCTTTGGGGGAGTTGTCCCCTTTGACAATATTTCTCTTTAAGATTTAAACTATACAGTTTAATATGGTGTATATCTTTGGGGGAGTTTACTCCCTTTGACTGTATTCAAACGAGTCGGTTAAATAGGATGTATATTGATTTTATAATGGGAGTTCACTTCAACAGTATGTTTCTGTCTGATATTGATACTATGCAAATAAAACTATTCACATCAGTTTTGTTATTGTCATGACACTGCAGTAGATTGGTATGGATTGCCTGGTCTAGTTATTGCCATGACACTGCAGTAGATTGGTATGGACTGCCTGGTCTAGTTATTGTCATGACACTGCAGTAGATTGGTATGGACTGCCTGGTCTAGTTATTGTCATGACACTGCAGTAGATTGGTATGGACTGCCTGGTCTAGTTATTGTCATGACACTGCAGTAGATTGGTATGGACTGCCTGGTCTAGTTATTGTCATGACACTGCAGTAGATTGGTATGGATTGCCTGGTCTAGTTATTGTCATGACACTGCAGTAGATTGGTATGGATTGCCTGGTCTAGTTATTGTCATGACACTGCAGTAGATTGGTATGGACTGCCTGGTCTAGTTATTGTCATGACACTGCAGTATATTGGTATGGATTGCCTGGTCTAGTTATTGTCATGACACTGCAGTAGATTGGTATGGACTGCCTGGTCTAGTTATTGTCATGACACTGCAGTAGATTGGTATGGACTGCCTGGTCTAGTTATTGTCATGACACTGCAGTAGATTGGTATGGACTGCCTGGTCTAGTTATTGTCATGACACTGCAGTAGATTGGTATGGACTGCCTGGTCTAGTTATTGTCATGACACTGCAGTAGATTGGTATGGATTGCCTGGTCTAGTTATTGTCATGACACTGCAGTAGATTGGTATGGATTGCCTGGTCTAGTTATTGGGAACTAAAAGTGGAGGGTCGTGGGATTTGATGTCCTGCCACAGCCACATGTTGTATTCACAAGCAAACACACTTAATCTGCATTTATCCCTATGTGTACAGAACTATGAACATATAATTGGTTATGTTAACTAATTACAGCTGACCGTGTGATGCCCATTTTTATCTAATGAAGATATTAGTTCCAAATTGGGTAGAAATGTTTGTGGTTTACGGTGGTGTGGATCTGGTTGAGCACTATTAATATTGATTTGACCATTAAGCATTCTAATTTACTTCCAATCTTTTTTATTTTGTATGCATTTTGGGGTTTCTGTTGGTTTTAAGTCGAACTATGTCTATGATTCATCTCGTGGTATAATCCTTTTCAAACTCATTATTTATAGTAAAGCAATTATCATTAAACAAAATGTATGATGGAGCATTGGTGGATTCATGATCTGAGGGTCGTTGGTTTGATCCTCTGTCACGGCAATGTGCGATGTCCTTGAGCAAGACACTCTTTCCTCATATACTTTGTACTGGTTCATCCCAGGAAGACTTTGAGCATGATATGTTTAAGTTGTAAGAACTTTGTTTCACAAATGCATAGATAAGTTCAAACTAAACAAAAATAGAAAATTGATGTCTAAGTCACTAGCTGGACACTCTTTTATTACAAATATTTCTACTGAATTTCTTGTTTGTAAATGTTGATACTGTAAAGATATGCAGGAACGCTGGACTTGTAGATTGTTATTATTATTATATCACATTGATCTGTCATTGTATATACATGTGGCTTAGCTGTACTGTATAATTTCAGACTCCCAGCCTTTTCAAGAGTTTGAACAAGGGGCCACGGGACAAGAGTTGGGACCAGGCGCTGGACTTAATGCATTGCGATTGGATGATGACAATGAATTTCCACCAATGACACACAAAGTAGATTGATAGGATGCAAGATAAAAAATGGACCAGAATTAAAACTTAAATAATGATGCGATACAGCAAAATGGAATGTATTTAAATAATTTATGATTAAACTAGAAGTTGCTGAAATGATTTACTGTCATGTGGGATACATCAAGTTGAATATACGTTTAAATAAAGCATGAATGGACCAAATTAACTATACACCTTAGAAGTTGTTAAAATAACAAATATGGTACAGCTTACAAATTCATAGTTTGCAGTAATGTAATCAAGTACAGTGTTTTCAATATCTTTCATGTGTTTCTTTATTACAGAATAATGTTATTAGCAATCAAATGATCGAGACCTCTTGTTATCAAGTGATCTGTAATGACATTTTATTACCAGTAAGGAAATCCCACACAAGGGTTAAAGATATGTCAAAGAACGAGGCACTGTCTGTGTTATTTGCACATACCTTGACCTGACGGTTAGATTTCCTTATCAAAAACTCATAGTTGTTACAGATTTATTTTTTTTTTCGTCTATAAAAATATGTTTCCTGTGTTTGTTGATACCTTCTCACGTGTCCAGAATAATTCTAGTGGGCAAGAAAAACTATATCTATGACTATTTATACCTGTAAGTCGGACACAACGAAGTGTGCCGATGCCTCAGGGTGGGCCCTGTACCTTACCAGGAAAGAGAAGAACCGTGACTGTTATCATTAAAATTGTACCCATGCCAAATATCAAATCATGACATAATGGCTGAAGAGACTTATTTTAATTAATTAGCTATTATGAATTGTAGAGTTTATCAGTGAACTGCTTCCGATAACTAGACTGTAAAATTGGAATTAAATGGTTTACATTCATGTCAAATAGAAAATTAAAGTTTTTGGCGTTAGTAAAATTTCAAATAAATTTAGTTCAAGGACACTGAAACTGGCATATTTACTTCTGATTTTGTCACTTATAATGAAATTAAATGATAATTCATTATATCCAACAATTACTCTTATCATATATGATATGTTTCATTCTATAATAAAATAATATACACGTATGTATGAGATATATACTGTTTGCGATATAGTTTGTTCGAGAGTTTGTGGGTGGAGGGGGGGGGGGGGTTCTGCTATGGGTTTTTATGTTTGGATATACATGTATACTGATATTGTTGGTAATGGCATGATTGTGAGTCACAAATCGGGGAGGCTTGCCATATCTTCTCTGTCATCAATTTCATTTTTCAGATATGAAGTTCATATATATTTTCCTATAAAAATTCCTATTTTTTTTTTATTTAATCTTTTAACAAAAAGGGGACAGAACTTTATTGTGAATGTACTTAATATTTTCCAGTTTCAGGCTGACATTGAGGGGTCATTTTTGCGCTTCCCTTGAGTGTCTGCTTAAGACAGGTTTGACTGCACTATATTTAGAATGACTACACTACATGTGACATGCATGAGGCGTGACACTGATTTATGATGATTTTTTGAACATGTCACTTTTTCAGTCAAGATGAAAATGTAGTGATGGAATATACCAGTAGAGTAGCTTTAAAGTAGGATAAAGAAAACAATTCTTCCTGTGTTTGTGTGTTATGGGTGAATAAGCAAATGAATGTGAAAGGTCCAAGCTATAAAACAACTTATTATAAAAACAAAATAAAATAGGTGCAGGGTGTTACAGTTACATGATTTTTTGTTATAAAGGTTATAATTGTTTTCACTAATATTTTTTGTGGAAGTCGCATATTAATGTATAAATTAATTGACCTGAATGAATTTATGTTTGTATTGACATAGAAATCTTTAAAGGCAGTTTGTCTGGGGAAAATAGCTGTGAATGACTTGTAAATTTCAGACTATTTCTAAGATGAAATAAGTCTACTATATGTAAATCGGCATAACAGATCAATTCAAAAAATCAAAACCAAATCACATGACTCGTCTGATACATTACAAGATACATTGAAATTTTAAGCAGGAAATCTATTTTAATCTAAGCTGGGTGTTTGAGCAAAGTTAGGAAATCCCTTTTATCAATATATTATTTGTACAAGTTTAAATAGATATATCCTTATTTGTACAATATATATATCCTATATATGGCAATGCAGTGTCAGTGAGTATATATAGGCAAGATATATTGGAAAATAATGTTTTTAGTCAATTTTAAAATTTTGAAAAATCCTGGTATACTTCCTTTAATATTTAGGATTCATCATAATCTAAACTGGAACTATTCACGTATATAAATAACAAAATAACAATGGCTATTTTAATTAACTTGGTTTGTATGCTGAAAAGAAATCCAGAATAACGGTAATCTGAAAAAAAGGACATCATCTTGAAGTCCCATTATACTTCCCAAAAACATAATTTTTGATAATAACAAAAAGGGTTGAAATTAAATGTGCTTTTAATATTGCTTAAAAGCCCTTATTGACTGCTATTTAAAATGGTACAAAATAACTAATCGATTAAAATGCGTATTTCATAAACGAGCAACCCTCTTGAGGTCTTTGCTTACAAATATCGCCGATAGTTTTCCGACAATCTCCACCAATGTTTGAAAGTACACAAATCAATACATGTATTTTGATGTGCACATTGTTCATATTATCAGATTCGGCAAAGCAAAAACACAAAACAGAGGGAGACATCACTTTATGAGCATAACATTACAATGGTAGAAAACAAGACCACTTTACTCCCTACAGAACTGTTATTACACAGTTGGGGCATACTGAAGTGTTATAAATCTAGGTGACATACTAGTCTATCTTTAGAATAAGTGAAATGCAGTGGTAGTGTGCGGATTAAGACTGTTAGATAAGGCGTCCATTAACAAGACTAGAATGTTATGGCTTGGCTAACATTATGCATCGTTATTGAGTTGTATGGGTTTTTTTAAAATAGATATTGATGTCTGCAATTAAATTATAAAACTATTATTATCATGAGTATAGTCTGCGTTATATTATTTATATGCACTGGGAAACAATGAGTTCCAAATGCTAGTTTAACCACGACTAACTATCTAACCGCAAGCGGCATTTTAATATCTAAATGCATGCCATACAGTCCCCCATGCTATTTTTCTTGATCATGTAGTATCGACCGGCGCATTTTCGAACAAGCTTGGTGACTTCTGTTTTCTGCTGAAGGTGTTTATTGGGAAGAGACGAGCATTAATTTGTTAACAAAATCCGTTCTTAATTATGTTCATTTTTTTGGTTTAAACTTTCTCAGTGATCAAATTAACATATAATTTATCATCTGGAAGAGTAAAACTGATTTAAATATGAACTAAAAACAACCATTTCGGAAGTTTAATGAGCCTTTAATATTATTGATCCTGAACAGAATGCATTCTGGTCTTTATTTCATAACAGTATCATCATCATTAGACCAGCTGACAAGGGGTCAGGAATTGATGGTAGTAATAAACAACAGTCACTACAGGGAACATTTAGAGAGAGAGATGTAGACTAGGGAGATTAATAAGAAAACTGATCATGACACAATGGAAGAGTCACTAAAGAAAGTAAAGAAACGTGTGAATGGGATATAAAGATGGGGCGATAACCTAAAAAATGAAATTACAAGTTAATATAAAAACTAAATTTTTTTTCTTCTATTTTTCTATACAATTTGTTAATATGAATTATGTACTGAAGCATTACTAATTACATTAAATGTTTGTATGCTTTCATTGTATCTGTTTAAGCATGGAGCAGATTTACATAAGCCTGCTTTGAATCCAATCCATGTTCTGTCTTGTTTCATTCTTACAGTTTATAAAATATTACATGTAATTGCATTGTATCATGGGTATTGAAATAAAATATGTTTAAACTAAAAGAAATGAAAAACTGCCTCATTACCAAAATAACCAAATGCAGGTACACTGAAAGGAAATACAAATTGAAAAAAAAAAACCGAGCTCCCTGCTGAGTATTAATGTTAAAATTATTTACATAATTTATATATTTACACTCCTACTGTAATTGTATATAGAGACTATCTGCACTTCTGGTTTCAGTGATAAACATTTACAGTGGGGCAGAGGTAAATAGTACAAGTTTTCCTTTCATCTTGTTTCGCAGGTGTGCTGTCATGTTACAAGATTCATGATCTTCTGTATATTCCATTTTATAAAATGAGAAAAATAACATATATGAAGCCTTATCTGAAAATCTCCGAAAATATAATGTACATGTAGGTACAAATACATGGTTAGTGTTGAAAGTACAAGTTTTGAGTTTTCATTGGGTGATAAAAACTAGTTTAATGTTACAGAAAACTAGCTGTGTGCTTTTCATCACCCAATAAAATTTCAAAATTGTTTATTTAATCTTCAAATAATCATTAAAATAGCAAACAACTGTTTTTATGGTAGACATGGTTATAAACCAACTGTAAACTGGCTTCTCTTCGGAAACGTAGACAACATGATGAAGTAGTACCGAATCTTCCAGCATCTATATGATGTTCACAACTGTTCTAGGCACTCCGTGGCCAAGTGGTCTAAGTTGCCATCCTGTGATTACTAACCTCTTGCTGCTATGATAGTAGGTTCGCGTACCACTCGCCCCTAAAACTTTATGGGAGAAAGTTTTCAAAATACTTGTGGAAGGATGGTGGTTCTTCTCAGATTCATTTTGTGGTCTTCCTCCATCAACAAAACTG
The DNA here is from genome assembly GCA_029582155.1 of Panopea generosa. NCBI lineage: Eukaryota > Metazoa > Mollusca > Bivalvia > Adapedonta > Hiatellidae > Panopea > Panopea generosa. Next base: position 46,415,848 of record CM055895.1, read on the forward strand.
GATATGCCATATATTGCCTTTTCCTGTATTGCTGACCTGTTCTGCTGACTTCCTTCTAAAGTTTCGGTGTATGTTCAACATGCTGCCTGTGATGTGATTCTGTTTTTTGGTGCTGTGTAGTATACAAGCTGTATTTTAAAGCATACTGTTCGCTAGTCAGTCGGTACCTCGATTAAATGTACATAGGAATGGGTAAAGTTTGTTGAATGGAATAAAAATACATAGCAAATTGTTGATTTTTAAAAACTTTAGGCCCATACAATAGTTGAAATTAAATGTGTTACTCATAGTGTATTCATTGGAGTTTGTGCTACATTTTAAATTCGAGTTCCTTTGAAATGTACTAGATATAAATTGTTTTAGCTTGGATAGTTGATAAAAATTTTAATTGATATTTTTAGAACTCGGAGATAAACATCGATAAAAATGAAGAAATTTGAATTAAAGATGGAGAAAGTACTTTGGTATAGTATTAATCTTATATAAAAAAAAAAAAGGAAAGTTTTGCTATTAAAAAACATGACATTATTTCAAAGTTGTTTTTTATATCAAATATATGTGATTATAATATTTGAATACTAACATATAACTCCTAAGGTATGGCAGTGAATACATTAGTTTTTATATTTTCTTCCTTTCGGAGGGTCCATAGTAAAATTCATATGATATTTAAGTGATTTTCTTCTGAACTATTTATTGGGATTCTATAATTCTATTAAAAAAAAACAACTAATTATTAGGTCACCTGAGACTTAGTCTTAGGGACCTTTTGCGATTACCTTTTGTCTGTCGTCATGCGTTGTGCGTCCATAAACAATTGACATTTTTGATTTCTCAAAAACTGTAAACTCAATCATAATGAAATGTTGTATGCAGCTCTGTACCTAAGGCTGAATCAAAATTGTCAATTAAAGGTGGGGCAAAAACAGTCAAATTTAAGGTAAACTTTGAAAATCTTCTTATTATAGAACGCACCTGGAAACAAATGGTGGGTATGGTTATGGACATGTAAGGGTCCTTTATAAAAAGTATGAATTGCATGTCCCTGGGTCTCGTGGTTTGGCTCTTAGGGTGGTGCCAACTTTACTTAATCTATACAAGAGAAAATGACAAAAAACTTCATTTCTGTTCACTGAATAGACTCTTGAATGTTTTTTTTGTGTGATTTGTTGTTGCAAACATGGCGGTTAACCCTTTACTTCATATAGTCGCCTTTGGACACCTCTTATATAGATGCCTTTGGACACCTCTAATATAGATGCCTTTGGACACCTCTAATATAGAAAGCTTTTGAATTATTGGGTGAATCATGTTTATATAAACTGACAGAGTGGAAAACAGTGCAGGAAGTGTTCAGATTGCTCGTTACGGGCAATCTGAACTCTTCCTGCACTGTTTTCAAAGGCGTTCTGTGATTGGTGCGGGAAAATGCGTTTCTATGGAGTAAAGGATTAAGGCTTGTGTTTTATTGACAAAAGTTAGATTCATATAGCTTTATGTCATCAATGATAATCAGGTGACCGTTAAGGCACATGGGCCTCTTGTTTATATTTTGCATTTCTAATGTAACTGTATTATGCTTGTACTGGGTATATATAATATAATAAGATACAATATATAGTTATGTGTTCTGTGTGTATATAATTAAATTGATATACATGGGCAATGTGTGTATTACATAACCATTTACACAGACATAAACTATATGACAGACAGACATGTATTTCTCTACTGTGTATATATAACATAAACATTGAAACACTCGCTGTGCATGTGGGAGTTGTACAATATTTGTGTTGGTAAAAAATGAAGTAAATCTGAGGTCCTGCAGAATGTTTGTTTTTTTCTCAAGTTTTGGTGATTGCTGTATATTTGTATCCTATTAACTGATTTTTTTGTACCGAAATGGATTTCATATTGCAAGAATGGTCAATACTTAATTTAATTTAATATTTATATTTTTTTTCGAGATAAACAGTTATTTCAAAGCCTGCTTCCTTTGAAGTGTGTTGATGTGTAATTGGGTGTTTTTGATTGGTCAGTACATTATAAATGGCTGCCATAGTTATGGTATTGAGTTGCTGTATAATTGCATAAATGGTCAATATTTTTCCCGCTAGGAGAAGTAATGTAACTGCATTTTGTTGAAAGCTGAAGTTTACTTTGGTTGCTGTAGTATTTATTATGACAGTTCTGGTTGATTGGTTATATGTCATCTTGGCTTTTGCCACCAAAGGTGAGATAAGTTTTCCTTTTCCACTAGCTGCATCCTGATCGACAACTGTTTCTGTTAAGTTTTGGACTCTGACAGATTCTCAACTACTTTTCTTAAATTTTGTGATAATGACAGATTCTTGACAATTTGTTATAATTTCAAAGACCTTTCATAGTTGTTGTGATTATGACAGATTTTCAACAACATTTTGCAAGGTCCTGTCGGGTCAGTCGATAGCGCTTTATAAATCAAGAGGCCATGAGTTTGAATCCTCATCCGGCCGCAGTCTCTGTGATGATTGATAAACTACATTTGTCTAATTGTCATTTCTCTCTCACCACTGATTCAAGTGGGAAAGTTACTTGTGGAGATGGGTGTACTGGAATACTGGTAAACCTTCCATGATCCCAGGAAAGACTGGTTAGGTTAACTGATCTGTTAGCCCTTGATGGCATCAAAATAATGCTAAATATTCAAACAAACAAATCAACAATATTTTGTTGTAATTTTTGTGGTATGTCAAATTTTTTAAAAATGGACAGATTCTTAACATTTTTTTTTATACTTTTTGCAACTGACAATTTTTCAACAACAATTTGTAGTTTTTGTGATTGGCAGAATTTCAAAATTTTTCAAATTTTGTGACTGGCAGATATTGAACAACTTGTGATTTTTGTAACTGACAGATTTTCAACAATTGCTTTTGATTTTTTTAAACAACAAATTGCTGTAATGTTTGTGATTATATAAGATTTTGAAGGACGCTTTGTTTTAGGTCAATGAGATAAGGCGGTTAATTGTAGCTAAGTCATCTATAATAAAAGTAATTACGAACAGTGAGGCATTTAGTTTGCTTTTTTTTTATTTGTATGTTATAAAGATTAATTAATGAACTTTTTGCCTTAGTAAATTGATCAGACAAATTAATGAATTAAATTTAAATTTCACCATTCACGTGTATATGGCGGCGCCACTAATTTGGGTAGTTTGTAGTCCATATAATATATCATGTATAGCAACTTTAACTGTATAAATATGCTGTGACTTTTTTATGTATTAATTGTGCTGGAGAAACTTTTGATTGCATATTCTTATTTTGTTAATGCAATTTTCATTTTACCCGAATAAAGTTATGGTATCAAATTATTATGTTATAGTTTTCATTTCATTTGTAGAATAGCCGTTGATGTATGCCCCACTATTCAAAGAATGATAAAGTGGCCTTGAGTGTTACCCATGCCCCTCCTTTCGTCCATCTGTGTGTACGGTTATTTTTTATCAATAAATTCTGACGGCATCTGTGTATTTGATCAATATTTTGTGTCTAGCTGTATAATTATAAAATACAGGTCAAGTTTGATATTTGTCAACGTGGTTAAATTTTTACAGAATTGATGGCGTTTTTTTTACTTTATTTAAGGTAAAAATTGGTTTCCGATCAATAGTGTGGGCAATCAACATATTTGTAGTTAATGAAAGATATTTCTGTCTCATCCTACAGTCAAGATAACATTCACACACAAATAAAATGCACATGCTAATATTGCATCAAATATGCTAGTATTGTATCTAACATGCTAGTATGATATCACACATCTATGTATGACATCACACATATCATATCACACATGCTGACTAGTATCATATCACACATGCTGACTAGTATCATATCACACATGCTGACGAGTATCATATCACACATGCTGACTAGTATCATATCACACATGCTGACTTGTATCATATCACACATGCTGACTAGTATCATATCACACATGCTGACTAGTATCATATCACACATGCTGACTAGTATCATATCACACATGCTTACTAGTATCATATCACACATGCAAGTTTGATATTACACATGCAAGTTTGACATCACACATGCTAGTATGACATCATACATGCTAGTATGATATCACACATGCTTGTATGATATCACAGACATGCTAACTAGTATCATATCACACATGCTTGTATGGTATTACACATGCTAGTATGACATCACCCATGCTAGCATGATATCACCCATTCTTGTATGCATGCAAGTTTGATATCACACATTCAAGTTTGATATCACACATGCAAATTTGATATCACACATGCCGGTATTATATCACACATGCTTGTATGGTATTACACATGCCTGTATTATATCACACAAGCTTGTATGACATCACACATGCTTGTATAACATCACACTACAAGTTTGACATCAAATATGCTAGTATGACATCACACTAATCTCAGAAAACAGCCAACCAATGTACTTGTAAAGACAAAAATATAGTTCTTATGGGTAAACAAGAAAAGAACCAATCAGGAGTATTAGATTCCAACCTTAGATTCTGCCTTCCCCCTAAGTTGGAAGAACTTGTGTCCCAACCCCATTTCAAAATATTTTAATTAAAATATGTTCAAACGATCTGGTGTAAAATGTGACTGAAGTTGACTAATATCAAACTTACCCGGTATTTTAGAACTATATAGCTACACACCAAACTTACCTGGTATTTTATAACTATATAACTACACACCAAACTAAGCGGTATTTTATAATTATATAGCTACACACCAAACAAACCCCATATTTTATAACTATATAGCTACACACCAAACATATCCGGTATTTTATAACTATATAGCTACACACCAAAAATACCCTGTATTTAATAACTATATTGCCACACACCAAACTAAGCGGTATTTTATAATTATATAGCTACACACCAAACTTACCTGGTATTTTATTATTATATAGCTACAAACCAAACTTACCCTGTATTTTATAACTATATAACTACACACCAAACTAAGCGGTATTTTATAATTATATAGCTACACACCAAACTTACCTGGTATTTTATTATTATATAGCTATACACCAAACTTACCCGATATTTTATATCTATATAGCTACACACCAAACTAACCCAGAATTTTATATCTATATAGCTACACACCAAACTTACCCGGTATTTATAATTATATAGCTACACACCAAACTTACCTGGTATTTTATAACTATATAGCTACACACCAAACTTACCCTGTATTTATAACTATATAGCTACACACCAAACTTACCCGGTATTTTATAACTATATAGCTACACACCAAACTTACCCGGTATTTATAACTATATAGCTACACACCAAACTCACCCAGAATTTTATAACTATATAGCTACACACCAAACTTACCTGCTATTTTATAACTATATAGCTGCACACCAAATTTACCCGGTATTTTATAACTATATCGCCACACACCAAACTTACCCCATATTTTATTACTATATTGCTACACACCAAACTTACCCAGTATTTTATAATTATATAGCTACACACCAAATTCACCCAGTATTTTATAATTATATAGCTACACACCAAACTTACCAGTTTTTTTTATAACTATATAGCTACACACCAAACATACCCCATATTTTATAACTATATAGCTACACACCAAACTAACCCAGTATTTTATTACTATATAGCTACACACCAAATTTACCCAGTATTTTATAATTATATAGCTACACACCAAACTTACCCAGTATTTTATAATTGTATAGCTACACACTAAACTTACCCTGTATTTTATAACTATATAGCTACACACCAAACATACCCGGTATTTTATAACTATATAGCTACACACCAAACATACCCAGTCTTTTATAACTATATCTACACACCAAACTTACCCAGTATTTTATAACTATATAGCTACACACAAAACTTACCTGGTATTTTATAACTATATAGCTACACACCAAACTTACCAGGTATTTATAACTATATAGCTACACACCAAACTTATCCTGTATTTTATTACTATATAGCTACACACCAAACTTACCTGGTATTTTATAACTATATAGCTACACAACAAACTTACCCTGTATTTTATAACTATATAGCTACACACCAAACTTACCTGGTATTTTATAACTATATAGCTACACACCAAACTTACCCGGTATTTTATTATTATATAGCTACACACCAAACTTACCTGATATTTTATAACTATATAGCTACACACCAAACATATCCGGTATTTTATAACTATATAGCTACACACCAAAAATACCCTGTATTTAATAACTAAATAGCTACACACCAAACTTACCCGGTATTTTATAACTATATAGCTACACACCAAACTTATCCCATATTTTATAACTATATAGCTACACACCAAACTTACCCTGTATTTTATTTCTATATAGCTACACACCAAACTTACCTGGTATTTTATAACTATATAGCTACACACCAAACTTACCCGGTATTTTATAACTATATACCTACATACCAAACTTACCCTGTATTTTATAACTATATAGCTACACACCAAACTTATCCTGTATTTTATTACTTTATAGCTACACACCAAAGTTACCCAGTATTTTATAACTATATAGCTACACACCAAATTTACCCAGTATTTTATAACTATAAAGCTACACGCCAAACTTACCATGTATTTTATAACTATATAGCTACACACCAAACTTACCTGGTATTTTATAACTATATAGCTACACACCAAACTTACCCGGTATTTATAACTATATAGCCACATACCAAAATTACCCGGTATTTATAACTATATAGCTACACACCAAACTTACCCTGTATTTTATTACTATATAGCTACACACCAAACTTACCCGGTATTTTATAACTATATAGCTACACACCAAACTTACCTGGTATTTTATAACTATATAGCTACACACTAAACTTACCCGGTATTTTATTACTATATACACAACAAACATACCCGGTATTTTATAACTATATAGCTACACACCAAACTTACCCGGTATTTTATTACTATATAGCTACACACCAAACTTACCCAGTATTTTAAAACTATATAGCTACACACCAAACTTACCCGGTATTTATAACTATATAGCTACACACCAAACTTACCCGATATTTTATAACTATATAGCTACATACCAAACTTACCTGGTATTTTATAACTATATAACTACACACCAAACTTACCCGGTATTTATAACTATATAGCTACACACCAAATTTACCCAGTATTTTATAATTATATAGCTACACACCAAATTTACCCAGTATTTTATATTTATATAGCTACACACCAAATTTACCCGGTGTTTTATAACTGTATAGCTACACACCAAACATACCCCGTATTTTATAACTATATCGCCACACACCAAACATATCCGGTATTTTATAACTATATCGCCACACATCAAGATATCAGGTATTTTATAACTATATCGCCACACACCAAACATATCCAGTATTTTATAACTATATAGCTACACACCAAACATACCCCATATTTTATAACTATATCGCCACACACCAAACATATCTGGTATTTTATAACTATATTGCAACACACCAAACATATCTGGTATTTTATAACTATATCGCCACACACCAAACATATCCTGTATTTTATAAGTATATAGCTACACACCAAACTTACCCCATATTCTATTACTATATAGCTACACACAAAATTTACCCTGTATTTTATTACTTTATAGCTACACACCAAACTTACCTGGTATTTTATAACTATATAGCTACACACCAAAGTTACCCGGTATTTTATAACTATAAAGCTACACACCAAACTTACCATGTATTTTATTACTATATAGCTACACACCAAACTCACCCGGTATTTTATAACTAGATAGCTACACACCAAACTTACCCGGTATTTATAACTATATAGCCACACACCAAACTTACCCAGTATTTATTACTTTATAGCTACACACTAAACTTACCCTGTATTTTATTACTATATAGCTACACACCAAATTTACCTGGTATTTTATAACTATATAGCTACATACCAAACTTACTCGGTATTTTATAACTATATAGCTACACACCAAACTTACCCAATATTTTATAACTATATAGCTACACACCAAACTTACCCGGTATTTATAACTATATAGCTACACACCAAACTTACCCTATATTTTATTACTATATCGCCACACACCAAACTTACCCGGTATTTTATAACTATATAGCTACAGACCAAATTTACCCAGTATTTTATAATCATATAGCTACACACCAACTTACCCGGTATTTTATAACTATATAGCTACACACCAAACATACCCTGTATTTTATAACTATATCGCCACACACCAAACATATCCGGTATTTTATAACTATATCACCACACACCAAACATATCCGGTATTTTATAACTATATAGCTACACACAAAACATATCCGGTATTTTATAACTATATAGCTACACACCAAACATATCCCGTATTTTATAACTATATCGCCACACACCAAACATATCTGGTATTTTATGACTATATGACCACATAACAAACATATCTGGTATTTTATAACTATATCGCCACACACCAAACATATCCTGTATTTTATAACTATATCGCTACACACCAAACTTACCCCATATTCTATTACTATATAGCTACACACCAAACTAACCAAGTATTTTATAATTATATAGCTACACACCAAACATATCCGGTATTTTATAACTATATCGGCACACACCAAACTTACCCCATATTCTATTACTATATAGCTACACACCAAACTTACCCAGTATTTTATAATTATATAGCTACACACCAAACATATCCGGTATTTTATAACTATATAGCTACACACCAAACATATCCGGTATTTTTTAACTATATAGCTACACACCAGACATACCCCATATTTTATAACTATATCGCCACACACCAAACATATCCGGTATTTTATAACTATATCGCCACACACCAAACATATCTGGTATTTTATAACTATATAGCTACACACCAAACATATCCACAATTTTATAACTATATCGCCACACACCAAACTTACCCGGTATTTTATAACTATATAGCCAAACACCAAACTTACCCCATATTCTATTACTATATAGCTACACACCAAACTTACCCAGTATTTTATAATTATATAGCTACACACCAAACTTACCCGGTATTTTATAACTATATAGCTACACACCAAACTTACCCAGTATTTTATAACTATATTGCCACACACCAAACTTACCTGGTATTTTATTACTATATAGCTACACACCAAATTTACCCGGTATTTTATAACTATATAGCTACACACCAAACATACCCCGTATTTTATAACTATATCGCCACACACCAAACATATCCGGTATTTTAAAACTATATCACCACACACCAAACATATCCGGTATTTTATAACTATATAGCTACACACCAAACATATCCCGTATTTTATAACTATATAGCTACACACCAAACATATCCCGTATTTTATAACTATATCGCCACACACCAAACATATCTGGTATTTTATGACTATATGACCACACACCTAACATACCTGGTATTTTATAACTATATCGCCACACACCAAACATATCCTGTATTTTATAACTATATAGCTACACACCAAACTTACCCCATATTCTATTACTATATAGCTACACACCAAACTTACCAAGTATTTTATAATTATATAGCTACACACCAAACATATCCGGTATTTTATAACTATATCGGCACACACCAAACTTACCCCATATTCTATTACTATATAGCTACACACCAAACTTACCCAGTATTTTATAATTATATAGCTACACACCAAACATATCCGGTATTTTATAACTATATAGCTACACACCAAACATATCCGGTATTTTTTAACTATATAGCTACACACCAAACATACCCCATATTTTATAACTATATCGCCACACACCAAACGTATCCGGTATTTTATAACTATATCGCCACACACCAAACATATCTGGTATTTTATAACTATATAGCTACACACCAAACATATCCAGTATTTTATAACTATATCGCCACACACCAAACTTACCCGGTATTTTATAACTATATCGCCAAACACCAAACTTACCCCATATTCTATTACAATATAGCTACACACCAAACTTACCCAGTATTTTATAATTATATAGCTACACACCAAACTTACCCTGTATTTTATAACTATATAGCTACACACCAAACATACCCGGTATTTTATAACTATATAGCTACACACCAAACTTACCCAGTATTTTATAACTATATTGCCACACACCAAACTTACCTGGTATTTTATTACTATATAGCTACACACCAAACTTACCCTGTATTTTATAATTATATAGCTACACACCAAACTTACCCTGTATTTTATAACTATATAGCTACACACAAAACATACCCAGTATTTTATAACTATATAGCTACACACCAAATTTACCCTGTATTTTATAACTATATAGCTACACACGTAACTTACCCAGTATTTTATAACTATATAGCTACACACCAAACTAACCTGGTATGTTATAATTATATAGCTACACACTGTTATAATTATATAGCTACACACCAAACTTACCTGGTATTTTATAACTATATAGCTACACACCAAAGTTACCCGGTATTTTATAACTATATAGCTACACACCAAACTTACCCTGTATTTTATTTCTATATATCTACACACCAAACTTACCCGGTATTTTATAACTATATAGCTACACACCAAACTTACCCGATATTTTATAACTATATAGCTACACACCAAACTTACCCTGTATTTATAACTATATAGCTACATACCAAAGTTACCCTGTATTTTATTACTATACAGCTAAACACCAAACTTACCTATTATTTTATAACTATATAGCTACACACCAAACTTACCCGGTATTTTATAACTATATAGCTACACACCAAACTTACCCAGTATTTATAACTATATAGCTACACACCAAACTCACCTGGTATTTATAACTTTATAGCCACATACCATACTTACCCTGTATTTTATTACTATATAGCTACACACCAAACTTACCCGGTATTTTATAACTATAAAGCTACACACCAAAGTTACCCTGTATTTTATAACTATATAGCTTCACACCAAAGTTACCCGGTATTTTATAACTATAAAGCTACACACCAAACTTACCCGGTATTTTATAACTATATAGCTACATACCAAAGTTACCCTGTATTTTATTACTATATAGCTACACACCAAACTTACCTGGTATTTTAAAACTATATAGCTACACACCAAACTTACCTGGTATTTTATAACTATATAGCTACACACCAAACTTACCCGGTATTTTATAACTATATAGCTACGCACCAAACTTACCTGGTATGTTATAATTATATAGCTACAAACCAAACTTACCTGGTATTTTATAACTATATAGCTACTCACCAATGTTACCCGGTATTTTATAACTATATATCTACACACCAAACTTACCCGGTATTTATAATTATATAGCTACACACCAAACTTACCCTTTATTTTATTTCTATATATCTACACACCAAACTTACCTGGTATTATATAACTATATAGCTACACATCAAACTAACTCGATATTTTATAACTATATAGCTACACACCAAACTTACCTGATATTTATAACTATATAGCTACACACCAAACTTACCCTGTATTTTATTACTTTATAGCTAAACACCAAACTTACCTGTTATTTTATAACTATATAGCTCCACACCAAACTTACCCAGTATTTATAACTATATAGCTACACACTAAACTCACCCATTATTTATAACTTTATAGCCACATACCATATTTACCCTGTATTTTATTACTATTTAGCTACACACCAAACTTACCCTGTATTTTATAACTATATAGCTACACACCAAAGTTACCCTGTATTTTATAACTATATAGCTTCACACCAAAGTTACCCGGTATTTTATAACTATATAGCTACACACTAAACTTACCAGGTATTTTATAACTATATAACTACACACCAAAGTTACCCGGTATTTTATTACTGTATAGCTACACACCAAACTTACCCAGTATTTTAAAACCATATAGCTACACACCAAACTTACCTGGTATTTTATAACTATATAGCTACACACCAAACTTACCCTGTATTTTATAACTATATAGCTACACACCAAACTTACCCTGTATTTTATTACTATATATCTACACACCAAACTTACCCGGTATTTTATAACTATATAACTACACACCAAAGTTACCCTGTATTTTATTACTTTATAGCTACACACCAAACTTACCCGGTATTTTATAACTATATAACTACACACCAAAGTTACCCTGTATTTTATTACTGTATAGCTACACACCAAACTTACCCTGTATTTATAACTATATAGCTACACACCAAACTTACCTGGTATTTTATAACTATATAGCTACACACCAAACTTACCCGGTATTTATAACTATATTGCTACACACCAAACTTACCTGGTATTTTATAACTATATAGCTACACACCAAACTGACCTGGTATTTTATAACTATATAGCTACACACCAAACTAACCTGGTATTTTATAACTATATAGCTACACACCAAAGTTACCCAGTATTTTATAACTATAAAGCTACACACCAAAGTTACCCGGTATTTTATAACTATATAGCTACACACCAAACTCACCCAGTATTTTATAACTATATAGCTACACACCAAACTTACCCGGTATTTTATAACTATATAGCTACACACCAAACTTACCTGGTATTTTATAACTATGTAGCTACACACAAAACTTACCTGATATTTTATAACTATATAGCTACACACCAAACTAACCAAGTATTTTATAATTATATAGTTACACACCAAACATATCCGGTATTTTATAACTATATCGGCACACACCAAACTTACCCCATATTCTATTACTCTATAGCTACACACCAAACTTACCCAGTATTTTATAATTATATAGCTACACACCAAACATATCCGGTATTTTATAACTATATAGCTACACACCAAACATATCCGGTATTTTTTAACTATATAGCTACACACCAAACATACCCCATATTTTATAACTATATCGCCACACACCAAACATATCCGGTATTTTATAACTATATCGCCACACACCAAACATATCTGGTATTTTATAACTATATAGCTACACACCAAACATATCCACTATTTTATAACTATATCGCCACACACCAAACTTACCCGGTATTTTATAACTATATAGCCAAACACCAAACTTACCCCATATTCTATTACTATATAGCTACACACCAAACTTACCCAGTATTTTATAATTATATAGCTACACACCAAACTTACCCGGTATTTTATAACTATATAGCTACACACCAAACTTACCCAGTATTTTATAACTATATTGCCACACACCAAACTTACCTGGTATTTTATTACTATATAGCTACACACCAAATTTACCCGGTATTTTATAACTATATAGCTACACACCAAACATACCCCGTATTTTATAACTATATCGCCACACACCAAACATATCCGGTATTTTATAACTATATCACCACACACCAAACATATCCGGTATTTTATAACTATATAGCTACACACCAAACATATCCCGTATTTTATAACTATATAGCTACACACCAAACATATTCCGTATTTTATAACTATATCGCCACACACCAAACATATCTGGTATTTTATGACTATATGACCACACACCTAACATACCTAGTATTTTATAACTATATCGCCACACACCAAACATATCCTGTATTTTATAACTATATAGCTACACACCAAACTTACCCCATATTCTATTACTATATAGCTACACACCAAACTTACCAAGTATTTTATAATTATATAGCTACACACCAAACATATCCGGTATTTTATAACTATATCGGCACACACCAAACTTACCCCATATTCTATTACTATATAGCTACACACCAAACTTACCCAGTATTTTATAATTATATAGCTACACACCAAACATATCCGGTATTTTATAACTATATAGCTACACACCAAACATATCCGGTATTTTTTAACTATATAGCTACACACCAAACATACCCCATATTTTATAACTATATCGCCACACACCAAACATATCCGGTATTTTATAACTATATCGCCACACACCAAACATATCTGGTATTTTATAACTATATAGCTACACACCAAACATATCCAGTATTTTATAACTATATCGCCACACACCAAACTTACCCGGTATTTTATAACTATATCGCCAAACACCAAACTTACCCCATATTCTATTACAATATAGCTACACACCAAACTTACCCAGTATTTTATAATTATATAGCTACACACCAAACTTACCCTGTATTTTATAACTATATAGCTACACACCAAATATACCCGGTATTTTATAACTATATAGCTACACACCAAACTTACCCAGTATTTTATAACTTTATTGCCACACACCAAACTTACCTGGTATTTTATTACTATATAGCTACACACCAAACTTACCCTGTATTTTATAATTATATAGCTACACACCAAACTTACCCTGTATTTTATAACTATATAGCTACACACAAAACATACCCAGTATTTTATAACTATATAGCTACACACCAAACTTACCCTGTATTTTATAACTATATAGCTACACACGTAACTTACCCGGTATTTTATAACTATATAGCTACACACCAAACTAACCTGGTATGTTATAATTATATAGCTACACACTGTTTTAATTATATAGCTACACACCAAACTTACCTGGTATTTTATAACTATATAGCTACACACCAAAGTTACCTGGTATTTTATAACTATATAGCTACACACCAAACTTACCCTGTATTTTATTTCTATATATCTACACACCAAACTTACCCGGTATTTTATAACTATATAGCTACACACCAAACTTACCCGATATTTTATAACTATATAGCTACACACCAAACTTACCCTGTATTTATAACTATATAGCTACATACCAAAGTTACCCTGTATTTTATTACTATATAGCTACACACCAAACTTACCCGGTATTTTATAACTATATAGCTACACACCAAAGTTACCCGGTATTTTATTACTATATAGCTACACACCAAACTTACCCAGTATTTATAACTATATAGCTACACACCAAACTTACCCTGTATTTTATTACTATATAGCTACACACCAAACTTACCCGGTATTTTATAACTATATAGCTACACACCAAAGTTACCCGGTATTTTATAACTATATAGCTACACACCAAAGTTACCCGGTATTTTAAAACTATATAGCTACACACCAAACTTACCTGGTATTTTATAACTATATAGCTACACACCAAAGTTACCCAGTATTTTATAACTGTATAGCTACACAACAAACTTACCCGGTATTTTATAACTATATAGCTATACACCAAACTTACCTGGTATTTATAACTATATAGTACACACCAAACTTACCCTGTATGTTATTACTATATAGCTACACACCAAACTTACCTGGTATTTTATAACTTTATAGCTACACACCAAACTTACCCGGTATTTTATAACTATAAAGCTACACACCAAACTTACCTGGTATTTTATAACTATATAGCTACACACCAAACATACCCAGTATTTTATAACTATAAAGCTGCACACCAAACATGAACGGGAGGTATGGCCCTATTTTATTTTCAGTGAAAAAATGGGTTTCTGATCAATATCAGGAGCAAACGTGTTGACAGACACATTTCTAGTTTTAAATTGTTCCATTACATGTTGATTGAGGTATTGCTCTATGACCCTTTGGTTCTTTATCAACAAAGTTTATTTGATATATCAAGTTTCTAACATGCTAATTTTACTAAAGCTATAGAATTGGGAGTGAAAACAGTCATGTTTTGCAATAATATATCTTCAATTTCATTTCAACTCTGTAATCTGATATGTAAATCTCTCAATACCCATTCACTAGCTCACAAAACAACAAAAATGTATTCATGAAAAATTATTGTGTAAGTGTTTCATATCGCTGACTTTCTTTTCTCTCTCTTTTTTTTTTTAAGAATAAAACTTACATTTTTAATTGAATTTTATGGTGTCTTAATGTTACCGAGGCCATTTGTTGAATGTATCAGTGTAGTTTTTAACGAGAATACAAGTGAAAAAAAACATAAACAGACACCTTGTCTGTTAGGTGGAGGTGTATATCGGTGTTTAAGTCTCTTTGATTCTTCACTTATAATTGGCAATAAACACAAATACTTGTACGACAATAGGAATATTTTATTTGCGGTTTTTGCTGTTACAAAGGATAAGCTTAAGCTACAGGTAGTTTTCAGAGCTGCCTTTTTATAAGGACATCGGGCTTCTGTGTAATTTAAATAAAAATCGGAGTGATATGTCGGTAGTACAATAATTGAATAGATAGGAGGAAAAATACCATTTGTTCATGTTAACGGATATTTGAAAGAATTTCGAGGATACTTAAAAGGTGATACAATTAAATTGAAAGCGTTTGTGAAAGGTTTTTAATGATGGGTTAGACCTGGATGTAGAATTTGTTAGATACACAAATACTGGTATTTAAACATGCTGAGCTTAAATTTACAGTTACAGATGACTAAGTTTTGTAATACAATTATAGAGAATATCAGTACAATAATGTTCACTGGTCAGTTCAGCAACTATAGGAATTCAAACTATTTATTGAATATAACTTTTATTATAATTTATGGAGGGAAGCCATTAATTAGTTGCAATAAACAGTTTTTGTAATACTTTTTTTGCTTCAGAATATCAGACGAATCATTAATAGTCTACAGCCAGTTTTGCACCTAGATAAACTCAAAATACTTATTGAAACTGATTTTTATACTAATTTATAGAGGGAAGCCATTAACTAGTGGGTGCATCAAAGATATAAATAACAAATAATGACATTAAAACCAAAGTTTTTTGCCTTGGTTATAGTATACTGGATCTGTTTTACGGATACTTGTAAAGTGTATACGTCTCGTTTATATCAAATCAGTGAAATACATTACATTTAATTAAAGCTAATTTTTGGTTTAGAGAAAATTTGAATTATTTTTTAAATTAATGTGACATTAAGATAGCTGGAAGTTACGTTGTATATCACAGATTTTGTAAGGTCTTTGCCATAGGGTGAAAGATATTCACACAACCATTGCTCAGTTTACATCATCAAATACTTCTATAGTCATTCATCCTGTCAACCATTTTTTCAGGTCTCTGGTAGTGTTACGTAAACACTGAGCTTAAACTATCACTTTTAATTGGTTAATTGAACACGAACTAATCTTTATTTTTTTTCACCAACCTATAAAATATATGATTCTTTTTCCTAGAATATTGCTATGTGACCACCATCTGAAAAATGGTAAAGGGGTCATTAAGTGTTAACCGTGTCCGTTTGTTCGTCTGTGCGACTGGAAAATTGGTTTTCCTACCAATAACCTCTGAAAGGGTAAACGTATTAAATTAATATTTAGTATGTGTACCTGTATAATTATAAAGTACAGGCCAAGTCTGATATTTGTGTATGTTGGTTAATCTTACAGGAGTTATGGTCCCAATCCAACTTAATTTTATGTATTTTTCGGACAATAGTGGGGGCATTAGTGTCAACAGACACATTTGTAGTTTTCTCTTTTATAATAAGACTTTTTTTTAAACATGTTGATGTGAAGTAATTTACCACATTCTGTAGTTACTTGTTATTATTCTATTGTAACTACAAACCTTGATATTTTAAAAATGATTGGCTAACCTGATCTCTACCAAACTTTTTACACAAAAGTTAAATATTTCTATTTGATGTGTGTTTTTTAATTTGAATTATAGTCCTTTTTTTCGTATTTAACTTCTGCACATTTTGCACCAGGTGAGCAGATATGTGCATTTATAAACTCTTGTGTTAATGTTAGATAAACACATGAACAAATTTGCACCACAAGTATGTTATACTATTACTTTAAATAGTCTGTGTTTTTTATATTAGCAAAGATTATAGCTTATTTAGTATGTCGTATCGTAGCATGCTTTCCAAGGGTATGCAAGACAAATTTTAAGATAAAGAAAGTTTATTTAATTTTAGATTCCCGTCTGGTCCACATTTATACTTAAGCTAACTACGTGCATTATGGTTTAAGTGGCTTCAAGTGTCATTTAAACATAGTTAAATCAACTATCGACAGTCCAGCAGAACCTCTTGACTTGGGGGGCTTATTGACAAAGATCTTGAAGGGGCTATATCTATTACATTAGCTGGGTTGGCAAAGAAAGCAAAATCAATAATTAGCTGTTTGTGCTTTTTGTGGTTTGATAATCTTCTCGGATGATTAATTATTCCTAGGATATGACCGTTAGCTGTACTTTTAATACTCAGCGCAGTATTATATGGATTTCACTAATATTACACAAGAGGATACGTCACGTAAGACCATTGAATCTTGTGAAGATTTAAGCTTAAAAACAGATTTAATATTTTTCTATTTTTGAATGCAGTCAAATGTTAAAAGTCAATTTCAAATGACTTATTTAAAAATACTTTTTTTTTTTAAGTTGTTCTTTTGATTTTCACGTAACTAACATTACAGTGGTAGTGTTCTATACTACTGAAGAATAGAAAACAAATTGTTGAATTCGTGATTTTTTTAAAGATGTTTATATTTTTATTTTAAAGGTATTGCTAATGCTCTCTTCCATCAACGAAATGTGAAACGTATTCAGGATAACGTGTGTACAGCTTATACGAAGCCGTGCTACTTGTGCACGTGTAATTAAGTTCCAACGAGCGTTTGAACAACACCGATTCTGATGCTTATACTGATACATCAAAGGGATTTAGTTGTGTTTTACTGTTCGGATCATTGACAGTTGCTGATATGAATAGAACTAAATCGGCGGGGCCAGTGCTGACAGGTTCAGGAACAGAGAAAGAAGGTATTAATTAATTAATCATGTTGATATTTGATAGTATTAATTGAAGTTGTGATACTTTTGTTTTGTTTGTTAAATTTTCTTCAGTTAATCTGAGCTTCGTGCTGGGTATATACCGATGTTTTGCCATAGCACGTTTGATAATATGTTTCATCTTTTACTGGAGTTGTCCGCCGCCGGGTGGTTAAATGCATCGTCTCATGGTCACTTTCTCCTAGTCACCTCCGGGTTCGAACCTTGCTCGATCCAAATCCTGTCAGTTACTCGCTGAAGGACGGTGGTTCTACTAAGGTCCGTAAATCAGAGATCGGATATCATTCTTCGCCATAAAATCTGGATGATATATTGATAAATAACATCAAGGATTTATATAGAAGGATAGGAAACTTGCATTTATCTACTAAATATTGAAAAAAATAATGAGTTGGCAAATTAATCATTCAGATTTAAAGTCATCTGATTTCTTATACACACAATATAAGATGAATGTACCTTAAATATTTTTTGACGTTTTAAGCACATAAACTTATATTGAATTAAAAACATTGCAGTTTGAAGTAAATTTTCAAGTAGCTTTGTTGTTTTGTTAGTTGCAGTATCCATATTTTGTTACCATAAGTACTTATACAGTGTTAAGTACACTTTGCTGGGAACTGTATCTTTTTGTTTGGAATTTCATTGCGCAAAGGAAGAATATGGTTTGTATTTCTGAGAGGAAAAGAAATTACGATAATTGAAAACGAGATTTCGCGAGATTTTCCGGGAACACGCGATCGTCCACAAAAAATCTAAATCAGTTGTTTTTCCTTCTCTATATAGGTCTTTCACAACATATACTGTGTTAACAATACGTTAAACCCCGTAAACCTCTTTTGTAATATTATTATGATATGCGTTTTTATTTTAGTAATGTTTCTAAAGAAGCAAAGTGATATTAATTTTAGTCTGAACATGTACGTGCAAAATAGGCAAAGAGCTGGGCGGTAGTGCAGTGAGTAGGAGTGTTGACCGCCCGCGCCAGAGGATACATGTTCAAATCCAGACTTGGTCTGATGGTCTCTTAAACACACAATCATTACTGGTTCTATTCGCAAATGCTCTTAACTTACTTAACAATAGATCTAAAATAAATTACTTAAAACTAACTGCAAAAAAAAACCGACAAAGAATCCAAAGGAAATGCGAGAATATACAGGATTCGGAGCAAAATATGCCCACAGACTATGGGAAACTAAATATATTTGTAGTTAAGTCGTACGGTATTCTTCAAGTTTATTGTTGAACACACACACTTCAATATTTGACGTAAATGAACGGAATAAATACATCTTTCATTGGCAAGTGCACTTTTAAAATTATTAAATAAATCACATAACTGACTTGTAAGGTTGATCAAATAGTAGGTTAATATTTTGTCTATACATGTGTACATAAGGTGTGATGCATTGTAACAGTTGTTTCAAAGACCAACGATACGATAGACCAATGACGGATCTACTCTTTAAAAGACCCGGCCTGCGTCCCGCCCTAAACTCCCATATTTGATTAAAATCTACTATATTTCTATTGAAAAAAACATGTCCGATCAGATTTTGTGTTGCGCCCTTAAGTCCGCCCTCACCGTAAACTGAAATCCCTGATCCGCCACTGGAGACATTCTGTACAATGGTACATAAAACCTACTCGACACTGACAAAACCAGTCAAATAAATGTTACATCATTATTTTAAATCAAATTTTTAATCACAGTCCTTTGGGAGCTTATTTGTCCATGTTGCCTGAATACAAGTTATTTATTATGAAATTCAAAAGAACGTATTTATTTGTGAGTAACTGTGTGTTTGAAGGAGAGCTCAAATATGGAAGCCGCAAATATATACTCCAGGCTCGTATTAATAAAACACAGATGTATAAAAATGAAATATATTTTTTCTCAAATAGAAGACTTTAAAATTATAGTTTTTCAATGAAGATATATGGACATTGCTGGGATCGAACCTATGTCTTCTGCAGTGAGAGGTCAGTGGCACCGAGACAGTGGTCCAGGATACTGGATCACAGTAGACATACGACCGGTTAGCTCAGTCGGTAACGCGTCTGATTATCAATCCAGTGATCGTGAGTTCAAATACCCTACTGGCCACAATCTCCATTAAGATTGATATACGATTTCACGTCTCATTAACATTCCTCTCACCGTTGATTCAAGTTGGAAAGTTATCAGTTATTTTCGGAGATGGGTGTACTCGAGTACTTGTTAACCTTTCAGTACCCATGAAATAGTAGTTAGGTTAATTGATCGTCTGTTAGCCCTCGATGGTATAAACATGACGCTTAGTATTCAAACAAATAAAACATAGGAACACGTTTTTGATGTCGTCCAGATCCAACTGAAGTGGTATAACACCAGATAAAATAACTGTCCCTGGTGTCACAAACTAGACTACGATCAGTTGCAATATCACGTCTTGTCAATTTAATTGACTCCATTTTTCCTGTTAGACACTATACTTGTAACTTTTAATATATGCTTATACAGTATCTGACTGCATAATTCCACCACCCTGTTGTGATTATTAGAATCGATCGGTGAGACAGTACCGGAAAAAGAAGGTTTAATTAACCCTTATCATTATTTATTATTTTCATAAAACATTTTATCACTATCTAATTTATTTATGTCTGTGCTTACCGTTGGCAGGTAGATCTGACTGATATTATATCGAAAGCAGCCAAATCAATCCTTTAATTTGTTGTAGTAATACTGTATACAAAATCTATACTACACATCGATTTTTGTTTGTGGAAACACCCGCAAAAAAACGAGTCTTAAATATACTCCAACAACAGAAAGCGCCGACATACACTTATTCTGTACTAAATTTTGTGTAAGTGGAACTCATGATCGGATGGTCATGGGTTTGACCCCTCACCCCACGGTCATGTATGGTGTCCTTGAGCAAGACACCCTTTCCGCATATGCTTAGTACTGGTTACATTCCAGGATGTCTTCGAAGTCACCGGGTGTGATTTGTATAAGTTGTAAATACTTCGCAATCGAAGTAAAATAAATAAGTTTAAACTAAATTTTGTTGTTGCGTATATAAGGTTTACTTTGGCTGCTTTTTTATATACAATCATATACATGCGACTTACTTACAGGACAGGCAGATTAGTTTCAATTGTTTTTCGTTTTTATTCAAATACCTCCACTTACAAACTCACACATATAATTTACCTCCTATTTCAGAGAAACTGTTGTTGTTTGGTGTTTAGCGTCGCTTTCAACAATTTTCAGTCATATCGCGACGGTGTCTACTTGAGACAGTATTCTAAGCGCTGTCACACTGGAGTATCATGCCGCAGACACACGGTATGATACCCCACCCAGTCACATACTGACACCTGGCCGACTAGACCCAGAACTCTCCTCATAATGCTGAGCGTCAAGCGAGGAAACTTCAAGTATCATTTTTAAAGTCTTTGGTATGACCCGGCCGGGGATCGAACCCACGAACTCTCGCATGCGAGGCAGACGCTCTACCACTAGACCACGCCGCGGTCTTTCAGAGAAACTATTTCCGGAGACATGATACCGTAGCTACGAATCACATTTCTTAAATATAAAAATGACCACGCACATTTCAGTTACACTTAGTCTGGACGTACATGAGCTTAGTCTGGACGTACATTGAACAAATGAGTCCTCGGTGGCCGCTTGGTGTAAGGCACAGTCGACTCATGACCACTCACCTCTCACCGCTGAGGTAGTGGGTTCGACACCACTCCAGTGCGGTAAAAAAATATGTTTGTGAGGTTTGCCTGTTACTTGCCGAATGACGGTGGTTTTACTGATTCATTTGGATATGTATACATCAGTAAAACATATGTAACCTACACGATAAAGAGCGTTGGCGATACTTTAGTTATAAATAAAATACTTTTTTTCTGTCTCGTGTAGCTAAATACATAAAGACAACATGCTACTATGATTATACTTCTGACGAAGAATGTGTGACAACAGATACATGTATATGTTTAAAACACAATATAATATGTACAACGGCCACATATCCATATAATGCATTACAGACTTGCGTTTCTTTGATACCTAAATATATCCGCCCAGTGAGTCACTCAGATGTGTGTAATATTGAAATGCAAGTGAAGTAGTTCCCATCAGCTATACCGTGTGAAATTGATCAATGTACACGCTCATCTGAACGCATTTCATCTTATAAATTAAAGATACGTTGACAAATAATAACAATACATTAATATAATCCATCCACCTCTGACTAGTGAATAAACCTTTATATACAGATCAATATTGGTCTGCTTTTATTACTCTCTTTCATCGCAGTCTTCAAGCACGAAATCCAATAAATAGATTATAAGAGTACATGGGTATCTTGTTTGTATGAGGTTTGACGCGATTTTAATACATTTTAGCGGTGCGGTAGTGCAGTGGATATTGTGCTGGTCGTTCACACTAAGTTGTGGGTTCGATCCCAAGCTCGGCCTGTTGACCTCTCAAAAACAACAACAACTACCTGCACTAGTTCTACCCAGGAAGCAGACTAGAAAGCGGTTCATATAAGCTCTGAGCTTACTCCGCAATCGAGCTCAAATAAATTCGCAAAAACTAAAACATTCGAAATATTATATATGATATCCATACATTTTATTGGAGGATGATGACCGCCATAAATCTGGACAGAACCGCTGTTCTTCCGTTAGTAATTGGTAAACTCCTCACATGCGTTGTTTGGACTGGACTGGGCTCGAGTCCACGACCTGAGCGATGAGAGGTTAGTGATCTTGAGACATCACCACTCTGTCACGGGGACTCAATCACACCGATCATGGTCACCAGGTTCGATGTGTATATCTCAGCAAACACGCATATAAATATATATGTTCAATCAAAATATGTGTACATATTTATGATCGCATCGAAATATTTCAAAAGCATCCCGTCGCGACATGACATAGAGTTAATGCGGGCTTGTATGCACGTACTTACGTTAAAGGGACGCACATGGTAAAATAAACATCGAAATCATTAATATTTGTTTATATAATTGTCAATAAAAGTGTAATCTGGCTAATAATGACAAACGTGCAACCCATTACGAGTCTTTGTTTTTTACTGAATTATTTAAGCTCGATTGCGAAGGAAGTACAACGCTTTTATGACCCGCTCTCGAGTCCACTTCCTGGGTAGAACCAGTACTGAGTGTGTTTTTCAAGTCGAGGTATGGATCGAACCCGCAACGTCCGATGCGAGCACCAACACTATCCACTACACTACCACCCACTTTGGTATTATATCCCTAATATAAACATTCCCATAATACTCCATAAATTGCAATTTATATGATATTACTGTTTGGTGCATCATTTACTTTATGCATACATATATATATATCTATAAATAGTATCTATTAAAGTGAGAGATGCAATACATGTTAGATATACAATATTAGCAATGATGTTAACAAATGTTTAGAATACCCAGCCTAATAAGGCTTATCACTAAAATTGCGAAACTTCAACTGGATTTCGGCTAACTACGTGGATCACGTGATCTAATTACAGAGTGTCAGAGCGAGGCGTGGAGAGTCGTGGGTCCGGTCACATGCGCCATGTGTTCAACTGGACACTTTATCCGCACATGTTAAATACTGGTTCTGGTTTGGAAAACGTCGAGCGTGATTTGTCTGTGAGATAAGAACTTGTTTCACAATCGATGTTAACTAAATAGATAAGTGTGCTTTTGTTGGTTTATACTTACAAGCTAATGCACCTCCGTCTTTCGCCATGCCTTCCCGGATATAAATCCATCTACATCTTCCGCCATGCCTTCCCGGATATAAATCCATCTACATCTTCCGCCATGCCTTCCCGGACATGAATCCATTTGCATCTTCCGCCATGCCATCCCGGATATAAATCCAACTGCATCTTCCGCCATGCCTTCCCGGATATAAATCCATCTGCATTTTCCGCCATGCCTTCCCGGATATAAATCCATCTACATCTTCCGCCATGCCTTCCCGGACATGAATCCATCTACATCTTCCGCCATGCCTTCCCGGATATAATTCCATCTACATCTTCCGCCATGCCTTCCCGGATATAAATCCAACTGCATCTTCCGCCATGCCTTCCCGGACATGAATCCATCTGCATCTGCCGCCATGCCTTCCCGGCCATGCCTTTCCGGACATGGATCCATCTGCATCTTCCGCCATGCCTTCCCGGACATGAATCCATCTGCATCTTCCGCCATGCCTTCCCGGATATAAACCCATCTGCATCTTCCGCCCTGCCTTCCCGGATATCAATCCATCTACATCTTCCGCCATGCCTTCCCGGATATAAATCCATCTACATCTTCCGCCATGCCTTCCCGGACATGACTCCATCTACATCTTCCGCCATGCCTTCCCGGATATAAATCCATCTACATCTTCCTCCTTGCCTTCCCGGATATAAATCCATCTACATCTTCCGCCGTGCCTTCCCGGACATGAATCCATCTACATCTTCCGCCATGCCTTCCCGGACATGAATCCATCTACATCTTCCGCCATGCCTTCCCGGATATAAATCCAACTCCATCTTCCGCCATGCCTTCCCGGACATGAATCCATCTACATCTTCCGCCATGCCTTCCCGGATATAAATCCAACTCCATCTTCCACCCTGCCTTCCCTGACATGAATCCATCTACATATTCCGCCATGCCTTCCCGGATATAAATCCAACTCCATCTTCCGCCATGCCTTCCCGGACATGAATCCAACTGCAACTTCCGCCATGCCTTCCCGGACATGAATCCATCAACATCTTCCGCCATGCCTTCCCGGACATGAATCCATCAACATCTTCCGCATGCCTTCCCGGATATAAATCCAACTCCATCTTCCGCCATGCCTTCCCGGACATGAATCCATCTGCATCTTCCGCCATGCCTTCCCGGATATAAACCCATCTGCATCTTCCGCCATGCCTTCCCGGACATGAATCCATCTGCATCTTCCGCCATGCCTTCCCGGACATGAATCCATCTACATCTTCCGCCATGCCTTCCCGGATATAAACCCATATGCATCTTCCGCTATGCCTTCCCGGACATGAATTCATCTGCATCTTCCGCCATGCCTTCCCGGATATAAATCCATCTGCATCTGGAAATATTTGAGATAGAACTATTGCAGTAATTGCGCCCTTTTTGTCACGGTAGCAAGATTCTTCACTTAAAAAATGTCCTATGCAATTTGGTTTGAAATATTTTCAAAATGGTTCATAGTGGCTTTGATTACTTGCTACAAATTGCAATTAGACATCACTGATGTTAAAAAATGACTTTTACTGGATTTTAACAGAATACAGAATAGTTGGATTTAAGATATTATGTAGCATATCATCACAAATAATAACATATTAATACATGTACATAGAAAAACAAAACATGAACATTCAAATACAGGTTATATAAACGAGAGTGAATATGGCAATTTAATGATCAAGTCATAGTATTTAATTTTAATGTCCTTTTTTGAGAAGCTTTTATTATATAGTTTGCTAAGTTATTGAAGATTCAAACTTTATTGCAGTTTAGTAACTGGATGAATTTAAAAACACTTGAATTATTATAATGATATTTTGGTACAAATTGTCTCCTTAAGATTGAATAATGATCACACATTATGATGGAACTCATCCTCAATATCTTGCCTATTGCAAACGATACATTTCCTATCTTGTAATGCAATTGGAACATTTCTATTTTGACCTTTTTCAATTTGCAGTCCGTTTGAAGAAAGTTGCATTTTAGTATTCTCTACCCTGTGTTTCTTATTTACAAGTTTTATCAGATAATCATACATGACAAATGTTCTAAATAACGTTAGTGAGCTGCTTTTAGCCATGATTTCACGCCATCCTGATATAAATATGTCTTTTATCCATGCTTTCACGCCATCCCGATATAAATATGTCTTTGAGTCGTTGCTTTAACAATGGGATAAATATGTTTACATTTATTGAGTTCGGAAATAACCACACTACCTTATTCCAGATTATTTAATTACAGTTTCAATTTAAATGCCCAATTATTTACATTGTTACCTGATAGTAGTAGTACGAGGTACTCCAAAACAGCTTGTAGTATGCAGTTATTAGTTTTTGTGTGTAATTTTAACCAATACAGATGCATGTATTTATGAGCATTCGATGATTTTTTTAAAAAAAATAATCTAAGTGTGTCACTGCACTGTCTTTAAAAAAGCTGGTCAATTTACCAGTTATAATAGTGTGCATTTGTACGTGCGGATACATTCCTGCTACGAAAAAAATACTTTAAAAAATATTCTATGTGGACATTCCTAGACCTTCTCTTTTTAACAAAACAAAGAAGAAATTCAACTATTTAGTGCGACCTGCTCGCATTTGCATAATCAAATGCCATTTTCGATATTAGGAGTCGTGTGGGGTGTTGCATATCCCCCCCCCCACCCCACCCCACACACCCCTTAATAGATTCGATAAAACCGAGTCTTCTATTTTCTTTCTTGAATGCGTTCCGTGCTTACAATGAATTGCTCTATTCATTTATTTTCTTTTTTAAGATATCCGTGGTTTGTGTAAAAAGATTTCACCGTACATTGTCCGACAGTGGCGTGACGTCTGCGAGGAACTGGGTGTGGCCGACAACTCTCTCGACAGACTCGCAGCGGATCACCATGGCGCGAAAATGTCCAGTTTAGCCTTCCAGGGTCTGTGTTGCTGGCAAGAGATGGTGGGTAGGTCAGCAAACAAGGACAAACTGTTGCGAGCCATCCAGGTGTGTGGATTACGCCGAGCTGAAGGTAACACACCCACCATTTACAATCATCTCACCGCTGAGGTCGTAGGCTCGAATCTAGGTTGCTCCAAAAACTTCATATAAGATAGTTTGCCAGTTACTTGCGGTAGGACGGAGGTTCTACTCAGATTTATTCTGATGTCTTCCTCCACCGATAAAACTGGATATGCCATATACAACCTAAAATGTGCTGAAAATGGCGTTAAACCCATTTTAAAAAAAACAACATCAAACCCCCCTAAAACAAAACGAGTTTGCTGGCATAAATATCTCTCACACACTCGGATTCAGTAGTTTTCCATATTTAAAATCACTTTACGTGTATGTTTATGTGTAGGGCAGTTTATAATTAAATACTTGTGGAAATCAATTTATAAACTTAGGGTGTAATCACCAAAATTTCACCACAGGTATAATTGCGTTTAAACGTTAATTTGAGTAATGTATTCAACTTACCTCACATATGTATTTAATTAAAATGCACTGAATATATAGAATGGAATTTACTGTTCACCTTCTCCTATTTTACAGACGAATTACGAAAGGCAATAAATCAGAAAAGGACTGTACCCTATCTTGGTCGGCCAGCTACTGCGGCCCCATCTACAGAACCGGCTGGTAACAAACAAACCAAACAAAAAGGTATACATGTGTGTACTGCAGGAGAGAGAGAGAGAGAGAGAGAGAGAGAGAGAGAGAGAGAGAGAGAGAGAGAGAGAGAGAGAGAGAGAGAGAGAGAGAGATGGATTCATGTCCGAGAGAGTCTGATATTGTATCGCAGGATGATATGTTGCTTTTTTAACGTCTCTTAAAAAGTTCCCGATTGATTTAGAGAAGACTTCACGAGTTATCTTTCTTGCTAATATTTTAGGTATAACATTACGGTAATATAGTTCCGCGCATACATACCCGTGTAGAACTACAGTGCCGTAAACACATATTTGATATTTGTTCGGCTAATTATTTTACAAAACTTGACAAATGAGACATGTCATCATCGTCCGCATTTAAGATAATTACAAATCATGAAAAAATGGGAAAGTATTGGGGCAGCAAACAAAATAAAACAGTTTAGGAAAATAACTAAAAAATGCAGAAAAGTTTTGAAATTGACAATACCGCACCATGCCGCACCCGTGTTCACACCCATGAATTATTCGGGAAATACAATAGGACTCTGTAGTCAAATGTTATAATATTTGCATGCTGTTTTTATGAATATCAAGTGTTTCAACAAAACTATTATAACATTTATGCACAATTACATCCGCAGCTCTGGCAGACCGTCTGTCTCGTCCAAAATCTAACAAACCTAATTCGCAGCAGACGACACCAAAGAAAAGGCAGCCGACACCAACCAGCAAAGATAGACCGAACTTATTGACGTTACAGATGACACCTTCAACCACAAATGAAATATGTGAGTATGGGAACATATAAACTGTGATATTTTAAAGCCTTACTACGTTAATGCAATACCACGACTGTGTTGGTCCCTGAGCAAGACACTATATCTACATATGCTTAGTAGAGCTATTGGTTCTACTGAAGAACACCTCCAGCGATTTGTCCAAGTTGTAAAATCTTGTTTCACTATCGATGTAAAATATCTACATTTTACAAAATGTGTATTTTTTTCTTTATTATTTTTGCTTTCCTAGTTGGTGCACTAATTTATACAATAACATTCCTCCTTCAATATTAATTTAAAAACAACAACAACAACAACAACAACAACAACAACAACAACAACAACAGCAGCAGCAGCAGCAGCAGCAGCAGCAGCAGCAGCAGCAGCAACAACAACAACAACATGAAATAGATATTCAGTAAAAAAATCCGTTATCGCTAAATATTATGTTTTGATGTATGCCGTCAGAAAATAAAATATATTTAAACCAATTCAAATCTGAATATCTTGGGACAAACATGAATATTGCGTCCGCTTTTGTTTGAGAACAGAATATTTTTAAATCAACTTTAGAGTTATCTTATAATATATGTTCAAAATGACTTGAAAAGGAAATTAATCAAAAACATATCTTCGGCAGGAAAATAGCAACAATTATTTTCAATTAAGTCCATCCATTTTGTCAAAATTATTGTTGCTATTTTCCTAATGAAGGTAACGAAGAAAACAAGAGTTAACTATAGTCATTGTTAAAAACAAATAATCGACCCAGAACTGTCTCATGTGTTTGTTTGTTTGTATGTTTTACAATTTAAGGGTCCTCCGTGGCCGAGTGGTCTGAGACGCCGTCACAAGACCTCGTACCTCTGACCGCTGAGGTCGTATGTTCGAGTCCCGCTTGGTCAAACAAACGTCATGTGAGAAAGTCTGCCAGGAACCGGTTTCACTAAACATCTCAAGCCGATATTTTCCTCAACGGAAAATTTTCTCTCTCGAACACATTACACGTTAAATGACCACACGTTATTACAGTTGGACCACATTGCATGTTAAATGACCACACATTGTCACAGTTGGAGCACATTACACGTTAAATGACCACACGTTATGACAGTTGGAACACATTACATGTTAAATGACCACACATTGTCACAGTTGGAACACATTACACGTTAAATGACCACACGTTATGACAGTTGTAACACATTACACGTTAAATGACCACACGTTGTTACAGTTGGAACAAATTACAAGTTAAATGACCACACGTAATTACAGTTGGAACACATTACACGTTAAATGACCACACGTTATTTAAGTTGGAACACATTACACGTTAAATGACCACACGTTATTACAGTTGGAACACATTACACGTTAAACGACCACACGTTATTAAAGTTGGAACACATTACACGTTAAATGACCACACGTTGTTAAAGTTGGAACACATTACACGTTAAACGACCACACGTTATTACAGTTGGAACACATTACACGTTAAACGACCACACGTTATTAAAGTTGGAACACATTACACGTTAAACGACCACACGTTATTACAGTTGGAACACATTACACGTGAAACGACCACACGTTATTAAAGTTGGAACACATTACACGTTAAACGACCACACGTTATTACAGTTGGAACACATTACACGTGAAACGACCATACGTTATTAAAGTTTGAACACATTACACGTTAAATGACCACACGTTATTACAGTTGGAACACATTACACGTTAAATGACCACACATTATTACAGTTGGAACACATAACACGTTAAATGACCACACGTTATTACAGTTGGAACACATTACACGTTAAATGACCACACGTTATTACAGTTGGAACACATTACACGTTAAATGACCACACGTTATTTAAGTTGGAACACATTACACGTTAAATGACCACACTTTATTTAAGTTGGAACACATTACACGTTAAATGACCACACGTTATTACAGTTGGAACACATTACACGTTAAATGACCACTAGTTATTACAGTTGGTACACATTACACGTTAAATGACCACACGTTATTACAGTTGGAACACATAACACGTTAAATGACCAAACGTTATTAAAGTTGGAACACATAACACGTCAAATGACCACACGTTATTACAGTTGGATCACATTACACGTTAAATGACCACGAGTTGTCACAGTTGGAACACATTACACGTTAAATGACCACACGTTATCACAGTTGGAACACATTACACGTTAAATGACCACACGTTATTACAGTTGGAACACATTACTCGTTTAATGACCACACGTTGTTACAGTTGGAACAAATTACACGTTAAATGACCACACGTTGTTAAAGTTGGAACACATAACACGTTAAACGACCACACGTTATTACAGTTGGAACACATTACACGTTAAATGACCACACGTTATTAAAGTTGGAACACATTACACGTTAAATGACCACACGTTATTACAGTTGGAACACATTACACGTTAAATGACCACACGTTATGACAGTTGGAACACATAAAACGTTAAATGACCACACGTTATTACAGTTGGAACACATTACACGTTAAATGACCACACGTTATTTAAGTTGGAACACATTACACGTTAAATGACCACACGTTATTACAGTTGGAACACATTACACGTTAAATGACCACACGTTATTAAAGTTGGAACACATTACACGTTAAATGACCACACGTTATTACAGTTGGAACACATTACACGTTAAATGACCACACGTTATGACAGTTGGAACACATAAAACGTTAAATGACCACACGTTATTACAGTTGGAACACATTACACGTTAAATGACCACACGTTATTTAAGTTGGAACACATTACACGTTAAATGACCACACGTTATTACAGTTGGAACACATTACACGTTAAATGACCGCACGTTATTACAGTTGGAACACATAACACGTTAAATGACCACACGTTATTACAGTTGGAACACATTACACGTTAAATGACCAAACGTTATTACAGTTGGAACACATAACACGTTAAATGACCAAACGTTATTAAAGTTGGAACACATAACACGTTAAATGACCACACGTTATTACAGTTGAACCACATTACACGTTAAATGACCACACGTTATTACAGTTGGAACACATTACACGTTAAATGACCGCACGTTGTCAAAGTTGGAACACATTACACGTTAAATGACCAAACGTTGTTAAAGTTGGAACACATTACACGTTTAACGACCACACGTTATTACAGTTGGAACACATTACACGTTAAATGACCACACGTTATTACAGTTGGACCACATAACACGTTAAATGAATACACGTTATTAAAGTTGGATCACATTACACGTTAAATGACCACGAGTTGTCACAGTTGGAACACATTACACGTTAAATGACCACACGTTATCACAGTTGGAACACATTACACGTTAAATGACCACACGTTATTACAGTTGGAACACATTACACGTTAAATGACTACACGTTATTAAAGTTGGATCACATTACACGTTAAATGACCACGAGTTGTCACAGTTGGAACACATTACACGTTAAATGACCACACGTTATCACAGTTGGAACACATTACACGTTAAATGACCACACGTTATTACAGTTGGAACACATTACTCGTTTAATGACCACACGTTGTTACAGTTGGAACAAATTACACGTTAAATGACCACACGTTGTTAAAGTTGGAACACATAACACGTTAAACGACCACACGTTATTACAGTTGGAACACATTACACGTTAAATGACCACACGTTATTAAAGTTGGAACACATTACACGTTAAATGACCACACGTTATTACAGTTGGAACACATTACACGTTAAATGACCACACGTTATGACAGTTGGAACACATAAAACGTTAAATGACCACACGTTATTACAGTTGGAACACATTACACGTTAAATGACCACACGTTATTTAAGTTGGAACACATTACACGTTAAATGACCACACGTTATTACAGTTGGAACACATTACACGTTAAATGACCGCACGTTATTACAGTTGGAACACATAACACGTTAAATGACCACACGTTATTACAGTTGGAACACATTACACGTTAAATGACCAAACGTTATTACAGTTGGAACACATAACACGTTAAATGACCAAACGTTATTAAAGTTGGAACACATAACACGTTAAATGACCACACGTTATTACAGTTGAACCACATTACACGTTAAATGACCACACGTTATTACAGTTGGAACACATTACACGTTAAATGACCGCACGTTGTCAAAGTTGGAACACATTACACGTTAAATGACCAAACGTTGTTAAAGTTGGAACACATTACACGTTTAACGACCACACGTTATTACAGTTGGAACACATTACACGTTAAATGACCACACGTTATTACAGTTGGAACACATTACACGTTAAATGACTACACGTTATTAAAGTTGGACCACATAACACGTTAAATGAATACACGTTATTAAAGTTGGACCACATTACACGTTAAATGAACACATGTTATTACAGTTGGAACACATTACACGTTAAATGACCACACGTTATTTAAGTTGGAACACATTACACGTTAAATGACCGCACGTTATTACAGTTGGAACACATTACACGTTAAATGACCACACGTTATTACAGTTGGAACACATTACACGTTAAATGACCACACATTATTACAGTAGGAACACATAACACGTTAAATGACCAAACGTTATTAAAGTTGGAACACATAACACGTTAAATGACCACACGTTATTACAGTTGGACCACATTACACGTTAAATGACCACACGTTGTCACAGTTGGAACACATAACACGTTAAATGACCACACGTTATTACAGTTGGAACACATTACACGTTAAATGACCACACGTTATTACAGTTGGAACACATTACTCGTTAAATGACCACACGTTGTCAAAGTTGGAACACATTACACGTTAAATGACCACACGTTGTTACAGTTGGAACAAATTACACGTTAAATGACCGCACGTTGTCAAAGTTGGAACACATTACACGTTAAATGACCGCACGTTGTCAAAGTTGGAACACATTACACGTTAAATGACCAAACGTTGTTAAAGTTGGAACACATTACACGTTAAACGACCACACGTTATTACAGTTGGAACACATTACACGTTAAATGACCACACGTTATTAAAGTTGGGCCACATCCTAACTCATTAGAAAATTAAAACTTGCAAAAATTATCAATGTAAATGAAGTTATAACATTTCAAAAAAATTAATCCTCAGGTCTGCATCCATCAATAAAACTGGATGTCATAAACAACGTGTAGTGTTTTGAAAATGATAACAAATGCGTTAAAAAACCCAACCTAAATGAATGTAGAAGTTTCTGTGTATATATTATTTTTGTGTCTTATTGCAGGCGAGGTAAAGATTAAAATCACTGTGAAAGGCGCACAGCATTCCGACCAACTCGAGATTCAATCCACAAGGGACGATTTTCATTCAACTAAAGACGATTTTAAGCATATTTGTCATACCTTTGTCAAGCTTGTTATTGCTGACCAGAAAGCTCACTTTAGAGAGCTTAAAGAACTTCTTGGATTTACAGGCATATCTGTTCAGAGGCTCACAAAAGTAGGATTCAACATTAACTTGTTTATCTTGTGCTTCAATCTCGGGGCGTTCGAGATTTTGTATCAAAGTTACTCGAGCGGGAGATTAAAAATGCTTGTACAGAGTTGTCTGGTGACAGAAAACTATTTGCAGAAATTGAAAGTCAAGCAACTAGAGTTATCGGTAGTGATTGATGAAGGGTTGATCAATAAGTACCGGGATATTCTGGTGGAGAGGAGTGCATGCGATTATGCAGAGAATCATCCGGTAGATTTCATTGGAATGCCAGAACTGGAAGATGACGAAGAAGCAGCTATTTATGAAACAGACAAGCGTAAGTGATTGTATTATAGATTTATAATTAATTGTCGTCTGTTTACAATGAGATTTGTAATTGACGTCTGTTTACAATGAGATTTATAACTGTCGTCTGTTTACAATAAGATTTATAGCTGTGGTCAATTAACAATGAGATTTATAATTGTCTTCTGTTAATAATGGTTAAATTGATATATACTAGTATAATGTGAAAATCTACTTCTTTGTTGAGCGAACGGCCGAATGGTACAGCAAGCACGGTCGCAAATGATTAAGAATACCATGAAGTCATTTCCGGAACCAAGATTTTACAATCCGTTAGTGTTTTGAATTCTTTTCAAACTGCATGTTACCATACGAGCTGGCTTTGTTCGCTATTATTAATTTGTAACGTGATTCACGATTTATCTATAGTCACAAACCATTGTCATAGATAAGAGTGCTTTACGTTTCAATTTCAGATCATCTTCATTTTAACTTAAACGAATGGCGACAGCAGTTGGAGAAGGACATTCGTGATATTAATGAACGCTACAAAGAGTTCGACGAATCTGTAAACGATTTGTTGATCATTTTAAGAATTGTAAAACCTCCTAACACGGACAATATTTCGTCATTAAAAGATATTCTGGATTATGCACACTATCTTCACAACAGTAAAAGTGTTTCGAAAGGTGTTCGTACAGATCTCGTGGAGGAATATCTCGCGATTGTTAATCACATCCGGTTGAAAACCTTGCACATCCGAAATTATAATATATACATTTCATTTGAAGACAGTTTGCAACCAGACGCATGTGATCATTTTCATATTCTACTCGAAGAGTTGGAGAATAATCTAGAACCATGCGCTAAATTTGAAGCAGACGATAGTCATATGGCGCATGCATTATCAATTATGGAGCGCGAAATGTTTGGCGGACTTCTTTGTTATATACCAAAACTAATATCTAAATTATTTGCTATCAGTGATGCTCTTTCACAGACGATTGATCCAACTACTGACGAGAGCATAGGCAAATACAGTGAACAATTCATAAGCGGAAATGATGTACGCAAAAACGATGATGCACCTGAAAGTAATGGCGAAAACACAGAAAACAGTGTTCAGCAGACTGGAGAAACTCAACTGAATGGTGTACGTTCTGAATGTACTACTCAAAACGATAAACTGGTACGGAATGGTGAAATTGTTCAAAATGGATTAACCAATCACATGTCCGATCAGTTTCGAAATAGGGTTGCAAAGCCTAATAGTGTAGCTAGTCAAAACAATGACGCAGATACAAACGGTGCCGGAAAAGTGAAAGGAAAGGAAGAAGATGACAAAAACAATATACTCGGTTTAAAACCATCTTCTTCAACGACTACGCAATATCTAACCACGTGGTCACCACGAGCGAGCATTCAATAATGACTTTCAGATATGTTTTAGTGTTTAAATTTTCTAGCCAATCAGATTGATTCGATTTTCAAATTTTGTACAATTAATTATGTCGATTTTCTATTAAATCAAACATTCTATTTTCTTAGAACTCAAATAAGAACGCTAGAGGTGGTCTAACCATTACATCATTCCTCACGTGACAAAGTTAATATATAATCATGAGCACGGACGCTTTATTTGCATATCGCTGAGTAGGTGAGCTTGTGTTCAAGACAGACAGTCACAACAGAAGAGTCCGGCACACCACGACTATGCCACTGTAGGACAGACGTCAAGAAGATATTCTTCCCAAGAACTGTCCGAGACTGGAATGCACTGCCACAAGACATCGCCAATCTGAACACATTCGAAGCCTTTAAGGAGGCCTCGCCTATGTCGCCGAAAGTTTTTCGAACTTTGTAGTTACACTGTACATTTATATCAAACATTATATAGCATTGATATTCTGTTTATAACTTATAGTGTATCGTGTCGCTGTAGTGTATAATTCATTAATTTTGTTGACCAATTACTAAATCACGTCCCGCGATAAAGTCAGTATGGGGTAATGCTAAAACATTGGATAAAAAAAAACCCGGAATATGTCGACACGTGCATTACCGAATTTCTCATCAATGAAATAAACTACAAGGATGGAAACAACCATCATAATCGAATGGGACCTTCCTCTTTGTGATTCAATAAACTTTCCATGATTTACTGAACAGAAAGTTATAGATGATGCATCTTTAAAGGTTCAATGTGTCCGATAATCTTCTTCGACAATTTTAGCCTTAAGATATCAAATGAGAATTTCCCTTGACTCAGAGCACAGTTAGCTCACCTGCATGAGGCAGTTAAACGGCAGAAGCAGAAGGCGAAGTCTAATGAGCAGGACCTAAATCAATCAGAGTGTTTGAGTCTAAAACTCGGATTCAAACTCAAAATCTGAAATTTTGTAATTTGCAAGAAATAAACTTCATTTTTCTACAAAAACAATCTATACAATTGGAACATTAATAGAGAATATAAAAAAAACAACACTTTTCAACTAAATATTTTTGTATTCAAAGGTATTTAAAAGTCGCCAATGTGAGATTGTTGTTGGGGTTTAAACTCGAAAGTTTGAAGAATTATCACTTGGGACGATTCATTTGCATAGTGACGTTAAGAATGACGTTATTAACAGTCGTTGGTCGAATATTACGCTAAAAACCAAATACGTTAAGACTCCTGAAGTGGATTTTTAACAGAAAAAATAGAACACATATTCGCTCCCATTCGGAACACCTCTCTCAGTTCTACGAATCATGTCGAGCTGACTCGCACCCTACCACGCCTACCAATCGCACAGCCTGCTTTGTAATACAACATCGACGTTTTAAGGCGGGGGATTTCCGGTTACGCAGGCGGGGGAGCCAATTTTAGGAATTTGACGGTAAATATTCAATATTTTCATGAAATGCATTTTACTAAAACATTTTTTCGAAAATCGGAGAATGTCATCGGATGATCAGTTAAACAAACCTATAAATGACGGAAGTTAAGCTCAACTAGTTATTTAATGAATGCGAGAGCACTTCTGAAGTGCCCGCAAAAGTGACCAAATTACTGCACCTTACGATCATCTTCTGTCATCTTCTGTCATATTTCCAAGCAGACAAGCGCTGTTTTTAAAATAAATGCTTTCAAAGTGTAGACTATACAATATAGTTAACGTACGCAGAAAGTTACGCAAAAAGTCCGCCGTTCTACGAAGTATTACGAAGAAATATGCAGTACAACGCAGGCGGATACTTTACAACGCAGGGGTGCTATGCAATAAGAACAAACTATCCGTCTTTGCTCTGGCTTGTCTTATTCTAGCGTTATTAATGAAACATTTCGTTTAAAAGTATTACTTGTTCCTTCATGGTTAACATAAATCTAAACGTCGGCTTTCCACATTTTCCTTTTGAACACTCCTGCTATTTCATTTGTTTCTGATTAAACTGAGTAGCAACTGCTATGCCCATAAAATATATTTTTCTTCTTGAACCAATCAAAGCCATCAATTTATGCGTGAATGACACTTTTTTAATCAGTCAAATATGTCAATTAGAGTTATGTCCCTTGTTATCAATCAGATGAACGACATAAGGCTAATATATGTTAGCTCTCGTGTATCCAGTATTTTTCTATAACCCCCTTTTTTTTTAGATCAAAATGATATGAGACTATTTAAAGGAAAACAGAAGAAAGGATGAAATGTACGCGTTATATCAAAGAAATCCCCATACATTAAGCAAATGATTTGCTATTCTAGCGATTCACCTATTAAAAATAAAGGTTTTCGTTCTCACCTTTAATAAGAACATCAACACGTTTATCGGGTGTCACACCAAATACTTCAATAAAATATCAAATAAAACATCAGTCAAAGCGAAATCTATAATTCACACAAGATTGTGGCAAAATACAAATACTGCTCAATACAGTTACATAAAAAAGTGTTTTCATCGAGGGGGGAGGGGGAGGGCAAGGATATTCTCTGTTAAGCTGTTATTATGAAAAATGTATTCACTGTTATCTGTTTTCAGCTTAATTTATATTTTGTTATCTGTTATTGTGAAAATAGTTTAAGTTTTGTGTGAAGTTTGCGTTTAAGTTTTTAAGCCTCCGAGTCCAAAACTATCTTTCTGATTATGTTATTGTTTGGTTTACTGCTTCATTTACCATTGCCTTCCATATATTTAGATGGTTTTTGTCTGATTTGCCTCAGTACAGGTCAATTTACCATCCAACGTAGCTGACACCGGGCAATCTCTGTTGTCTTCTGACAATTCTTATTCTGTTTTCACTGCGCTTGTAGCATTTTCCTGTTATAAGCTAAGTCTTCCTGAAGTGATGTTGAGCAACTTTTGAAACGTAAGTTTGTTGTTAATTGTTATCTTTATGTTATTTAGTTATTTACTGTTAACAGTTTTCCTTCAATTTGTACTCACTGTTAACTGTTTTCATCAAAATCAATTTGCTGTTATCCTGTTATTGGGGACCCCTTGCTCTGCCCACTCTTCATCATGTAAACTGATTGTAAACTAGATGTGACGTCACCAGGTCACCGTGATTACTCCTATTATAATGTTAGCTGGAGTCAAACAACACTTTGATTTATAACATTTTATAGTATCATAACATAACTGAGGCATAACTACATTATTTATCTTATTCGTACCGCTTGAGAACTGAAATTACACATGTCTTGTGTCTTAATTCATTATACAACCGTATATATAACTTTGCGTATACAAACAAGAATACATATAACGGCGAATCTATATAGTTTGTTCTTATACGTGTGTAGCACCACTGCGTTGTAAAGTATCCGCCTGCTTTGTACTGTATTTTTCTTCATAATTCTTCATGGAACGACCTCGCTTATGCATAACTTTATGCGTACGTAGACAATATTATATGATCTACAATGGGAAAGCATTTATTTAAAAACAGGGCTTGTCTGCTTGAAAATATGACAGAAGATGATCGTCAGGCGCAGTAATTTGGTCACTTTTGCGGGCACTTCAGAAGTGCTCACACATTCATTAAATAACTAATACCTAAAAACTTACGTCACTTATAGGTTTGTTTAACTGATCATCCGCTGACATTCCCCGATTTTCGAAAAAATGTTTTAGTAAAACACATTTCATGAAAATATTGAATATTTACCGTCAAATTCCTTAAATTGGCTCCCCCGCCTGCGTAACCGGAAATCCCCCGCCTTAAAACGTTGATGTTGTATTACAAAGCAGGCTGTGCGATTGGAAGGCGTGCCTACGGTCCTTTATATTTGATTACAACTATACATCAAGACTAACACCTGGTCTACTTTGCAAATCTCCTTGTCGAAATTCTGCATGATATACGTATAGTGCCAGCTGATGTGAACAAATGTATGAACGCACACTGTCTTATACCATGTATATGTTTAGTTTATTATTGTATTTTAAGAACACGCGGATAGCAACAGTTTGCAAAGGTCTCATTTACCAAATACCTCCCCTTGGTGACGGTAGCAAGATTATTGCGCCCAAGAAATTGAATTGATTATGCATTGTTATTGTTGAAAATGCTTTAAACTGTTATATTTCTCTGCCAAGTTTGGATGACATTGGGTACAGTTTAAATATGCGTAGTGATACACTGCAATAAATGGGCAGAATTGTCAAAAATGAAGGAGTGTCATCAAAATATCAAACTGGTTCCCATCCCCCCCCCCCCCCCCCCCTGCATTTTTTGACCAGCAGAAGACAACCGGTGAAAACAAGACACTTTTGGAACCATTGGCAATGTGTTCAGTGTTCCAGAAGTGCTCGTCTCTATATGTAGAACAGTACACAATTAATAGGTGTGCGAGACGTAAAGTTAATTGTATAACGTACTTTAAAGGATTGGAACCAAAGGCAAGCAGACAGAAGTCAGTTTAACAATTCATTATTCAAGTAACTCTTCAGTACTGGAGGTAATTATGATCAAGCTGAATACCAAAACTCGAATAACAAGCTAACTTCAGTCTGTCCCACTAAAAACCAGTGTATTTCTTTTGTTATACACAATACACTACATGACGAGGCCTACTTCGCGGAGATACAACTTTTCCACTAACAAATGAAACACCATTAACTTTCAATGCGCTCAGTATTAAGTGAATATAACCATGGCGATAAACCAGGATGACTTCGTTACTCATCAAATATATTAAACTATATAAATGCATGTTTAAGTAAATTAAATATTTCATACTATCTATTTGTTTGTATGTACGGCGTTTTTCAACACGGTTTTAGTTATTTAACGACGGTTAATTGCTTGTCATTTACTACTTCCCAACATATTCAGAGGTGGTAAACTCATGGCCGTAGAGCAAAGTGCAAGACAAATTATGGCAGAGATTGGGACGGACGGGGTTTGAACTTACGACCACTTTTGTTGAAATAGTTGAACTTTATATAAAAATGGAGAGGGGGAATCTTATCAAACTAATAATTCTCAAAAGAATATAATATATATCTTCTTTAAAACCCAATTTAAAATGTGTATAAAAGTTTCATACAATATGTTAACATTTCTTAAACAGGTGCTTAAACATTTTCTAATAAGTTCTCTTTCTGATGTTTTATCGTTGAAATATGTTAACTTCTCAAGAGTGTAAACAGGTCACTTGTATCTGCCATCCGCGGTCGTTCTCAAGAGTGTAAACAGGTAACTTGTATCTGCCATCCGCTGTCGTTCTCAAGAGTGTAAACAGGTCACTTGTATCTGCTAACCACGGTCGTTCTCTAGAGTATAAACAGGTCACTTGTATCTGCCATCCGCGGTCGTTCTCAAGAGTATAAACAGGTCACTTGTATCTGCTATCCGCTGTCGTTCTCAAGAGTGTAAACAGGTCACGTGTATCTGCCAACCACGGTCGTTCTCAAGAGTATAAACAGGTCACTTGTATCTGCCATCCGCTGTCGTTCTCACGAGTGTAGACCAGGTCACTTGTATCTGCTATCCGCGGTCGTTCTCAAGAGTATAAACAGGTCACTTATATCTGCCATCCGCTGTTGTTCTCACGAGTACAGACAAGGTCACTTGTATCTTCTATCCGCTGTCGTTCTCAAGAGTGTAAACAGGTCACTTGTATCTGTTATCCGCGATCGTTCTCAAGAGTGTAAACAGGTCACTTGTATCTGCCATCAGCGGTCGTTCTCAAGAGTGTAAACAGGTCACTTTTATCTGCCACCTGCGGTCGTTCTCAACTGGGCATACAGGTCACTTGTATCTTACATCCGTGGTCGTTCTCAAGTGG
Organism: Panopea generosa; assembly: GCA_029582155.1. NCBI lineage: Eukaryota > Metazoa > Mollusca > Bivalvia > Adapedonta > Hiatellidae > Panopea > Panopea generosa. The sequence continues at coordinate 46,458,337 of CM055895.1, forward strand.
GCATACAGGTCACTTGTATCTGCCATCCGCGGTCGTTTTCAATAGTGTAAACAGGTCACTTGTATTTGTCAATCGCGGCCGTTCTCAAGAGTGTATACAGGTCACTTGTATCCACCATCTACACTCGTTCTCAAGAGTGTAAACAGGTCACTTGTTTGACAACCATGGTCGTTCTCAAGAGTGTAAACAGGTCACTTGTTGCTGCCATCCGCGGTCGTTCTCAAGTGGGTATACAGGTCATTTGTATCTGCCATCCGCGGTCGTTTCCAAGAGTGTAAACAGGTCACTTGTATTTGTCAATCGCGGCCGTTCTCAAGAGTGTATACAGATCACTTGTATCCACCATCTGCACTCGCTCTCAAGAATGTAAACAGGTCACTTGTTTGACAACCATGGTCGTTCTCAAGAGTGTAAACAGGTCACTTGTATCTACCATCAGCGGTCGTTCTCAAAGGAGTAAACAGGTCACTTATATCTGCCATCTGCAATCGTTCTCAAGTTGGTATACAGGTCACTTATATCTGTCATCCGCGGTCGTTATCAAGAATGTAAACAGGACACTTGTATCTGCCTTCCGCGGTTGTTCTCAAGAATGTAAAAAAAGGCATTTGTATCTGATATCTGCGGTCGTTCTCAAGAGTTTAAACAGATCAATTGTACCTGCCATCCGCGGTCGTTCTCAAGAGTGTAAACAGGTCACTTGTATCTGCCATCTGCAGTCGTTCTCAAGAGTGTAAAAAAGGTATTTGTATCTGACATCCGCGGCCATTCTCAAGAGTGTAAACAGGTCACTTGTATCTGTCATCTGCGGTCGTTCTAAAGAGTACAAACAGGTCACTTGTATCTGACGTCCGCTGTCGTTCTCACGAGTATAAATAGGTCACTTGTATCTGCCATCCGCAGCCGTTCTCAAGAGTGTAAACAGGACACTTGTATCTGCCTTCTGCGGTCGTTCTCAAGAATGTAAACAGGTCATTTGTATCTGACATCTGCGGTCGTTCTCAAGAGTACAAACAGATCAATTGTACCTGACATCCGCGGTCGTTCTCAAGAGTATAAACAGGTCACTTGCATCTGCCATCTGCAGTCTTTCTCAATAGTGTAAACAGGTCACTTGTATCTGCCATCCGCGGCCGTTCTCAAGAGTGTTAACAGGTCACTTGTATCTGTCATCCGCGGTCGTTCTAAAGAGTTTAAACAGATCACTTGTATCTGCTATCCGCGGTCGTTCCCAAGAGTGTAAACAGGTCACTTGTATCTGCCATCAACGGTCGTTCTCAAGAGTGTAAACAGGTCACTTGTATCTGCCACCCGCGGTCGTTCTCAAGTGGGCTTACGGGTCACTTGTATCTGCCATCCGCGGTCGTTCTCAAGTGGGCATACAGGTCACTTGTATCTGCCTTCCGCGGTCGTTTTCAAGAGTGTATACAGATCACTTGTATCTGACAACCATGGTCGTTCTCAAAAGTGTAAACAGGTCACTTCTATCTGCCATCCGCGGTTCTCAAGTGGGTATACAGGTCATTTATATCTGCCATACTCGGTCGTTTTCAAGAGTGTAAATAGGTCACTTGTATTTGTCAATCGCAGCCGTTCTCAAGAGTGTATACAGGTCACTTGTATCCACCATCTGCACTTGCTTTCAAGAGTGTAAACAGGTCACTTGTATCTGACAACCATTGTCGTTCTTAAGAGTGTAAATAGGTCACTTGTATCTGCCATCAGCGGTCGTTCTCAAGAGTGTAAACAGGTCACTTATATCTGCCATCTGTAATCGTTCTCAAGTGGGTATACAGGTCACTTATATCCGCCATCCGCGGTCGTTATCAAGAATATAAACAGGACACTTGTATCTGCCTTCCGCGGTCGTTCTCAAGAATGTAAACAGGTCATTTGTATTTGACATCTGCGGTCGTTCTCAAGAGTGAAAACAGATCAATTGTATCTGCCATCCGCTGTCGTTCTCAATAGTATAAACAGGTCACTTGTATCTGCCATCTGCAGTTGTTCTCAAGAGTGTAAACAGGTCACTTGTATCCGCCATCCGCGGCCGTTCTCAAGAGTGTAAACAGGTCACTTGTATCTGCCATCCGCGGTCGTTCTAAAGAGTATAAACAGGTCACTTGTATCTGACATCCGCTGTCGTTCTCACGATTGTAAACAGGTCACTTGTATCTGCCATCCGTGGCCGTTCTCAAGAGTGTAAACAGGTCACTTGTATCTGCCATCCGCTGTCGTTCTCAAGAGTGTAAACAGGTCACTTGTATATGCAGTCCGCTGTCGTTCTCACGAGTGTAGACCAGGTCACTTGTATCTGCCAACCACTGTCGTTCTCAAGAGTATAAACAGGTCACTTGTATCTGCCATCCGCTATCGTTCTCAAGAGTGTAAACAGGTTACTTGTATCTGCCAACCACGATCGTTCTCAAGAGTATAAACAGGTCACTTATATCTGCCAATCACAATCGTTTTCTGTCACCACGATTGCTTGTAATACGGCGTTATTTTCATTAATTTAAAACTAAACTTTTAAACAATTAAAGCGTCTGTTTTCTAAAATAACCTGTATGAATTGCAAATTTAATTATGTGAATGGAAAGTCCTGTAATAAATGATATGTTTTAAATATATTTAAATATTTTAATTGTAGCGGCACTCTTGGATTTCAATCCAATCTGATTTTCTTCCATGATCAATTAGATACCAAGTAAGATCCCGGTATTTAACACACACAAACGAACCAGTAGTTTTTTTAAGGAGTTTAACTTACAAAAAAATACGGACGGAAGGACGGACGGACGACGTACCACGGCATAAACTGTCGTTGATCTGTAGAGCTAAATACTTCCTTGGATTTTAACATCTTCACATGGTTACACATTTACTGGTGAATAGAATGATTTGATGATGGAAGAAGAAAGTGAACTTCTATTTAAAAAGAAGGGTCCTTCGTGGCCGAGCGGTCCAAGGCGCCGTCTCAAGATCATTTACCTCATATCGCTTAGGTCGTTGGTTCGTGTCCCAAAAACGTTATATGAAAACATTTGTCAGTTACATATCGAAAGATGGTGCTTCTACTCAGATTCATTCTGAAGTCTTTTTTTTAATGAGGTTTAACGTCATTTTCAACACATTTCAGGTTATATATGGCATATCCAGTTTTACTAATGGAGAAAGACCTCAGACTGAGTCAGACTAAGTAGAACCACCGTCCTTCTGCAAGTAACTGGAAACTTTATCACATATTTTTTTTGGATCGAGCGGGACTCGAACCTACGACCTTAGCGATGCGAGGTAAGTGATCTTGAGACGGCGCCTTAGACCACTCGGCCACGAGGGTTCTATTCTGAGGTCTTTTTTCCTCCACCAATAACCTGAAATGTGTTGATAACGTTAAACCCCAGTAAAAAAAAAAGAAGTCGTATGCCGCTTTCTGTCCATCTGTCTGTTGTTATGCCAGCACAACTGCGGGTACAGTGAACTCTGTTGTGTACTTTACTTGTACTTGTAATATGTCATCCAATATATCACACACTAAATAGGATAAACTTCATAAACCTCTGTTTACTGAATGTGATTTATTGTAAATAAAACTCTTGAACAAGAGATCACAAGATAACAACGTGTATGATCTGGCCGTTAGGAGGCCCGGTATGAGACAAGACATTATGTGTTACTGATATCCATAGCTAAGTATGTATATATAGTGTATATTACGCCAACTACGCTCCCGTGTTGCTGACGTCAGGACCATAGTGTCTTACGGTGCTACAGAAGAGGAAGCAAAGTTTATCAAAACAAGGTATAGGCGCCTTTATTTTTCAATGATAGTTTCTATAATTAGAAATAAATAAAAAAAATAAATTTGCCATTCGTGTTTCCTCAAATACTCTTATTTCACACCAACTGTCGGCACACACATGCATTTTTATATATTTGTATATGGTATTAAAGCTATTTTATTCTTAATTCTCTACTCTTGGAGCATTCCGGAGGGTAACGACATCTAAGTGCATTCTCTATCAAACTTCAAATAGGCCAATTGTTACAAATACGTCGTTCTCTTGTTAAAATTTTATATTATTCGGAACCCTTTATTGCCTCAACGATAAATGATAAAAGATAACCGCTCTTGAAAACATGCTCCTATCTCTCACTGGTCTTCCATTAACTGTTACACAACTCGGGTACTGCCACCTAATCCCAACATGATGATCCGGACGTTTCTTTTAGCAGTGATCGTAATGGTCAGTCTCTCGGACGTTAACGGGGCTCTGAGTGCTGGGTATATCCAAACCGTATTAGGTAAGTGTTTGCTGATGTTATTTTAGTATTAGATAATACATGTATAAATATATAGAAATATGATTGACATTGTTTGAAGTGAGATGGAACGAGTTGCGGTAGTGCGGTTACACTGATATTAGTTTAAACTTTTTTTTTCCATTTAAGTTAAAGCGTTTTGCTCAAATATACAACACATGACAGTGACCGCCTATTTGGGTATCGAACCCACGACTCACGAACCCACGGCCCTCGTAATCAACACACTCTGACCGTTGCCGAGTGGTCTAAGGCACCTCCCTTTCATTGCTAAGGTCGTAGGTTCGAGTCCCACTCGCTCCAAAAACGTTATGTGAGAGGTTTGTCTGTTACTTGTGGAAGGACAGTGGTTCTACTCAGATTCATTCTGAGGTCTTCTTCCACCAATAAAACTGGACATTCCAAATACAAACTGCATGTGCAAATTAAAAAAAAACAACAGAGCACATTATTTTATATCAATGTGCATACTAGTAATTTGAAATGAAATAAAAGCAAGAAATAAGAATAAAACCATAAACTTTTTTTCTCAAGCACGTGGGTCGGATAGATGACTCCTAATCCATAAGATAACCGATGGGGTTTATTAAAAATCCGATCATTTAGAATCGATTAAATCTTTGTTTAATGGCAGAATTCATTTGAACAAGTCAGTATTTCACGAGGCCCTCAAAAATCATTATATACAGTCAATCATGTCTTACGCAGCCAGTCGATGGAATGAGCAGAAGTGGCCCTTTAAGACAGGTTGGTGCTTAATACATGTTAATCTGCTCTGAAAGCATATAAAAGGGAAATCACAAATGTGGCTGCTTAAGATAATGGCTTTTTAAGAGAAGTGACCGCTTATACAGGTTTGAGTGTACATTATTTGGATCAACGTTTCGATGCGAAACTATGGCATTCTTCTAAATAGGTCATGATTTGGTCAATCTGTATTCTTATGCTCAATGACGAAGATCTTAAACTTATCATATAACTTACGTTGCATGAGTGTAATAAACCCATGTTATATCTTTTTATATTAACCTAGTGTAATATCATTTTTGAATCCTCACTCGTTTTTTTCCGTATAACTCGGCTCTCGTACTTAAATACCGAAGTATTTTCCGCCCGGAATATATAAAATGGTAAAAATATTACATTGTTAATACGTTATATAATGACAGGCGGAAACTTATATATCCGATTTAGTATCATTCCTGATAGAGGTAATATGCTTAATAAATGGTTTATTTAACATTTTCGTGAGTTATGTGATAAAAAAGAATCTTACATTCGTGTACATTTATTATTGAACTTATTAAACTCGTGGGAAAAAGATATAATGCTCGACAGGGCCTCGCGTAATGATATTTTTGCCATCTCGTTTAATAAATTCAATAATAAAGGGGCACTCGTGCAATATCCTTTATATACATATGCGTATATCAATAAATAAGCGCACCCCTGAGATACGACAGTTTTTTGTTGAGCAATGTTCTATTTAAAATAGTTTTTTTTCTTTAAAAAATGTTACCTTTACGAGGAAAGGAACCCAATAAAGCTCCACAGATGATGTATCGACATTCTTACCAAAAGTGAGCAATGAGGCATTTTTTAAACTAACACAAGTTCAGTTTAAAACATTATACTTTCTCAACATAACGCACGACTTCGTTTCTCTTTCTCTGCTTTAAAGCTTTCCTTTTACCTAACCGTGCTTATTAAAAGTAATGTTTCGTTCTATTTTTATGTAAAGCGTGAAAAGAAATGTTTACAATGAAACTTTTATAATGTACCATTTACGCAATGTTTTATCTCTGTATCAATTACTTATGGGAAGAGCCGTAACTAATGTTGTTAAGAACGTTTTGCTATTGTACACATTACGACAATAAAATATGTTCTAAATCAACGCACGAATAATAAAGGTCGGTCAAAATATAGGCATTGCAAAACAAATTTCGTACAAGTACCCCCCTCCCCCACCCACCCACCCACATCCACCCACCCCCTGAACATAAATAAATACATGATAAGATAATTACTAATGATAAATTACATGTAATGATGCCCTTTTTAATCTATTCACCACTAGGAAGACTGATAGTGTGTTTTTTTTACTTCAATGTATATCGTCCCAATTAAAATAAAAAAATATATTCATACCCATGCTTATGTTTGTTTTCGGAGAGTTGATAAAGCACACCAAACATGGGCATTAAAGGGAAATTATCAGAATTTTTCAAAAGTTTAAAATTGGCTATAAACGTTTCCCCCCAATATATCATGCATATATATACTCATTGACCCCGTATTGTCAAAATATATCTCATGCATATATATACTCATTGACCCCGTATTGTCAAAATATATCTCATGCATATATATACTCATTGACCCCGTATTGTCAAAATATATCTCATGCATATATATACTCATTGACCCCGTATTGTCAAAATATATCTCATGCATATATATACTCATTGACCCCGTATTGTCAAAATATATCTCATGCATATATATACTCATTGACCCCGTATTGTCAAAATATATCTATCTAAACATGGCAAATTAATGTATTGAAAAAGGGGTTTCCTGACTTGGGCTACGCGCCAAGGTAAAACTAAAATAAATTTCCCGCACATATTTTGTGACGTTTTAAATGAGTCACATGGTTTCATTTTGATTTCAGTTTGATACAGGTTTACACGTAGTAAAAATGGTTTCATCATAGAAATAGTCAGAATGACGATTTGATGGTCGTCTAGCAATATTTAAGTGTTGTCTATTTTTAGAATGAGAATTTCGTTTTGAGTTTACAACTCCGATTTAAATAGCGATTTTGGTCACATTTCGGTAGATGAGACATACTCAGCCATTCATATTTTATTTGTTTATGGTAATGTGATGTATTTTAACCATTTTAAAAATATTTTTATTTTTTAAAACATCTATAGCGTATTTTCCCCTGATATACTCCCTTTAATATACATCATCTTTGTCTTTAGAACATTTTAAATGCAAAAACCGTCTACCAACATTTTTTTTAGCAATCTGGTATCGAACTCAGTACCGGAGGGTCGTAAGTTCGATAACTTGCCACGTCCATAATTATGTGGCGTCCTCGGCTTTTTTTATAACTTATTACTGTTTCTACCCAAGACGACTTCAAGAGTGATTCGTGTATAAGAACCGGTTTCACAATCTATGTAAAATAAATGAGTTTAAACCAAACCAAAAACATTTGTTTTCTGCAGCATCCAACGGTGAATAACCAAGTGCATTTGTTTGTACGAAGCATAGTGCCAAGATTTCTCAAGTAAAAACTAATACATGGCATTTTGTTATAGAGAATGGGAGAACAGTGAAGTATTGTGAATACGAAGGACTCAAGCTACTGCCAAAATCATTTTTCAAAGATTACGAACGCTGTGTCAAGTGTATCTGTACAAAAGGAGGTTTGTCTTGCCAGTCGTAAGTATTTTTTCTTAAAGAGGCCTATATATTCAGTATGACAAGAAGTTTAAAAAAGAACCATGTAATTTGAAGATATCAATCTTTTTTTTTTTTTTTTGTGTTTGCATTAATGAAAACAATTCTGGAAAAGTCCGAACACACGTCGTATATTCCCAGACATTTTGTCATTAAGCGTCAGCCCATCGTCGGATACCCACGGGTATCATTTCCAATACTTTCCTCCCATCACCCGTTGGATATTTCACTGGCTCTGCGTCGAGTTGTTTGAACAGAACCGAACCGAACAAAAATCAGCTTACGTTAACTACGTCTAGAGTTGCGAAATGGATAACGTTACCAATCATGATGTATGGTTGCATCGTGGCTTGATAGAAACGACGCAAAGCTAGTGTAATATCGCACGGGTGTCAGAATGGATTACGTGTAGATATCCGAGGAAGGCTTCAGCCAAGAATTATCGAATTAATCTGTATGGATGCTGTTGCAGTTTTAAAAACGGAGCACGATAAACATATCCTGTTTAAAAAATCCATTTTTTACGGTAGAGAAAAAAGTAATGTTCCATAAAAATAATTTTGATATAACTTTATTTATAGGGTGGTCCAATAATAATTATTAAACATTTTATACTAAAAATATCGACTTGTAGGTGATGCATCTGTTAATCAAGCATCAAGGCGGTAGTTCATTGATAGAGTGCCGGCCGCTCAAACCAACGCTTGCAGGTTCGATCCCCAGCTCGACCCGATGCTTCTCATTAAACAACACTCAGTACTGATTCTACCCAGAAAGCGGGATCGAGAGGTTTTCATACAAGCTCTGCAGTTTTATCACAATCGAACTTTAATAAATTGATATAAGCTACATCAAGCATCGGTTCTTTTATCAATTCTTTTCGATTTTGTCTTGTAATGTAGTTAATTGTTTTCCATTTTGTCTTGTGACGTTGTCATAAATGTAAAGAATTTCATTTTTTGTTTCATTTGTTATATTCGTGTCAATAAACGCCTTTATTAACTGTTTCAGAATCAGTTCCACAATAAGCTACCCTGATGACTCTAAGTGCATTGTGGTGAAAGTCGGTTGTAGAAACCAGTGGAGAAAAAAGAGCAACCCGAACAGGCGCTGTCCAAAATCGTTAATGCCAAAGAACATCTCAGCCGTGGGCAAATAGAATTGAATATATTGTATACAACAGAGTGTATTTTTGAGGGACTCATACATTATTGACTTGTCAAACTGCATTGGCTCGTTATATAAATATTTTATTAATATTTTCATTACAGTTATTGTGTCGGCCGTATGCAAATACAATACTTAAGATGGTGTAAACACCAAAACATTTTGTTCATTTATGTTCAGTTCAATTCAATTCATCTCAATTCAATTTATGAAATTGTGACGTGACATAAAAACAACGAGATTTATGAAATTGTAACGTAATATTAAAACAACGAGTTTATGAAATTGTAACGTGACATAAAAACAACGAGATTTATGAAATTATGACGTTATAAATTATTTTTCTATTTGTGACGTAACATAAAACGATTATACATATCTAAACACCTATATGCATGTTATACTGTTCATGGACACTGTATTTGTATCTTACTGTTACAGTTAAAGTAAAAAATAATGTTCTGATAATCTCGTTTTCGATGTACTAGCATGCGGAAGGGCACGAGTTCATTCCCCGACCGGGTTATACCAAATACTTGAAAAATGGTACTAGAAGCTTCCTTGCTTAGTGATCGGCTTTAAGAGGCTAGTTCTAGGTCTGGTCGGCCCGGTGTCAGTATAATTAGATCGAGTTGGATACCATACCGTGTCTCTCAGTGCGGCATGATAAAAAATCCAGTGTTCAGAATACTGTTTTATGTTGACACCGTTGCGATGAGTGAAAAATTTATGAAAGCTTCTTTAACAAAAGCTGTCGGAGGGACAGTGCGCTTGACTATTCAAATATTTGTCACAGAAGTACAAATGTGAATGAGAATGATGACAAATTGAAGAAAATAAGAGTTATCTTACTTACAAAATTGACAAAATTGAGTAGGTCTTATAACTGTATTATCTTGTATGAAGTTTCAATCAAATACATGCAGTGACTGATGAGTTATAAAATTTCTTAATAAAACAATGGCCCTAATTTGCCAAAAAACTGGCAAAAGTTATCCGACTTGGTTAGTTTAGTTGATTTCATGACTACAAAGACATATGTAAAGTTTCAATCAAATACATTAAGCGGTTGGTGTTATATTGACTTGACAGTACTTGCATGCAAATCTTTAGCCAAAATTCTAAGTCAAAGAAGGGCAATAATTTGCATTATATATATATGCAAGAGTTATCTAACTTAGTTATTGTAGTAGGTTAATGACTGGGAAGACATGTGTAAAGTTTCAATCAAATACCTTGAGTGGTTGGTGAGATATGGACTTGATGGTACTTGCACGTAAAACTTTAACCAAATCTCTAAGTCAAACAAGGTCAATAATTTGTATTATATTCATTCAAGAGTTATTTAACTTAGTTACTGTAGTAGGGATGATGACTAGGAAGGCTTGTGTAAAGTCTCAAGTCCATACATATAGTGTTTACTGAGATACGGACTTCATGGTACTTGCACGCCAAACTTTAACCAAATTTTCTAAGTAAAACAAGGGCAATAATTTGAATTATATTCATGCAAGAGTTAACGTATCTAGTAACTGTAGTAGGGTTGATGACTTTGAAGGCTTGTGTAGAGTTTCAATCAAATACATTGAGTGGTTTGTGAGATATAGACTTGATGGTATTTGCATGCAAAACTTTAAGCAGAATTTCTAAGTCAAATAAGGGCAATAATTTGCATTATATTCATGCAATAGCTATCTAACTTAGTTATTGTAATAGGGTTGGTAGCTAGGAAGGCCTGTGTAAAGTTTTAATGCAATACATGCAATGGTCGTTGACATAGGGACTTGCATGAAACCAGAATTTCTAAGTCAAACAAGGGTTATAATCTGTATTATATTCATACAAGAGTTATTTAACTTAGTGAAACAAGTGCGATAATTTGTATTATATTCATGCAAGAGTTATCTAACTAAGGTATTGTAGTAGGGTTGATGACTAGAAAGGCTCGTGTAAAGTTTCAAGGTAACACATGCAATGGTTACTGAGAAAATGACTTGCATGCAAAACTTTAACCAAGGTGTGACGCCGACGCCGACACCAGGGTGAGTAGAAAAGCTCTCTTTATTCTCCGAATAGTAGAGCTAAAAACCAAACAACGTCAATAAATTAGCAGACAAGTACGTTGGTCAATAGTGCCAGGTTATAATATGCGCGTTTTGTTAAAAAAAGATGAATATGTATTTTCACAAAATTACAAAATTGTGGTTGAACTCAACTGAATTTTAAATCAAGAGATGGTAAGATTTAAGTGAACAATTATTTCAAAACTATGTACACTTTGCTGTCTCGAGGTTCTCAGTAGAAAATATTTTGGGCTAACAGACGATCGACGACTCTTTCCTGGGATCCGGGGATGTTAACCAGTACGCCAGCATACCCATCTCCGCAAGTAACTGATAACTTTTTTTATTCGAATCAGTTGTGAGAGACGAATGGCAATTGGGACAAAATGTCGTGAAACAATCATTACGGAGACTTTGGTCCAATCTCATTAAAATCACCTTTAAAACTTCCATACCGTACGCAAAGTAGAGTATGGAAGCTTAAAGTTGATCTGATTTTAATGAGATTGTCTTTGGCCGAGCGGGGATTCAAACTCACCACCCACGGATTGATACACTACCGACTGATCTAACCAGTCCGGCATTCTTGATTGGAAGTAAAGAAAACTTGAAAAGATCAAACAATACTTTTATCAGGTTTATTTACATTTGAGAGTATAAAATATACATGCACGCAAATATATGTTACGGAAGCCTTAAATAGTTGTACACATACAAGCAATAAATAGCACTCGCATCATGACGCTCCTCATACACGGGCATGCATTTGGTAAACGAGAGTATGTATTTCTCATTAAAATAAGACAAACCTATCGAGATTGACGTTGTCATGGAGATATATGTAATTAATTTATTTTTATTAATTTGTTTTGAGCACATCTCATTTTATTGTCAGCAGAAATGATTGTGACCAACTCCACTGTGTTCCGTGGTAAATTTCACTGTATATAGTTCGTGGTCAACTCCCTTTCGGGGCCACATTTAACATTGTCTAGTGACTTGTTGAACCATTATCTGAATTAGTATATGCACGAGGTATGTTAAAAAATGCGTGGACTTTTGTAATATTTACAACGTTAATTATAGCATATGAATTAACTCGTATACACACAAAATTGGCGCAGAAAAAGTAAATTATCCATGGGTGGTGAACATTTCACATCAATGTTTTTAAAAGTTATTCTTCATTCATTGATTTAAAAAAGGCGAAAAAAGGCGAAACATAATACGATTATAAACTTTCTGCATTTTTTAAAATTTAAAAATAAAAAACTTTATCACAAAACATATTATCAAGACGTCTCTTTAGATTCCATAAATTACAAAAATCTGTTGGCGAGATTAAGAGGAGTTGTGTATAATTTGGAAATCGCCAAATGTGCTGCCCGATATTTATACCCGTTCATGCAGTTACTTAATTATGTCCACATGTCAACAAAATGTCTACTAATAAAACTTGTTTTTAAAACTGAACTTTTTAATTTTGCATTGCAAAAATCATTAGATTAGAAGTACAATATAGTAATATAACAACCGGGGTTAAAAGAGATCAGAAAATGGGAACGTTTCTTAAAATGGTTCTTTTCCATACTAGTCTTCAATTTAAAATCATGCTCGAATCATAAGGCAATTAGTAAAAGTTACATCTCGAGTCATAATATCAAAGCACGATTCAGACTTTAAGTTAGGTCTCAAAACAAGATTTAGATTTCAAGTTATGGTCTCAAAGCAAGATTGAGACTTAATTATGATCTAAAACAGAGTTCAAATTTCGAATTATGATATCAAGGCACGATTCAGATTTCATTCCTTTACATACCATGTTTAAGTTATTTTTTTTCATTTTGTCCTTCATAATCAATTTTATTCAACAATAATGTTTTCATCAAAAAGCAAACAAATGACATTATGTTTGTGAACGAAACCACCTGTCCCAATTGTCTCCGATTCTTATTCTACAAAGTTTGGTTGATTAAGGTCGAGCACATCATCGGTTTATGAGAAACTCATAGCTAGATGAAATACAGATTTCAAAAGGTCTAGCAAAAAGTAATTAAAATGTAAAAATGCATAGAAAAATAATTAATTTGTACAAAATAAAAATTTAAGATTTGTAATAGACAGAACAGAATGATAGTGATGAATGATTGCATAATGAATGGACGTGAACACAAAGGCAGTCATTTTGAATGTTTTCTTTGCCTCACGCTCAAACACCGGTTGAATTCAATAGTGTAACATATATATTGAAATAAAACTAATAAAAGAAAGACTAGTGATATATAACTACAATAAAATGTAAGTACAGTAAAATATTGTTATTGCTGTTATAAAAAATATAAATACAGGCTAAACCAACATGTATTCAAATCTAAAGTCAAAATTACAGTTTAAAAAACGGCAAGATAGTTTATAAACATTTGCCCACATATTTTTTTTCCTATATTCTATATAAAACTATTATACATGGTAGAATGTTCTCCGTAATGAAGTAAATATTAATATTTACTGATGATGATTTCACTCTATTTCCAATATCTCTTCATCAAGAACGAAATACAATAAAATACTTCACGTCTGCAGTTTAAACGATCTTGACATCAATGAAATTGGAAAGTGCAAAATGTCAGTAATCGATCCAAGAACCTGATATCTCCCGAATCAGGTCAATTACCCCACAATGAAAAGCAGTGAATTCTATGTCTGTTTGTCTGTTCCACAATTCATAGCAATTGAACGCTTACTAAACTGTGACGTCATTCAAGCTATCAGTTGAAGCAACTGACCAATCAACGTGCTCAAATGCGGCTTTCCCAGCATTGCTATTTAACGGACACAGTCGGGAGAGCTGGGTCCGTAATACAGACTAAATATTTACGTTTACCGAACGTTTAAGATACAAGCTGTTTTTATCTCTAGAGTTAACGAACCTGACCATGATTCTGACACGCGTTGTCTAACAACTGTTAACAGCAGTTTTTAAACATGAATGTGGTTTCTAAAGCGGGTTTCTCTTGCAATAATGATTTGTAAACACCTTCTTTATAAACTTTATAACTGTGTTCATGTTTTTAAATCAAGCTGATGACAGCGTTGGATACACGAGTAGTCAGTGTAAAAACACCACACCACCCATCAGATTTTTTATTTTTGGCTTGGTATATGCTTTTTTTTTTTTTATAAATATTAGATAATTATTATAGAAAGCTGTGAAAATTGCAATTCACTCACATACTGTTTTTTTTTTAAATACAATACAAATATTTGGAAAAAAAAGGTATTGCAATAACATAAAAAGACAAATGCACGTACGATGTTTGCGTTATCATAAAAGCAAATTATAAAAAAATAGAAATACACAATAACTAGTTAACCTTCAACTATTAATAATAGTTATCTAAATAAACGTATATAACCAATTTAAACATTGAACTGGATTTTACCAGTGGCCTGTAACGACGATAACATGACGTACAGTACCCATAGGCAGATCAAAACAACACCTGAAACGATTTTGGGAATTTGCGGTCCTCCCAATTCAGCTTTGCCAAATATGGGCACAAAACGTCTGAGCATCAAGATTGCTAAAGCCGTGATCGCACAGACGGTGTATACGATGACACTGAAGACCACAGATCCAGCAGGTACGTGGAACACCTTGTCGTCTGTGTGAGTCTGAAATGTAGAACACAGGAAATAAGCGCGTGAATTAATACCGTTAAGCAAATGAGCGTGTACGAATGATGGGAGTAAGCGATAAGTAAGGCCGGTTGGTTATTTGGCGAGTGATGAGTAATGCTTTAGGTTGTTTGCCGGAGTAAGTGATAAGTATTTTTTGGGCTTTTTGAGTAGTTGATGAGTAATATTTTTGAGCTATTTTAGTAAATGATGAGTAATGTTTTTGGCCTGTTTGAGTAGATAATGAGTAAGGAGGGGTTTACCTGCGTGAGCAATGATCAAATAGTGTTGGTGAATTATATGAGTGAGCGATGAATAAGGTTGGCGAATTATATGAGTGAGCAATGTATGAGGTTGGTGAATTATTTGAGTGAGCGATGAATAACATTGGTGAATTATTTGAGTGAGCGGTTGGTAAATTATTTGAATGAGTGATGAATAATGTTGGTGAAGTATTTGAGTGAGCGATGAATAAGGTTGGTGAATTATTTGAGTGAGCGATGAATAAGGTTGGTGAATTATATGAGTGAGCCACGAATGATGATGGTGAATTACTTGAGTAAGTGATGAATAATGTTGATGAATTATTTAAGTGCGCGATGAATAAGGTTGGTGAATTATTTGAGTGAGCGGTTGGTAAATTATTTGAGTGAGTCATGAATAATGTTGGTGAAGTATCTGAGTGACAATGAATAAGGTTGGTGAATTATTTAAGTGAGCGATGAATAATGTTGGTGAATTATTTAAGTGAGCGATAAATAAGGTTGGTGAATTATTTGAGTGAGCGATGAATAATGTTGGTGAAGAATTTGAATAAGCAATGAATTAGGTTGGTGAATTATTTGAGTGAGCGATGAATAATGTTGGTGAATTATTTGAGTGAGCGATGAATAATGTTGGTGAAGTATTTGAGTGAGCGATGAATAAGGTTGTTGAATTATTTGAGTGAGCGATGAATAATGTTGGTGAATTATTTAAGTGAGCAATAGATAAGGTTGGTGAATTATTTGAGTGAGTGATGAATAATGTTGGTGAAGAATTTGAGTGAGCGATGAATAAGGTTGGTGAATTATTTAAGTGAGCGATGAATAATGTTGGTGAATTATTTGAGTGAGCGATAAATAATGTTGGTGAACTATTTGAGTGAGCGATGAATAATGTTGGTGAAGTATTTGAGTGAGCGATGAATAAGGTTGGTGTATTATTTAAGTAAGCCATGAATAATGTTGGTGAATTATTTGAGTGAGCGATAAAAAATGTTGGTGAATCATTTGAGTGAGTGATGAATAATGTTGGTGAAGTATTTGAGTGAGTGATGAATAAGGTTGGTGAATTATTTAAGTGAGCGATGAATAATGTTGTTTAATTATTTGAGTGAGCCCTAAATAAGGTTGGTGAATTATTTGAGTGAGCGATGAATAAGGTTGATGAATTATTTGAGTGAGCGATGAATAATGTTGGTGATGTATATGAGTGAGCGCTGAATAAGGTTGATGAATTATTTAAGTGAGCGATGAATAATGTTGGTGATGTATATGAGTGAGCGCTGAATAAGGTTGGTAGGTTAATAGACTAGACCTCACACTGACACTTAAGTTTCGGCTTAATTCGACCACAAATGTAAGGGGAGTTCTGAGGGACAGAATTTGTGACATACGGACGGACAGACCACAAACACAACAACAATAAATCTCTCTGAGAGATGGAGACACGATAATCTGTAATACATACAGTATATTTTGCATTTTTAAGCATTTTGATATAAGCATATACACAAGCTCGAAGTCCTCATGGAAGATTAATGGATTCAAATAAACATGAAATTTACGAATTACATGTTTAATTAAACAAAAAGAAATACGTTGTACATGTATTTCATTTATTTTCTATTTGTATTATTATGTTTTTTTCCATGCTCATGTTTTATAGTAACCTAGAGGTGCAAAATTTAACCGACTACTCGTGATTTTTTTATTTTTTTATTTCTATTTAAGACATATTTGACTGCAAATATTACCTGACAGGCCCAGTAGATACTTGCTATCACCCATGGCAACCCTAGACCCAGGAAGACGTTGACGGAGTTACTGCCGTTAACGTTGCCGACAGAACTATCAGCAGTTTTCTCTCCGAGAGCTGCTGTTTTACTGGCAAATGTATCAGGCATACTCGTTCCTAAGGCAACCAAAGTGATGGCAGTGATGGCGTCTGGAATATCAATCAAGCAGCCGAATATTCCCGCCAAATCTCCGATGATGGCGGTGAGCAGTCCGATGACAGAGAGGGAGACGATGAATGTTGGCCAACCTCCCCAGTACTTAGCTGGAGGGATGAAGGCAAAGATGATCTGAAAAAGTATCGGAGATGTCAATAAAACAATCACGTCTGGCGATCTAATAATCACAATCATAGTCGCCAGAGAGTAACATCGCGCATGGAGCCAGTTCATGGTATCAGTTAGAACCTTTTTCTCAAGATTCTCCTCTGAAGGGTACCCGTCCTATTTAGGTATTCCGCAATAGAATGGTTTCAGGCTTCTCCACAGGCCATTTAAGCACAGGGGCATCCAAGCACTTCACTGTAAGAAATGGAATTCCCTAAGCGCTTAAATTCTTTAACAAAATTATGCAAAAGCTTACTCTCCCCTAAATCATTATTTTTCTTTGCATATCTTTTCTCATTTTAATGCCTAAAATGAAACATACTAAATATGATGGCTTTAACTGATTAATAGAAGTGTTACTAGTGAAATACATTTCAATGAGTGCCTTACACAGAACCTGAAAATGTGTTGAAGTTGTTTACGCACTCTTACCCCAGCGCTTGCATTCCTTCCTGTGGAGAACCCTGGGCTTGTACTGTAAACGTGTTCTTAATAAAACAGCTGCTTGATAAAGACGAGCCCACGTGCCATTATGCTATGGAGCGGTGTGAAAAAAGGTGCCCGCTTTAAGTAGCATTTTTGCAGATATTTTTTTTTAATATTTTATGAAAAAACACGAAACAAAGACAATTAGCGTTTCTGTATAAAACAGAATCTTTGGTGCTATGAAGAGGCCATGCAAAACCCGTATTTTATGCAAAACTGTAGGGTATAGCTGTTTACAGAGTGGAAGAAGACCTTTTGATACAAATTTTCGTGTCCATACTTATCAATATTATGGAGATGTGATAAATATATTTTTATCGTTATTACCATTATAACTACAATATCACTCGCACTGCAGAATAAAAGCCTGCATCTATAATTACATTGCTATCGTATTTGAAATCATTTTCTTACATATTTACTATAGAATATTCCATTAAGCGTGAATAAAAAATTGATCCCCGCGTTTAATTGAAAATAAAACAACCAGGGAAATGTTCATGAATCTCAGATAGCGCCATACTGTAAACAACTTGTACCAAAGTTCATGAACAGCGCATGCCCATTCGCAACACCTCGTTGATTTCTCTATCACAATGCCGAAGGACGACGGAATTAACCGAATACGTACGACAGGCGAATAGTCGACGGTACAAGCATATTTAGCAGATTCCCTGTCTTCATTTACCAGTAAGCATTCACTACTTGTATCCATCGTAGTACAAACTTTCTGTCTTACCTTCCAGCCAAATGTCAAAAAGTGCATAATGTAATCAACAAAGGTGGCGCCCTCTATGTCCCCGCCATTGACGTTCATGGCTTCCCTGAACTGACCAACCCATGTGGAGGATTCCAACTGCAGATTGTCCAAATTAGCCTTGGTCAAATTCAAAAGTCGGCTTACGATTCCATTGAATTCTGCAAAACAGACGAAAAATATAACGTATATAGATTAATATTATTATTTATGAACAGCCAGGCATGTATCTACATACCAGACTACGGCGAGAGTGTCTAACTACAACGCAAACCGAGGACACAAGACCATAGACTCAACCACTCAATAGAATTGGTGTCAACCATGACTTACATACAATGGTTTTACATGCAACACATCTGGACTAGAGGGACACTTTACATACATAAACAGATATCTTTATATGAAAAGGATCCAGTGAAGATACAGTGAAATCATAGTAATTTTATTTCATAAAGGGAGATAATTGAAATCTCAACAATGGTAGATCTATTTTCGTATTGCTACATTTAACATGATGCGGCAGCTATGAACAAATAACCCAATTTATTTGTATTACTGATAACAAAAAAAAAAGAACTAATTTCCAACTAAAACAAGAGATGTCGGTGGGACAGCGCGCTCGACTGTTCGAATATTTATCACATAAGTACAAATCTGATTGAGACTGATGTCAAATCCAAGAAAATAAGAGAGAAAATTGACAAAATTGAGTAGGTATTATAAGTGCAATATTTTGTATTAAGTTTCAATCAAATTCATTCAGGGACTGCTGAGTTATAATATTTCTAAGTAACACAAAGGCCCTAATTCGCAAAAAAATCTGGCAAGAGTTATCCGACTGGATTAATTTAGTTGATTTCAAGCCACATGCAAAGCTTCAATCAAATACATTGAGCGGTTAGTGTAATATGGACTTGACAATACTTCCATGCAAAAATTTAATCAAAATTATACGTCAAAGAAGGGCAATAATTTGCTTTATATTCGTGCAAGAGTTGTATCACCTAGTTATTGTAGTAGAGTTGACGACTGGGAATGCCTGTATGAAGTTTCAATCAAATACATTGATTGGCTGGTGAGATATGGACTTGATGATACTAGCATGCAAAACTTTAACCAGAATTTCTAAATCAAAC
Organism: Panopea generosa; assembly: GCA_029582155.1. Lineage (NCBI taxonomy): Eukaryota > Metazoa > Mollusca > Bivalvia > Adapedonta > Hiatellidae > Panopea > Panopea generosa. The sequence goes on from CM055895.1 coordinate 46,477,810, forward strand.
AAGGGCAAGAATTTGCATAATATTCAGGCAAAAGTTATGTAACTTAGCTACTGTAGTAGGGTTGGTGACTGTGAAGGCTTATGTAAAGTTTCAAGTCAATACATGCAATTGTTACTGAGATATGGACTTGATGGTACTTGCATGCAAAACTTTAACCAGATTTTCTAAGTCAAACAAGGGCAATAATTTGCATTATATTCATGCAAGAGTTATCTTACTTAGTTATTGTTATAGGGTTGATGGCTAGGAAGGCTTGTGTAAAGCATCAAGTCAATACATGTATTGGTTATTGAAATATAGACTTGATGGTACTTACACGCAAATTTTAACCAGATTTTCTAAGTCAAACAAGGGCAATAATTTGCATTATATTCATGCAAGAGTTATCTTACTTAGTTATTGTTATAGGGTTGATGGCTAGGAAGGCTTGTGTGAAGCATCAAGTCAATACATGTATTGGTTATTGAAATATAGACTTGATGGTACTTACACGCAAATTTTAACCAGATTTTCTAAGTCAAACAAGGGCAATAATTTGCATTATATTCATGCAAGAGTTATCTTACTTAGTTATTGTAATAGAGTTGATGACTAGGAAGGCTTGTGTAAAGTTTCAAGGCAATACATGCAATGGTTACTGAGATAGGGACTTGCATGCAAAACTTTAACCGCCGCCTTGGTGAGTAAAACTCCGAATAGTCGTGCTAAAAAGTGTCACCCTAATTTTGAAAATATATCGTGCAAAATATATACTATGGAATGCATCACCCAATAATATAACCGGGAGCACTGGTCTAAGGACCAAAAGTATTAGTGTTATATCCATGAACATAACATTTTGAAATAATTCACGACTTCAGACATGATTCGTCTTAGTTTACACCAATTTTACCGTAAAGCATGTTTTTCTATTCAATAATCTGGCGGCTAAAAATTAACATATTCACTATTTTTAAATTAATGGCTCAGACTGTCATTTTTTAAATCAACACATTCGCGATTTCATTTAAACTTCTACAAAACCAATTTCCCTTACCGTCGTCGTTTACGATGGTGATGATTGTCTTCTTTATTTTACCCAGCTCCGCACCTCCGTCACAGTCTCCGAGCTCTATTGAAAAACATTCATCACGCTCGGGTTTCTGGAATTATTAACAAACGTTTACTCCGATATACTTATTATCGTACTTTTTAGACAGGATTTTTTAAGTAATTTTCAACACAAAGTTTTGCTTTAGTTAGTTTGGTAGACTTTCAATTATAGAAACGTCTGTGAAAGATAAAACAATTTCAATAAGTACAAGGGCAATAACTCTGCATGGAGTTGAGTTATCATAAAAAATTATAAAAGAGAATGGCCGTATCTAATGTTGAGATACCTTGTGGCCAGACCCTTTTACCTTAAATTGTATCTGATTTATACCCAAGGTATATATTGTAATATGTATGTATATGGCAATAAAATATGTTTAAACTTAACTAAACATAAAGTTGAGTCCGTATCACTAAACGTCGTCACGCACTACTTGTTGACCGTGTATGCAAACTTACAAGTCAAAACGATGGAAGTAGTTCGCTCCACAAGCTGCTGTACAGACAGACAGTCGATAGACCAGCAGACACAGTGACTCCTATATACCCCCTCTTAAACTTGTTTAGTTAAAACTTATTTTACTTCGGTTGTGAATCAAGCTTAGGTAAAACGCTCAAAATCTTCCTTGATAGAACCAGTACTACATATGCGGAGACAATGTCTTGCTCAAGGACACGACACATAGACGTGACCGAGGATCGAACCTACGATCTCCGATCCTGGGTTAGATCCTCTAACGCTGGACCACGCGCCTCCCAAACTTCGTTAGCGTGTTAGTAAACTAATGACGGGAAATTATTAAATTTTTACAAAATTACTGCAAATATATAGCGGCACAGGCTCCATGAGAATTATTAGAATAAAATGACAAATAAAAAAGTTATGGCATAAGTCTACGAACTTTCTGACCCCCACCCCTCCTATACATATATATTTTACGATTATGCTTAATAATTTTCTTTTCTAGCGAATTAAAATATTCTATTTTTGAAATAAATTCTGGCAAAAAACATCCTATTCATATTTGAAAACTTTTGACTGAATACTTTTTACATACAAAAAATACGTGTTTATATTGTAAGGTGTAATTTGGGAATGGCGCATCCAAACCCACTTACATATATTACGGGGTGAATAAATCTGGTGGTTTAAATATAAAAAAAAACGAAACTACATCGATTGATTAATTAATTGAATATTTAGTGTTATTTTTATGCCATCAAGCACTAGCAGCCGATCAGCCTGCAAGGTTAACCAGTACTTGAAAACTCCCATCTCCGCAAGTAAAAGAAAACTTTACCACTTGAATCAGCGATAGGAAACGAATGATAATAAAACGCAATATCTTATATCAATCACCATGGATACTATGAACTCTCGACCCCTGGACTGATAGTCAGTCGCGCTACCAACTGAGCTAACCGTTCCCGGCGGGAGAAATGAAATATGAAACTATGTCTAAATACAGAACTTACATTGCTTTCGTACAATGGGATATCAATGGTCTTCTGAATCTCCTGGTTATCGAACAGTAAAACCCCTTCCGTCCCCTTGAAGTCAATCCCTTCTTTGGCAGTGATGTCGTTCGTCTTCCATTTCACACTCACGTGACCGTCGCAGCCGTTCACGCGATTTACCGGAACACGGGCAGTGTAGTAACTCCCCTTGACAACCAAACTGGGTTTAGCAAATTCCAATTTACCAGGTTCTGTATTAAGAAATATTTGCAACTGATCATATGGTATGGTCAAACGCAAAGCACCGTGGAGTATATACTACTTCATTGGTTTTACCCAACTGTTTCATTGAAATAATTTTGTTCAGCTTAAAGTATAAGAGTTTTTACCTTCTAACGCCAATATGTGTAACTATCAGTATCTTTTTTTCTGATGAAAATTCGTTTTTTATAACATCTAGAATTTCAATATTTATTTAATTCGGCTGATTAATTTTCTTTACTCGTTTCTTTCTTTTTGGGGCATGTCTATCTAATACGGTTTGAAACGTTTCATTGAACAAGTCAAATGTCTCATCTGGGTGTTCATATATGTCAATTATTGACCACGGTTGTTCCGAGAGATCATTAATAAACTGTGCTTCATTGAAGGATTTCAAATACCTGTAATTTATTGTTTTATGTACTGAACCTTAAAGATAATTAACTACCTTGCGGGTAATGCAAATATGATAATGATCACTTATAGAGTATGTAGGGACATTAACATTAGCTATATTTTGTGGCATGTTTGAAAACGCTTGATCTATCAATGTAGCGGAATAACTTCTACATCTACTTATAACACATACATACTTCATATGCCAGACGACATCTACTTATAACACATACAGACTTCATCTGTCAGACGACATCTACTTATAACACATGCATACTTCATATGCCAGACGACATCTACTTATAACACATACAGACTTCATCTGCCAGACGACATCTACTTATAACACATACAGACTTCATCTGGTAGACGACGTCTACTTATAACACATACAGACTTCATCTGGTAGACGACATCTGTCTATAACACATACAGACTTTATCTGGTAGACGACGTCTACTTATAACACATACATACTTCATCTGTCAGACGACACCTGACTTTAATACTTACCATCGTCGTTGATGATTGTAACCTGGTTGATGCTCACGTTTCCCAGCGCAATGAGTTCGTGACTCCCATCTTCGCGTTCCGGGATCGACATCTTGACGAAAAAAAACTCATCTGGCTCCCATTCGCAATCATCGACAATCTCGATATAAATCTGACGAAGTAATTCGTCCTTCTCGAACGATACATCCTCGCTAAACTTTTTGTAGTCTTCAACAACAAGAGCCGTTCCATTGCATGTTTCAACACTGAAATAAAATCATCATTGAGATCGAAGAAGAAACAACAACAATAACTGACCTCAATCCACTACTTGTTATTCTGCGTTACAAAAGTATATTTTTAACATAAGCTATTTATAAACGGTAAAATAGTTCTCAATGGAACCAACATTAGTAATCTAGTACTAGACTAAATGAACATTGAACGGAAATCGGACTATTTCGGAGTTGTCCCTTATGATTTGTGTTGTTAAGCATAAAATTATACATTAAATATATAATATTGACCAGTTTTTATAATCCAACATACGTGACTTCAGATAGAATCGCAATAGTAATGGCATCAGTTTTAGTTGAACATTCAACAGAAAAAAAGAGCGTTCTTCTTAACATCATATTTATCGAACCGATCCGGATCCATATCCCCTAGCAGTTAGTTCATATGTACAAAGAGCAATATTTGAATTAGTTTATATTTACACTTTTTTGCTATTTATATTAATAATTCTGCTATATAACTAGTAAGTCTGCTTCGATAAGCACAAAACAGCTACATTAAAAAGTTTATCCTTTGCGATCATTTCTTGGAACGCGTGAGCGTGACGTTTTACACAAAAGCCAAGTCAAATATAGTGGGTGGGTAAACGCCATTAATACTTCTAAGTTCGTTTAACACAGTTAGTTTAAACGCTACACATCAGTAACCTTTCCGTAATAAAGTTACACTATATCCATTCACAATTAACGTATTTGTGATAAAATACCAAAAGTGTGACGGACACCAGCGGGGTGAGCTGGTTCCGTTCTGCAGACTAACGTCCCGGCGGGCAATATCAGTGAGAATTGATGTCTCATCAGACACAATTATTGTTCATAATTTATCAGAACAAACTATTTTTTTTCCATTCGCGCCATAGGTAATGAAATTTACATTTTACTTGTCGTAAGCATTGTCATTGGATAACGTTTTCAAATAAACAATGTTATTTTTTATTGGCAACATGACAATAATACGAAATCCTGTAATGCATCAATGAGGCCCTCCCAGTGGTTTTGGAGATCTGGGGAACATTACCAATTTTTTAGGGATCTGGGGAACATTGACCATTACTTACAGGGATCAAAGGCCTAACATTAGAGACGGATAAAATACTTTTAGGGAACTATGGCAAATATATTTCGGGATTTTGGGAACAATGGTCATTACTTTAACAGATAAAGGGAAAAGGGACCCCCTCTGGGAGGGCCTCATTATTACATGCCGTCAGCACACACCATAGTAAACAGGTAACGACGGGAGTGACATAACCAATCTGCATCAATAATTAATGTAAGCCATGTGGTCACTGAAACTTACCATCAGGTTGGCGGCGGATGCCGAATAGTGTCATAGTTTGTGGCGATAATGACCAACGGGTATTTGAGGAGGAGTAAACTCATTAAATGTACATTTATATCATTGTTATATCATGCAATACGCCAATCAGCTAGGAAACATTTGCCTTTGAGTGTTTACATAATTTGCATATATTTGTTTCTGAGCAATGAGAGCTGGTGGGGAGATGAATAATTCATGAAAGAAAACAACATTGTAATAGTTCAAGATATGGAAGTATGTTCATATATCGTCACTCAGAATTGAATATGTGTGACTAGGATGGGCGTCATCCAACAATCAATAGTTTAACCCTCAACTATAATAAACTAAGATGGTCGTCAACCAAGATTGAATAAGTTAACCGTCAACCAAGATTTACGAGGATGGTCGTCAATCAAGATTGACAAGGACAGTCGTCGATCAAGATTTAATAGGATAATCGTCAACCAAGATTGACGAGAATGGTCTCTACCAAGATTAACTAGGACGGTCGTCAACCAAGATTGACCAGGATGGTCGTCAATCAAGATTAACCAGGATGGTCGTCAACCAAGATTGACTAGAATGGTCGTCAACCAAGACTGACCAGGATAGTCGTCAACCAAGATTAACCAGGATGGTCGTCAACCAAGATTGACTAGAATGGTCGTCAACCCAGATTGACTAGAATGGTCGTCAACAAAGATTGACCAGAATGGTCGTCAACCAAGATTAACTAATACAGTCGTCAACCTGGATGGTCGTCAACGGACATTGACTAGGATGGTCGTGAACCAACACTGACCAGGATGATCATCAACCAAGATTGACTAAAATGGTCGTCAATCAAGATTGATCAGGACGCTCGACAACCAATATTGCCTTGGAAGGTCGTTAATAAAGATTGACCAGAATAGTAAATAACGAACACTGACTAGAACGTTCGTCAACCAAGACTGATCAGAATGGTCGTCAACCAATCTTGACCAGGATGGTCATCAACCAAGATTGACCAGGACGGTCGTCAACCAAGATTGACCAGGATGGTCATCATCCGAGATTAACCAGGACGATCGTCAACCAAGATTGACCAGGATGGTCGTCAACCAATATTGACTAAGACGGTCGTCAACCATGATTGACCAGGATGGTCAACGTTAATTGACTAGGACGATCGTTAACCAAGATTGACAAGTATGGTCATCAACCAGGATTGACTAAGACCGTCGTCAACCAAGATTGATCAGGACGGTCGTCAACAAAGATTGATCTGGATGGTCGTCAACTAAGATTGACCAGGACGGTTGTCAATCAAAATTGACTAGGACGGTCGTTAACGAACACTGACTAGGACGGTCGTCAACAAACACTGACTAGGACGGTCGCCAACAAATAATGAACAGGATGGTCGTCGTCAACCAAGATTGACTAGGATGGTCGTCAATCAAGATTGATGAGGATGGTCATCAACCAAGATTGACCAGGATGGTCGTTAACCAAGATTTATCAGGATGGTTGTCGACCAAGATTGACCAGGACGGTCGTCAATCAAGATTGACTTGGACGGTCGTTAACGAACACTGACTAGGATGGTCGTCAACAAACACTGACTTGGACGGTCGTCAACAAATCTTGACCAGGATGGTCGTCAACGCAAACTGACTAGGACGGTCGTCAATCAAGATTGACCAGGATGGTCGTCAACCAAGATCGACTAGGATGGACGTCAACCAAGAATCAATTGGATGATCGTCATACAAGGTTGACTAGGACGATCGTCAACCAAGATTGACCAGAATGGTCGTCAACCAAGATTAACTAGGACAGTTGCCAACCAAGACTGAACAGGATGGTTGTCAACCAAGATTGAATAGGATGGTCGTCAACCAGGATTGTCGTCAACCAGCCCGTGTGGTTCCGGCTAAGAATAAAATCACTGCCGATCTCTGCAGAGGGATATTTTATCATTGTTTGTCATGTTCACTATGGTGGTTAAATTATCAACCCCTGTGTGGTTCCAGGGAGCCAAAAGTGATGGCAAGAATAGGATCACTGTGGCTTATGCATGTCGTAAGAAGTGACAAATTGAGTAATACGATAGAATTTGCTGAAACTCTGCAGTTCTGCAGGTATCAAGGTTCTAGGTTCATTCTGCATATTCGTTTGTTGATGTATTTTTTTTTTAATCTGTATGTTAATTTGTTGTTTTTGTACATGCAGAGTGGACCTGGAATCTTCCTTCCTGTTGGAGCCCTTGTGGTTCCGGCTACGAATATAATCGCTGTCGATCTCTGCAGAGGGGTAGGAATCCTCCGAATGGGTGTCATGTTCATTTTGTCATTTTTTGTCATGTTCACTATTGTGGTTAAATAGTCAACCCCTGTGTGGTTCCAGGGAGTAATGAGTGATGGCAAAAATAGGATCACTGTGGCTTATGCATGTCGTAAGAAGCGACAAATTTAATAATAATACGATATAATTTGCTGAACTTCTGCAGTTCTACAGGTATCAAGGTTCTAGGTTCATTCTGCATATTCATTTGTTGATGTATTTTTTTGTAATCTGTATGTTAATTTGTTGTTTTTGTACATGTATAGTGAACCTGGAATCTTCCTTCCTGTTGGCGTCGAATAACCTATAATGTGTTAATACGCCGTAAAACCCTATTCATTCATTATCCTCAACCAAGATTGACGAGGACGTTCGTCAACCAAGACTGACTAACATGGCCGTCAACCAATATTGACTAGGATGGCCGTCAACCCAGGTACACTAGGATGGTCGTCAACCCAGATAAACTACGATGGTCGCCAACCCAGATTAACCAGGATGGTCGTCAACCCAGATAAACTAGGATGACCGCCAACCCAGATAAACTAGGATGGCCGCCAACCCAGATAAACTAGTATGGCCACCAACCCAGATAAACTAGGATGGTCGTCAACCCAGATAACCCAGGATGGCCGCCAACATAGATAAACTAGGATGGCATTCACTTGATAAGTTAAAGCAACATAGAAGTAGATCAAACAACTTGAACTGACTTACTGCACGGTACAAGGTATATCCTTCCTCCCGTAACGTCGAATTCCTATTCTAACTTTGCCTTCATTTTCAAGCACGCTGACAGCGGCTGCGGTGAACTCGACTACGGCTTTTGTACCGCCTGCGGTATGGTCCTTCGATTTAACAGCCACATCCTTATCTGCACGGTCTTCTGGTGAAAGCTGGATAGTGTCGTATAACTGTAGAGATAAAGACAGACATATGTAATAACATTATGTGACGTGGTATTTCTCCAGTTTTGTTTCATGTTACATCAGATCAACAACAACAACAGCAGAAACAACAGCAACAGCATTCGTAAACAGTTATTTCAACTATTAAAAAAAAACAGTAAGTAAATAATGAATGTTTGTTTAGTTTATTATTTAAGCCGATTCAATAGAATGTTAATCACATTCAAAATGCCACACAATTTAAATTTCATTTACTAGAGCACAAAATAGATTAATACCAATAGCAAACATATTAAATACATGCAACTACAAGGTCTGAATACGTTTTCACAAAAAAGTTAATGCAATGAATTCAAATAAAAGGTGTTGACAGAATAATGTTAACGTAATTATATCAAAGAGAGAGCATTACACACTGAGATAACCATTCAATAACTTCACATTACACACTGAGATAACCATTCAATAACTTTGCATTACACACTGAGATAACCATTCAATAACTTCGCATTACACACTGAGATAACCATTCAATAACTTCGCATTACGCACTGAGATAACCATTCAATAACTTCGCATTACACACTGAGATAACCATTCAATAAAATCGCATTACGCACTGAACCATTCAATAAATTCGCATCACACACTGAGATAACCATTCAATAAATTCGCATTACGCACTGAGATAACCATTCAATAAATTCGCATTACGCACTGAGATAACCATTTAGTAACTTCGCATTACACACTGAGATAACCATTCAATAACTTCCTTCCGTCAGTGCAATAAGGTACCAAGTGTATATGAAATAAGAAGGGACTTTGCTCCAATGAGGCGATATGTTAAGGCTACCGGATGGTAACATCCACTGTCCGAGTTGTGTCATACATTTCCAAATATGGACTTGAATAGTCCATCCACAGACAAGCAAAAATTAAAATTCACTGACTTGTCCATGAAAAAGTAAGCTGTGGCCAGATTTTGTCACCCCTGCTGTCTTATACAATTCCTTAAAAGGGACACGATATTCAAAGATGTGTTGGACCGAGGAAACAAAGGAATTAAATTGTAACTTCATTTTCAAAACATTGAATGCTAATGTCACCCGGTTTTCTTGGTGGTCAAGAAAAATATTGAGACAGTAAGTTTGAGCATAAGTTGGCTGTACAACTACTTTCTTTTCCGCAAGTATATTGTTTGTTTGTTTTTTATTATAAAGTGTTTTGGCCGATCCGGGCACCTCGGCCACAGCGGACTAAGTGACTTTGGGACAGAGACACTGTATAAGACAATTCCGTCACTGAAGACCATCTATTGATGCACCAACTGCTGCGCTAAAAATATGAAAAATATGCTTTGGCGTCATGCTAAGATGCACAAATAGTTTTAAGTCACGTGATCAAGATGGCACATAGAACGCACTTTCTTTCGGAGCCGACGTTTTGTTAGAAAATGAGTATTTATGTGTACTATAGTTTGCTTAATACCTTTTGTTAGATGTATGGATGCATGTTATGGAACTTTGTGATGGAAAGTTTGGAATATATCTAAAGAAGAGCGATTAACTTTCAGTTTTTAATCAAACAACAGAAAGACAGACGGATGGACAATGCTACTTTACCATAAGGATTTTTTCCAAACTTGTGTTAATGACAAAGAATATGTTAGAGAAGAAAATTATATTTCCAGTAGAACGTGTACAACTTAAACTGAGTAGTAAATTAATAAAGTGATTAAATACATCACACTAAATACAACACTACACATTGTTTACAATAGAATCTAAACTATATCTACTAAATAAAAGCATCCAAAGCGGCCAATCACAGTTGTATTTAACGGTGCAACGGTATAAACTTTATCGGACCACCGAAAATAATGGTGCACCGGTACAACATTAGTCTAGCTCATCTGCGACACTTGCTTTTCTAAAAGTTTTTCTTTTTTTTACAAAAGCGAGTGTTGCAGATGGTCTTGACTATTACAAAAGGAACTGTGAATAAGTGTAGTAATAATTAATCAAAGTAACACACACGCACGTGACATTGCCTACACATTATTGTTTACGGAAATCTACATAAAACACATATTCAAACTGATGATATTCATACTTACAATTCATTGAGGCAGGGATGAAAACGACAGGAGAACAAAGTTTGAAATTGTACAATGACTACACATATCCATAGTAGTATACATATAACAATGCATTTAGCAAGCTAGCAGACGCAAACAGGACTTACTGCATCTAGCAATAACACGTTAACTAGATAATGCTAACCCAGAAATAAATGGATAAAAATTACTATTTGTATATATATAAATTATGTATGTATGTAGAGCCTAAAGAAGTTTCTCTTTCACCGATTAATTCAAATAAAACATAACTTAAATCTAGGTAAAGCTTCCAGGAGATCATGTTTTAGACTGGCTTCAAACACACTTGTATAAGAATAGATAGGTAACCAGGCTCCTGTTTTATCAACATAGTATATAAGTAGTTACTTGAATTGGCCTACTCACTTTAATAAGATGCAATCAGTCTAAATTAAGTTAAGTTGTTATGTATATAAGTAAATATCTTAGAAAATGTTGGTGAAATTTAAGTCATGCAAAACACAGTTAAAATTTTTAAATATTTAAGAAAGGAAGGCGAATTCGAATATTGTGTCGACACTCACCACATTTTAGTAGCTTAAACCTATTTTATTTCAATATATCATGAAATCGGGTCGGGTATTTTAATAAAAAGTATGTATATGCACTTAAAAACTTCAAGTGCTAAAATTCTGTAGATATTTAACTTGATTTCAAATTAACATTTCTGCTTGCTTTAATTTTACGTTATTTACTTAGCACAAGCTCCTGTTTCATCATTATTTGACTTCAATACTACAGAACTTAGCTCAACTTTGACTAGTTACTTTTTTATTCTTTAACCAATGTCATTTAAACTATATGCATTATACTGCCACCATTCTTAAATCAATATAATTTGGATGTTTTTCTTAGATTTAAGTAAGAATGTATTAAAATATATACTTAAACAGAATCCATGTGCAACTCGATCTTTGCCGCTGTTTCACCAACATATTAAATATATAGTTAAATATTTAAAAGTTAAGTCCAAGAAAAGTATCCAGGTGATGCAGATTTTAGACTGGCTCCAATAAAATTGCATATGGTTTCATTGATGAATTAAGAATATATATATATATATAAAAAAAAGTCAATATTGAGTTTTTATATGTATAAATGTTTATACGAAAATATTGGTTTAAAGTAGAACATAATGTCTGGCGGCTACATGTTTAGAATTTGTTAAAACAACTTCATTTTTTTATGGTTACTGACATAGCTGAAACATTGGCAAAAGTTTTTTAATTGCATCGAGTACTGTAATCAACATGTATCCGATCACCGTATGTGCTAGCCACACATGTTGTGATCATACTAGCCACACACGTTGTGATCATGCTAGCCACACACGTTGTGATCATGTTAGCCACAATTACAGATCGGCGAATCCACGTGTCTATTTTTGGTATCGAACACGCCATTTTTCTCACATACATTTTTTTGGAGCGAGCGGTAGTGGAACCTACGACCTAAGCGGTGAGTGGTAAGTGCTCTTGAGACGGCACCTTAGACCAATCGGCCACTGAGGACCCTACCATGTAGTGTTTACTTAGAGATCGTTCGCTTGTGTAAGGAAAATGGCGGCCCTGGAAACACTATCGACCGCTGACTTGTTTAACTGACAGCCCGCGTCAGGCAAATTACAACGAAATGTCATGATGTCGTTCACATGCTCTCCAGAAGTGCCGTTCATGTTGAAGCGTTTGGGGGAAATTACTGAATATTTGGATGATTCATTGTCCTTGATACCACTTATTTTCTAAGGTTATTTGCGTTATGTTTAGCCGAAATTTGTTGTACATAAGACTGTTATAAAAGAATTTTTTTCCACACACCGGATCTATTAATTTTTTAGTCGTGTTCGATATATATATATAAAAAAAGAGCACGTGTATAAGCCACCCAGATTAAGCTGGACGCGTTACACAGGAAGCGACGTACGACATTCGGTCTGCAAAAACAAGCTGCCCGCTAACACAATGGACTTCTCGCCTTTGTTTTAAAGACACTATAGTGTGTTTCCATGATAATTAAGTCATTTGATTTTTTTTTAATTTTAGCAATTTGAATTAAACAACTGCCGGCATAAGTATGTCAATATAATATAACACGTTTTTACTTAACGTTTTACTCCATAGAAACGCGTTTTCCCGCACCAATCACAGAAGGCCTTTGAAAACTGTGCAGGACAAGTTCAGTTTGCTCGTAACGAGCAATCTGAACACTACCTGCACTGTTTTCCACTCTGTCAGCTAATATATACATAATTCACCCAATAATTCAAAAGCCTTCTGTATTAGGTGTCAAAAAGCATCTATATTAGATGTGTCCAAAGGCGTCAATATGAAGTAAAGGGTTAAGACGCTAGTTTAATTCTAGATGAATTCGTTGTTTAGATTATCCAACGTACTAAAATGAAAAATAAGCATATCTGATGCTTTCCATTAATTATATCTACAAAAAACCAACAAAGATAAAAATGTATAATAAAATATTCGTATACCGTAATACCCCTGTTAAATACCCATTCCCTAAAATCAAAATTGATTCTCATATCCGGTATCCATTTAAATGTTTGAATTGATTGAATGTTTAGCGTCATTTTTATTCCATCAAATGATAAGAAACGATCAGTTAACCTAACCACTCTTTCCTGGGATCATGGAAGGTTAACCAGTATTCAAGCACACTCATCTCTGCAAGTAAATGATAGATAATTCCCCCTCTCAGTCAGAGATTTGAGATGAATGATAATGATATCAATCTTTTTGTTTGTTTCTTATAAAAGGCTTGTAACTCTTTTGGAAAGTGTAACGTTCCTGGTGCATTAAATAGGGATATTACGGCATTTCATACATGGACCACATGGTGCCTTTAAAACAAATATGTTACATTTATATATATATATATATATAAGAACTTTTACCCACCTCTTGGAAGTTTGTGAGCACATGAGGTATCAGTTTTCTACCACCTGATAGCAAACGTGTTGCATTGACTCTGTACCAGCCACGGCTATGAGATTGTCCTTCGCTAATTTTGGCAGCGGCCAGTTTAGCCGCTTCATCTTCCGGTAGATCTCCATCTCGAACTCCGTGTCCAAGGTCCTGTTTCATTTATAAAACAGACATGATAGAAAGGGGAGAAAAGAAGTTACCATAATGTATTTTGTAGTCATTTTAGCGTTTTTAGTTTCATTCGTTGATGTTTCCAGTCATTATAATCCATTTAAGCCACATATATATCTTTGGAAAAGTTTTCTTCGGAAGACAAAAACCACTGTACAAATTCATCCGATAATTCTCGGCAATAACGAACCTTCGGATTTCATGCAATAAACGGAGTACGTTAAGAATTTTCCGAAATTCGTTTAGCTTACAAAATATTTCTGCTACCAGGCCCATATTTACGGTTTTGCGTGCCCAATGTTCTAAATATGTGCTGGGTTGCAATCATGCACCGTTGACTAAATGATTGATTGTTTAATCGGTTGATTAATTGATTGATTAAAAGATAAATTTATAGTACTCGATAATTATCTCGTTTCCGTTCTAATAACAATTATAAAGATTAACACGTTATTATGAACAGTAAACGTATCTTACCCTGGCCAAATGCATAAGGCTCGCCTCGCTATCCTTCGGGGTTTTAGAGCGTGGGCTCTCCTCATCTCCACCCACTGTAAACATAGAAAGAAATAGAGTCATTTGGGTAAAGACACTCACAGTGACATTGTATACATCTATAACGAAAAGTTAAACACCTAAGACATTTTAACTTACGTGACTTGTGCTCATGTTTATTATAGAATAGCAGTACATCGCCCATTGTGAAGAATGTGTCATTAATTAGAAGTGAGGTAATATAATTTGCTTTGTACGGTGTCCCGTTGGGGTCTTTCACGGCATATTTATTGTAAATTAGTAAAGTTGAAACAACTGTAGCTGGGTATAATATCAGACACCTGCGACTGGATATACTACCAGACACATGTGACTGGATATACTACCAGACATCTACGGCTGGATATTCTACCAAACACACCTACGACTGGATATACTACCAGACACCTGTGACTGGATATACTACCAGACACATGTGACTGGATATACTACCAGACACCTACGACTGGATATACTACCAAACACACCTTCGACTGGATATACTACCAGATACCTGTGACTTGATATATTATCAGACACCTGCGACTGGATATACTAACAGAAACATGTGACTGGATATACTAACAGACAACTACGACTGGATAAACTACCAAACACACCTACGACTGGATATACTACCAGACACCTGCGACTGGATATACTACCAGACACCCATGACTGGATATACAACCAAACACCTACGACTGGTTAAAATATCAGGCAACTGTGACTGGATATACAACTAGACACCTGTGACTGGATATACTATCAGACAACTGTGACTGGATATACTACCAGACACCTGTGACTGGATATACTACCAGACACCTGCGACAGGATATACTACCAAACACACCTACGACTGGATATACTACCAAACACCTACGACTGGATATACTATCAGGCAACTGTGACTGGATATACTTCCAGACACCTGCGACTGGATATACTGTCAGACATCTGTGAATGGATATACTTGACATATGTGACTGGATATACTACCAGACAACTGCGACAGGATATACTACCAAACACACCTGCGACTAGATATACTATCAAACACCTACGATTGGATATACTATCAGACAACTAACTGTGACTGGATATACTATTAGACAACTGTGACTGGATATACTACCAAACACCTGCGACTGGATATACTACCAGACACCTGCGACTTGATATACTACCAAACACACCTATGACTTGATATACTACCAGACACCTGCGACTGGATAAACAACCAAACACCTACGACTGGATATACTACCAGACGCCTACGACTGGATACATAACCAAACACCTGCGACTGAATATACAACCAAATACCTGCGAATGGATATACTACCAAACACTTACGACAGGATATATTACCAGAGGACTGCGACTGGATATACTATCAAACACCTACGATTGGATATACTATCAGACAACTGTGACTGGATATACTATCAGACAACTGTGACTGGATATACTACCAAACACCTGCGACTGGATACACTACCAGACACCTACGACTGGATACACTACCAAACACACCTACGACTGGATATACTACCAAACACCTACGACTGGATATACTACCAAACACCTGCGACTGGATATACTACCAGACACCTGCGATTGGATACACTACCAAACACACCTACGACTGGATATACTACCAAACACTTGCAACTGGATATACTACCAAACACCTACGACTGGATATGCTACCAAACACCTGCGGCTGGATATACTACAAGACACAAACAACTGGATTTATTGCCAGACACCTACGACTGGTTATACTGCCAAACACCTGCGACTGCATATACTACCAGACACCTTGACTGGATATACTATCAGACACCTGTGACTGGATATACTACAAGACACCTGCGATTTAATATACTACCAGACACCTACAACTGGATATACTACCAGACACCTGCGACTGGATTTACTATCAGACACCCTACCAGACACCTGCGACTGGATATAATACCAGACACCTTCGACTGGATATACTGCCAAACACCTACGGCTGGATATAATACCAAACACCTGCAACTGGATAACTACCAGACACCTGCGACTGGATATACTACCAGACACCTGCGACTGGATATACAACCAAACCCCTACGACTGGATATACTTCCAGACACCTTCGACTGGTTATTCTACCAGACACCTGCGACTGGATATACTACCAGACACCTACGACTGGATATACTACCAAACACGTACGAATGGATATACTACCAGACACCTGCGACTGGCTATACTACAAAACATCTGCGATTGGATATACTACCAAATACCTGCTACTGGATATACTACCAGACACCTGCGACTGGATATACTACCAAACACATGCGACTAGATATACTACCAGACACCTGCGACTGGATATACTACCAGACACCTACGACTGGATATTCTACCAGACACCTGCGACTGGATATATTACCAGAGACTTGTGATTATACAAAATAATATCAGTGTTCCGTTATTTATTTAAATGAGTATTGTGCCTTTTGCAATACATGTTCATGCAAACGGCCTTCGGAATACTCTAACTCGGTTAATAAGTATTTATTGCCAACAAAAACCGCAGTATCTCTAATGTGTTTGCAAGTCACATTGTCAAATTCCGTTTATGAAAAAAAAGAAGTTGTTAGTGCATTCTTAGATTAAGTGCTATGGGTATAAATAGTTCAAGTATTCAGGCAAATATGTGCAAATGAAGAATAATGGTAAAACGTTGTCGAACAAAATATAAACAAAGCACCGTACACGATGCTGCCCACCTTGTCCTCGAATAAAATAATACTGTTAGCTACTTAATAACACAAACTGTTATTCTTTATATTTTCTACGTATGCATTTAAGTAGTGTTACATTACAACTATTGTAGAATTGAAATTAGTTTTTAACTTTTTTTACGAATAAATTTAATTGAGGAAAAACGCATAGCAACGTAAAACTCACTTCTTTGTCAAAATACCGGTATCAAATAATTACCGAAACTACATTACTTTATTCATAAATCTAAAATATTTAAAAATAAAATAAGACATTAAAATATCTACAACGATCAAATATTTAATTATCACTGAAAAGCGACTACTATTTATATAATATTTAAATACTAATAACTGTGTCATTCAATTTTGTATAAATGCACATGCAGAAGAAAAGACCAAAAATTGCAATGTTCGTCATGCTTGGAAACTTCTATTTGACTTGTATAACATATAGTTATGACTAACTGGGTCATAACTGTTACACAACGAAGGTTTCTAACATACAAGCATACTATACTGGTCAATGCACTCTAAATCAGCCAGCCATTGAAAATGTCAACATGGTCTATAAGAATGAATGACGAATGTACTTCCCCATTCTTTCACGACACATGATCAAATTTTATGAGATTTACTGATGGCATTTGATATTCAATTTTAGACACAATCTATATTTCCGAGGCCAAAACGTCGGTGTGATGCCAGCCGAATACCAGTGTTTACGAGATCCCCACGAACCCTACCTGTTTCGAGATGTTGTGAAATTACCAAGTTATTGCGGCAAATGGATGAACTGTCCAAATTTACTTCACAACATGATGTTAAAGCCATCTTTATTTCGCATGTTTTGTTATACCGTATCGCATCGTGTGTAGTGCGACGCTTTGTGAGCTGGCGCCAGCAGGACACCGTATCTTAATATAGTCATTCAACTATTGATCGTTCCCAGTTAAGCAATGGCTTACTTTCATACTAATTGGTTGTATGTAAGTTGTAGCATGTAGACCTGTTATGCGCAAATGACCAATACCACAAACGGCAACTTCCATTGCAGTATCCAATGCATGAACATATAAGTGGTGTCTATGATTAAAAAATTGAAAATAACTACCACATCAATCACCTACTAATCTCTCTCTCTCTCTCTCTCTCTCTCTCTCTCTCTCTCTCTCTCTCTCTCTCTCTCTCTCTTCATTACCAATCAGTTCTATATCTAGTTATCTAGGTGTGTCGCATCTGTTGTATCTATGTTAGGAAGCAGGTTCGATACATGTCAGTGCAGGACTTACACGTATTGTACGACCTTCCAGCACCATTTACCTCACTTTTCAACAGCCCAGAAGATGTTCCAGGACTATCTGTAATTCATGTGATGAAAATGCAACATATTGTATAACATGTGCCCACACATGTTCACTTCATTTGCCACGCCATGTTCTGATTGCAGATCAGAAAGCGTATGGTTACAAATATCACCTACTTTCTAAGATGCACCATTCTGTGATATACTACAACGCAGCTAACAATAAAAACAATCGCATATATTAGCAGTTTTATCAGTGCGGCAGCGAGGAGTGGCCAAGCGCGGCAACAATAATGGTACCAAGCATGTCAGAAATAATGGTACTGATATATTATGACCTCATCAACTGGACTACACCATGACGACAATAGACTAAACATTTTGGCATTTCTTTTTTTTCAAAATGGCGACCACAGGTATCATAAAACTGTCTAATAAGTAAAAAGTAAAATGTCAGAACATTCCTAAAACTTAGAAGAGTTTGGTGACCAGTCTTGATAGCAAATTATTCAAGATTCAACATGTTAATGGTTGGTGCCAAGATATACAACCACAGACATGTATATGGTCATGGCCCATCAAAGAGACCCCCATCCCCGACCGGAAAGAATAAACGATAAAAACCAGGAATTGTGATCAGTGTTAAACATACATGTAACACCAAAAGTCAGAATGTCTTTTAACTATGATAAAGGTCAGCAATGGTGATCAAGTGCCAATGATGGTGAAACGCTAGATTAATTTTGCAGCAGCGACTGGTAAGCAAGATGGCAATAGCCAAACGCGATGATGGCACCATGGATTGTTGCGGGTGGACCCACAAACTTTAAGGACTCACAGCAACATTATCTCCCTTGAATAGTCTTGACCGGACGGATGAAAGAGGTAGAAGTAAATTTAGTTTTTTTTTCTATTTTTTTTTCAGGGCTTTATATTTCAGTGATTTGTTTTTTCCTATCACGTGTTAAAAGGTCAGTATTTTATAAATAACCACTAAAGATTTTATGCCGATACCAGATCTTTGTCAATTCTATGACATTTTAAAACTGATTGGTTGACCTGCATGCGGGCGAACATTTGGCATATTTTACTCTGGAAAAGTATACGAATCACAAAATCATTGATTTTTTAAAAAAAACTGTTTTTTTTTCTTTACAATTGCAGATCTTGAACCAGTGAATTTGAGCTGCAGATTTTTTTTTCACTGTTTTTTTGGCCATAAATGTTACAATGAAGCCCTATGGAAAATGTAATAGTGGTATGAAACATTAAGAGGATTAAGTTTTATATTATTGTACATTAAACAACTTTTCCCACATTTCATATCAATATGGATACATATTTAAACATGTTTTTAGTAATCAGCACTGATGAATGACCAATTAGTAAATAATTAGTAACAAGAATGCATATAGATCTACCAGATTATATTTTTTAACACTATCCTTTTCATCGCAGCGCTTTTTAGTCCAATTTAGTTACAAATGTTACACTTCACATTACGGACGTTCTACTTCAGTTAACGCCGCTGTTTTAGACACCAAACATACAGTCTATCCCAGTCCGAATCAAGTCTATTTGACCGCAATGAAAAAGCAGGGAACTGCATGTCTCTCCCACAATTTATAGTACTTAAACTGCTACCAGACTGTAGAGGTGTAACCCCACCATTGATTTTTGTTCTTTATTCTATAGTAAATAATAAAAGTTTGAAGACTTGTCATTCATAGAGAGTCCCAAATGAAAGAAGTGAAACCTACATTTAACTGTTTGTCAACCTCTACACTATCAAAATATGATGAGAAAAGTAGGGGTCATGTATCATATAAGAGATTTTTTTTCCTGCTCAGTGTGTACACTGGTGACAAAGTGAAAGTAGACTTCCGAAATCATGAATTCATACCCCAATTTCCAAGCATCATTTTTTTTTTCTAAATTCACAATTCAAACATGACAATGCTATCAAAATGTTCAAAATACATCAATAATGCCATTCAAATAAAAAATGAGCATTAAAATAAGGAAAATGCATTTTTAAAGAAGAAGAATTGAGGATTATTTATAACCGCCATTATGCGACTACCCCACGGAAGCACTTCCTTTTTGCAATAGTGGCACTATGCCTAGAACGGACCCAACTCTCCCGCGTGGGTCCTTTACAATAGCAATGAGATTGAGCACGTTGATTGGTCAGTCGCTTCAGCGGAAGTTGAGTAAAGTCAAACTTTGGTAAGCTTTAAATAGCTGTTAATTGTGGGAAAGGCATAATTATAATTTCCTGCTTTTTCATTGAGGTTGAACAGACCTGATTCGGGAAATATCAAGGACTGGGATATACTAGCGCTTACCAAACGGTGACGTAATTAAATGTTTGCTGAAGCAATTGGCCAATCAACGTGCTCAAATCTCACTGCTACGTGACGGACCAAAGCGGGAAGAGCTGGGACCGACTGCAGTCGTCTGCACTAAATAACTTATCTAAGGGTACTCCGTTCATTGCATATGATGTCACTTCTATATCAACATTGTATAACGTTTACATCAGTGTTTGGTATAATGTAAGAATGAGATAAAAGTGCAACTAATATGGCATTACAAATACATTCCAGCCTGCATGCAGTAACAATGGGTTCTTTAATACTACAGTTTTTATTCAGGTATAAACGCTTCGCCTTCGTTTGGTTAGTACGGTTGTTTACAATAATCACCGTTCACCGTCCCGTTAATTACCACAAAGACTCTGACATGCATTTCCGGTGGAATTATCATCCCGTTGCACATAATCAGGTGGATGAATATTAAATGATGCAAAAGCAATATTTTACATGTAATTATACTATAAAAGCTGCACAGAATGATTGCGATGATATCAACTCTTGAAAATCGCACAACTGAAAGGAATGCAACGAAATATTAATAACAAATATTTGTTCCCAAAGCATTTTATAAAAAGATCAGGAACAATTTACTATGTGTCGTTTACAACTAACCTTCATACTTCCCGCTGTGTTTGTTTTCTAGAAGAGAGAATTGTTTATCACGTGACAAAATGTCTAACTTTAAAACAAGGAAATGATAATTGTTTTGTTATTTCCTACATATAATTAAGAAAATACTATGTTAATTAATCTAAAGACAAGAAAAGCTATTGTTTTAAAGTCAACCGACGGAACAGCGAAATAGATGTGTCCGCGATACTATTATAATGTTAAGTTAAATACAGCAATATCCATTTGGTCGCCTGCCTGTCCGGCGACTAATAACTGGGCCAACATGAACTCATTTTAAACAAATGAGAACAATTCAGTCATTTAATTGCCAGTTCACACAGAAAGAAGTTCCGGTTTATGTTGTCATGTTTATTTCACTTATATTGGTCCATTTACGTTCTTATTGTTCCATTTACGTTCATATTGGTCCGTTTACGTTCATACTGGCCCAGTTCGCGCAATATAAGGTAATTATTCTATTCTATAAAAATACTCATAAAATGCAGTTATTAAAATAAATTAATAAGTCATGAGTTATACAGGCTAGCTAAACATTCATAAGTACATTTTGACTATAAACAGTTAAAAAAATAAGAAAAAATACAGCTTAATAATCGGATTAAACTAAGTTAAAGTATAAACGATTGTTGAATAACCGAGGTTTCCTTGAACTATACCATGCTACATGCCACATTTTATAGTGTGGTATAAAATACATAGTTCGCTAAACAAACCCCCTGCACCAAAGCAAATTTAATATAAACATAGCCAGTGTTCCAGAACATTCGTCTGTAATGCATACAGAAATAAAGAAATCAGTGATTGCTGATTTCTTAATAAGTATGTAACTCTCCGAGAATGCAATCTACCCAAGAATTTATTTGAAGCATTAAAGCTGGTAGTCTGAGAATTAAATAAAAATCCACAAACTGTGTGTGCATTCTTAAAGTGGACATTTGTGGATTAATTTTATTTAGCTCGATTGCGATAAAAGCTCAGAGCTTATATGAACTCCTCTCGAGTCCGCTTCCTGGGTAGAACCAGTACCGAGTGTTGTTTTATGAGCGGCATCGCGGTCGAGCGATGGATAGAACCCACAACATCTGACGTGAGCGACCAACACTCAATCGAAACTACCACCCCACACTCAGTATATTCCATCTCATTAGTGCAATAACATACCAAGTATATATATATATATATAAAGGGAGATAATTAAATTCACAACAACGGAATTTACGATTTTTGGGATCTTTTCAGATGCTCATTCACAATGCATGATATATATATGGAGATAATTATTTGTGAATAACCAAGACATCTCGGTTATTCACAAATAATTATCTCCATATATATCAAATAAGAAGCCATTTGGTACCTTTTGAGCGTTAATTGGGCGATTGTTATATAAAAAAAACCTATAATGTGAATTTTCAAACTTAATACACGTGCACCGAAAATTGAAAATTGATTTCCGTATTGCTATTATAGGTGCATAGTAGTCTGCATATAGACATGATGGAAAAAAAACACGAGTAAAATCGATGCCAGCAGTGCTGCATGTACCTTCATCTTAAGTATTATATTAGAAGGTTTTTCGGATTTTATAAAATGAACATATCTTTTTAAATGTTTATTTAATTATCTTTTTGCTATAGACTTTATGATCTATTAAAACATATTTTAATCAAATGCAGAAAAAAAGCAGTCCGTAGTCCGATCCTCATGTCAAGCACAATTATCATGCGTATAATCGATAAATTTTAAACTTGACCTTTCTGTACTTACCTAATGCAAAGCCCACCATTCCCTGCTGCGGGTCTTCTTTCTTGCCCATACAGAAGTTCCGGTCAGCAACGTAAGCTACCAAGATAAGCAGGGGGAACATTAAGAACGTCACCACCGCTTCCCAGATTTCTACAACTTCTGGAGATATCACTATTAAAACAAGAGCCATCCAAATATATGCAGAAACGCATGTGAATGCAGTCACGCAGAAAACCTTCATGTTTTCGACACGCCGCGTATCCGGTGAAGGAATTGACATGACGCAAATTCCGGAAATGACCAAAAGATTAAATGCAGCAGATCCTACAATGGTACCCGGACCTAGCTCACCAGCAACGAAATTGTTTCCCATAATCTCTATAACAGACAGAAGAATTTCAGGGGCACTGGTACCCAGAGCGAGCAAACTTAAATTAGCTACAGTATTGTTCCATACTTTTACGTCCACTTCTCTGTAACCCCCCTCAGATTCTGGGTCAGCAATTCGAATTTTGGTTGTCTTGCTTGTAATTCTTTCTATCGAACACATGAACACGTCTGCGATAATGGCGACTGCAAGAAAGCTCCAAAGCAGGCCAATAAGGTAAATGCACGCACGGCCACCGAGAGGCCAAGTGAACTCATTTATCAAGGGAAGCAGGAGTCCTTTCGAGGAACATTTGTATGTGTATACATCAATGGTACTTGGTGCCATGGTAGTTACATTCCCACCCAAGGCGGCGGTCACGTTTGGGTCAAGCGTGGTATTCATATTTATTGTACGGTCAACTGGTCATCAAAACTGAAACGATAAAAAATACATTTCAAAATTGTGTTTTCCCCTGTGTATGTGTTAAATAACAACAAAACATACACACACACGTTACTCGGAACACATCAATAATCTATACACTAAATACTAAAAAAAACAACAATTAGTTAGATTCTTTACAATGAACTAAAGGATATGTAAGACACATTGGTTTGTTTTCAAACGAATCAACAGAAAAGGTCAGGTCAGCACACGTTGGTTTCTTTAAAATGAATCCAAAGGATATGTACGACAAGTTGGTTGCTTTAAAATGAATCCAAATAATAGTTACGACAAACTGGATTCTCTAAAATGATTCCAAAGTTTAGTTCAGCAAAAGTTTACTTCTATAAAAAGAATTCAAAGGAGAATGCATCCAGCTAATACAGCACACCCGAACTTGAATGTGTTTATACCCTCCCCCACACAAAAAATATAATGCAAAATAACATAATCAAGGACTGAATAACCGGACGGTATTTTTGATGTAAAGTTAAAAGGTAGTTAATTACCCGTTGGTAGTAGAATATTACAAAAAACAATCATCGACCGGTAGATTGCTGGTTATATGAAATAGTTATTATAATCACGATTTAAAATATAACCAATCAAAAAGGTATATTTTAATTTGGAACCTGAATCACAAACGGGCAGCTGGTTGGTAGTTGGTCATTCAATCGATTCCACAACTGATGATTTTGAACTGTTTGCTGGCGAATATACTATTGTATTGAAAAAAACAAGCCAAGACCGGTGTTGTTTGTTGTTGTTATAATCCGAGTTTTTTTTCTATTGATCTACTGTTTAAAGAATATATAGAGGGTTTGCCACTCACGCCTGAGGTTGCGGGTTCGATTCCCAGCTCGACCCGTTACTTTTAAAAAAAAACACTCAGTACTGATTCTACCCACGGAAGTAGACTCTAGAGTAGCTGATATAAGCTTTGAACTTTCTTCACAATCTGAAATAA
This sequence comes from Panopea generosa, assembly GCA_029582155.1. Classification (NCBI taxonomy): domain Eukaryota; kingdom Metazoa; phylum Mollusca; class Bivalvia; order Adapedonta; family Hiatellidae; genus Panopea; species Panopea generosa. Next base: position 46,502,781 of record CM055895.1, read on the forward strand.
ACCAGTATAAACTAAACTAAACGCTGGCTGCAATAATATCAGAAATAATAGGTTATAATCAGACGAAAATGTTTCCCCGAAATCGTCTACTGGCATATAACACAACAGAAAAAAAATCACTGCTAACTATTCGATATTGTTTAATGCAGCTATCATACTTGTTACACAAATACGAATAATAGTTGTAATTTTATAAACAAAATTTCGGTATAATGACTAGAAAAAGTGGTTCTAAGTCATACATCTAGCGTTATATGCATTATCAGGCGAGTAGGTCCAGAATACGTCTCTGCAATTAATCCACACAATTTGATAAAAAACAGAACACAATCTAATTCTCCATGCACCATGGGCAACCAATACAGAGATTTCTGAGACCTTTAAGTTTCTATCACGTACAGTATAAACTATTCCAAACTAAAAAGAATACCATCCATTGAGCGTGCACATTTCTGCTATAAATGTTTACGTTCAACGGATCGATGAACCGTTATGTGATCTGATGAAACCGGTTTATGACATAGGCTCATACAATATGCATTGCTATTCATTTACTGGTGACACAACTGTCAATGACAACGTTAACCAGGAGATATTGACTGCAGTCACTGTTGCAGTTTTACCACAAGGCTACGTTAAACTCAACCACTGTTATCAAGCAATATTGAACGCAACCACTGTTGTGCGTTTAACAAGCATTACTGAATGTAACAACTGTTGTAGGTTTACAAGGCAATAGTAAACACAACCACTGTTGTAGGTTTACAAGGTAATAGTAAACACAACCACTGTTAAAGGTTTACCAGGCAATATTAAACACAACCACTGTTGTAGGTTCACAAGGTTATAGTAAACACAACCACTGTTAAAGGTTTACCAGGCAATATTAAACACAACCACTGTTGTAGGTTTAACAGGCAATAGTAAACACAACCACTGTTAAAGGTTTACCAGGCAATATTGAACACAACCACTGTTGTAGGTTTAACAGGAAAAAGTAAACACAACCACTGTTAAAGGTTTACCAGGCAATATTAAACACAACCACTGTTGTAGGTTTACAAGGAAATAGTAAACACAACCACTGTTAAAGGTTTACCAGGCATTATCAAACACAACCACTGTTGAAGGTTAAACAGACAATAGTAAACACAACCACTGTTAAAGGTTTACCAGGCAATATTGAACACAACCACTGTTGTAGGTTTAACAGGCAATAGTAAACACAACCACTGTTAAAGGTTTACCAGGCATTATTAAACACAACTACTGTCGTAGATTTAACAGACAATAGTAAACACAACCACTGTTAAAGGTTTACCAGGCAATATTGAACAGAACCACTGTTGTAGGTTTAACAGACAATAGTAAACACAACCACTGTTAAAGGTTTATCAGGCAATATCAAACACAACCACTGTTGTAGGTTTAACAGGAAAAAGTAAACACAACCACTGTTAAAGGTTTACCAGGCAATATTAAACACAACCACTGTTGTAGGTTTACAAGGCAATAGTAAACACAACCACTGTTAAAGGTTTACCAGGCATTATCAAACACAACCACTGTTGAAGGTTAAACAGACAATAGTAAACACAACCACTGTTAAAGGTTTACCAGGCAATATTGAACACAACCACTGTTGTAGGTTTAACAGGCAATAGTAAACACAACCACTGTTAAAGGTTTACCAGGCATTATTAAACACAACTACTGTCGTAGATTTAACAGACAATAGTAAACACAACCACTGTTAAAGGTTTACCAGGCAATATTGAACAGAACCACTGTTGTAGGTTTAACAGACAATAGTAAACACAACCACTGTTAAAGGTTTATCAGGCAATATCAAACACAAACACTGTTGTAGGTTTACAAGGCAATAGTAAACACAACCACTGTTAAAGGTTTACCAGTCAATATTAAACACAACCACTGTTGTAAGTTTAACAGGCAATTGTAAACACAACCACTGTTGTAGGGTTAACAGACAATAGTAAACACAACCACTGTTAAGTGTTTACCAGGCAATATTGAACACAACCACTGTTGTATGTTTAACAGGCAATAGTAAACAACCACTGTTAAAGGTTTACCAGGCAATATTAAACACAAACACTGTTGTAGGTTTACAAGGCAATAGTAAACACAACCACTGTTTAAGGTTTACCAGGCAATATTAAACACAACCACTGTTGTAGGTTTACCAGGTAATATTAAACACAACCACTGTTGTAAGTTTAACAGGCAATAGTAAACATAACCACTGTTAAAGGTTTACCAGGCAATATTAACACAACCACTGTTGTAGGTTTACAAGGCAATAGTTAACACAACCACTGTTAAAGGTTTACCAGGCATTATTAAACACAACCACTGTTGTAGGTTTAACAGACAATAGTAAACACAACCACTGTTAAAGGTTTAGCAGGCAATATTGAACACAACCACTGTTGTAGATTTAACAGACAATAGTAAACACAACCACTGTTAAAGGTTAACCAGGCAATATTAAACACAAACACTGTTGTAGGTTTACAAGGAAATAGTAAACACAACCACTGTTAAAGGTTTACCAGGCAATATTAAACACAACCACTGTTGTAGGTTTAACAGGCAATAGTAAACACAACCACTGTTAAACGTTTACCAGGCAATATTAAACACAACCAGTGTTGTATGTTTACAAGGCAATAGTTAACACAACCACTGTTAAAGGTTTACCAGGCATTATTAAACACAACCACTGTTGTAGGTTTAACAGGCAATAGTAAACACAATCACTGTTAAAGGATTTACAAGGCAATATTAAACACAATCACTGTTGTTAGTTTAACAGGCAATAGTAAACCAACCACTGTTAGAGGTTTACCAGGCAATATTAACACAACCACTGTTGTAGGTTTACAAGGCAATAGTAAACACAACCACTGTTAAAGGTTTACCAGGCATTATTAAATACAACCACTATTGTAGGTTTAACAGGCAATAGTAAACACAACCACTGTTAAAGGTTTACCCGGCAATATTGAACACAACCACTGTTGTAGGTTTAACAGGCAATAGTAAACACAACCACTGTTAAAGATTTACCAGGCAATATTAAACACAAACACGGTTGTAGGTTTACAAGGCAATAGTAAACACAATCACTGTTAAAGGTTTACCAGGCAATATTACACACAATCACTGTTGTAAGTTTACCAGGCAATGGTAAACTCAACCACTGTTAAAGGTTTACCAGGCAATATCAAACATAACCACTGTTGAAGGTTTAAGAGGCAATAGTAAACTTAACCACTGTTAAAGGTTTATCAGGCAATATTAAACGTAACTTGTTCAACTGTTAAAGGTTTACAAGGCAATACTGAACGTAATCACTGTTAAAGATTAACAAGGCAATATTAAACATAACCACTGTTAAAAGTTTACCAGGCAATATTGAACGTAACCACTGTTCAAGTTTTACCAGGCAATATTAAACGTAACCACTGTTTAAGGTTTAGCAGGCAATATTAAATGTAACCACTGTTAAAGATTTACCAGGCAATATTAAACGTAACCACTGATAAAGGTTTACCAGGTGATATTGAACGCAATCACTGTTAAAGGTTTATCAGGCATATTGAACGTAACCATTGTTGTAGATTTACCAGGCAATATTGAACTTAACCACTGTCAAAGGTTTTTATCAGGCAATATTAAACGTAACTTGTTCAACTGTTAAAGGTTTACCAGGCAATACTGAACGTAATCACTGTTAAAGATTTACCAGGCAATATTGAACGTAACCACTGTTCAAGATTTACCAGGCAATATTAAACGTAACCACTGATAAATGTTTACCAGGCAATATTGAACGTAACCACTGTTCAAGATTTACCAGGCAATATTAAACGTAACCACTGTTAAAGGTTTACCAGGCAATATTGAACGTAACCACTGTTCAAGATTTACCAGGCAATATTAAACGTAACCACTGTTAAAGGTTTACCAGGTAATATTGAACTTAACCACTGTTAAAGGTTTACCAGGCAATATTGAATGTAACCACTGTTAAAGGTTTACCAGGCAATATTGAACGTAACAACTGTTAAAGGTTTACCAGGCAATATTGAATGTAACCATGGTTGTAGGTTCACAAAACCACTGATGCAACAAAGCGGAAAATAACACATAACCAATCTAAAAACAATATTTATTGTATTCTAGCTGTTATACTATATATTTGTATATTTGAGTAATGCAGAAGTATAATTATTGGATATAATGTCAATTGAATATTTACCAGATTGCTGCGTGTACAGTCCCTTTTATACTAGTAAATGTGGAGCCATATGGTAATTACGTAATAATATTCTCAGATAAAAAGTAGCGGCGAGAGATACAGCTAATTCTCTTTTTTACATAACTACTGCCACAAACCATGCCAGTAACTATGTCGTGTCTGTGACAGTGGGAGAATTACATTGATCACGGCGAAGGAATTCACGTTCCTGTCATATCCAAATGGCACAGACATTGGTCGTTCGTTTGTGATTGTCCCCGGTGGACACGCTTATCAGTTTGTTTTTGTTCTTATATGATAATTGGGAGGCTAGGATAGCTACAATTACGGCAGTTTGGAACATTGACACGCCAAATGCCTCAGTACTCCAGATGCAGTATTTCCCAACAAGACAACATTGTTTCCAATCAGAAAAATTGAGATATGCCAGCGGAAAATTTTAAACACAGTCGAAATTTGATGGCTTAAACCCGATGAGACTGGAGAAAAATAGCTCGATTAAAGGCCGTTCGAGCCAAGTATTGTTTAACATCATATCATATATGTACATGGTTGAATATACATTGAACATCGGAATAGGTAGCCGACCGGGATCAGATAATGGTTCGAGCTATATGTGGTGTTTCAACCATCCGTGTTCGAATCAACGAAGTTCTACGGTATATAAAATTAATTAAATTAAATCTCCATTCTGGTAAGTTTCAGGAGGAAATGGTTGTCATTTACTCCATCATTTTGTGGCTTTTAAATGTTTTTTTTAAGGAAACTATAAGATATAACACGTTAAAATAATTACACATGTAACTTCAATTAAAATAATAATTTAACTTTCTCCGGAAACAATGACATCTTAAAATAATGCGTTATTCAAGAGACTTTAGGGGGAAACATGATTGTTATTTATTCCAATATTATGTGACTTTGAAACTATTTTATTAAGAAAAAAATATATATTAGATTTTAAAAAAAAGAAGCTTGCAATGTGTGTTAAATCCGATACCTCATGCACTATGAACCAAGACTGGGATTGTGGTTGGAGAGTGTGGGGTGGAATGTTCCCTGTCGATAGGGGTTATCTCCTGGAAATTTGGATATTAAAAAAAATGCTGTATTCTAGTAAGATTTAGTAGTTAGTTGTTATTTACTCCCTTTTCTTATCGTTTGTATTGACAACACAGACACAATACTTTGATTGAATCATCTAATGTACTAAAATGTGGACCTACACCGCATGTCAAACACAATTCCTTATGTACTGCACCAAGGTTAGTGTTTCATTTTTCCCTACCTCAACTGTTAAGTTTAAGGCTATCACAACTCACATCACAATTATCTCCCATGAGTACTCGGGACCTACAGATGATGGAGGTAGAAATAAAACTTTAGTTCTCTTTTTCTTCTCTTTAAATAGGACTTTGTTTTGCAGTGATTTATTTTTTCTACCATGTGTTATAAGGTCAGTATTTAAGAATATCACCACTGAAAATTTGATGCCGATACAAGATTTCTGGGCAAGTCTGTGTCATTTCAGAATTGATGGTTTGAACTGCATTGCCGGCGGATAGTTGACATTATTATTCTGGAAATTGATCAACAACCCATCGAATTAACACAAATCTCAACCTGGTCAAGGTAAGATATTTTACTTTGTAATTGCATATCTTGAACCAGGGAAGATTTAAGTCCAGATACATGCTGCACATTTTGTTTTTTTTTCACCGAGTTTTGGACATAAATGTTACAATGGAGCCCTATGGGAAATGTAATAGTGGTATATACTATCAGGCACTAACGTGATGTTCTCGGTTTCACAATCAGCAGAGTAGTCTAATTATGACGGACCATGGTAATTACATCTGCCGGCGTCCTGTTACAACTTGTTAAGATGATTAATGCCGGTGTTAAAGCTACATTTACTTAAGATCCCAACTGAATAGTCAGACCGTCTGGACGTATGTGGTAATATACAATAAGTATTACAAATATTCAGAAAATATTCAGAAAATACCAACCGGTATCAATTTATGTACAGAAAAAATATACACTGGCGAATCTAGATGGGTGATATCGAATCCGGACCCCGTCTCCTCCCTGAGGTTTCAGATATACTAAAAAAAAGGTGTCTTATGCGGTAGAAACAATGAACACTACATGGGGCAGCATCCCCGTTGAATTTGTTTTAAACTATCATAGTTTAAATCAGTACCCATTCCAATGTAACCGAAGACCAAAAGCATCCAAAACTAGTCTGATTAAATAAGGCGCGAATGGACAGCTTTTTTATTATTTAAATATCCGATCTGTACATAAGACGTAAAATAAAATTACTTTAAAAGCTCCTTAGAGACGTGCAATATGTCGCACTACATCCAAAACATACACTTTGAGATTTTTTCAATATTTAAAATTTCGCATTAGAACTCCCACATGACTAAAGGCATTGGAGATGGTATCGATATAGATAAGCTTTTACATTTGAAAAGATATAGAACACCATTTCACGACACAGTAAAGGAGGTCTATACATCGTCTCCACCATCACAATCATCATAAGTAGTAATAGCAGCAGCAGCAGCAGCAGCACCAGCAGCACCAGCAGCGGCAACAAAAACCCATGAAGGCAACATTACCACCATCACCAACAGCAGTTATAACACAAAATGACAGCATCTACATCATCAAGAATAGAAATAACATAAAGAACAACGAAAGCAACATTAACATCATCAGCAACAATAGTTATAACAAAAAAAAAACAACAACATCATCAATAGCAATAACAACATAAAGAACAACAGTATTAACAACAGTAGCAAAATCAACGTTGTGAAGCTTTGATTTGATTGGATAACTGTATCGTTAATTAATAGTGTGTGCCACGAATGAAACATCCAATCAGCATCAAGGTCTACACACAAATCACAGTGATCGTGACATGCCAAGCGGTTGCCACTTTACCCTACTTGTTTTGTTTGATTATTTCCCCTGTGGCGACACTCACACAAAGTAATGCATTTTTATCATGTAATACATATATCGGGAAATGAAACATGAAGTTATTTTCATAAATAAAACCCGACAAAGTGTAGTAATAAACACTGAAGCAACTGTCTCGATGACCTCATAAAGCTTGACATTTGAAAACACATATATTCATTTGTTGCACAATTCAAAAGTTTTCCCCATAATTTGATAAAGTCAATATGTTCGTGTTGGTTAAAGATGGAGTGATACATTTAAATGTCATTTTATCTGCATTCCAAGGACACACGACAATGGCATTTGTCTGCATTTAAGGGATAGACACAATGTTGATGCTTTTTGCATTAAATGTTTACACACAATGTCGTTATTTGCATTAAAGGGACACACACAATGTTGATGTTTTTGTATTAAAGATGTACGTACAATGTTGTTGTTTTTTGGCATTAAAGGGACACATGCAATGTTGTTCTCTGCACTAAAGGGACACACACAATACTTTTTTTTGGCTTACAAGCACTGGAACAATGTCATTTGTCTGCATTAAAGGGACACACATAATGTGTCTTTTTTGCATTAAAGGTTTACACAAAATGTTGTAATTTTTTTTGCATTAAAGGGACACACACAATGTTGATGTTTTTGCATTAAATGTTTACACACAACGTTTTTTTTACATTAAATGTTTGCATACAATGTTGTTCTCTGCACTAAAGGGACACACACAATGCTTTTTTGGCTTAAAAGGACAGGCACAATGTTTTTTGCATTAAAGATTTACACACAATGTTGTTTTTTTGCATGAAAGGGACACATGACAATGTTGTTGTCGGTAAAAAAGGGGCACAAGGCAATTAACTTTTCGCAAAAAATAGACACACGGCAATGTTGTTGTCTGTATAAAAAAGACACACGACAGTGTTGTTATTTACATTAAAGGGATACACGGCAATGTTGTTGTCTGTATAAAAGAGACATGAGACAGTACTGTTTTCTACATTAAAGGGACACACAGCAATGTTGTCTGTATAAAAGAGACACACGGCAGTGTTGTTTTTAACATTAAAGGGACACATAACAATGTTGATGTCTGTATTAAAGAGACATACGACAGTGTTGTTTTCTACATTAAAGGGACACATGACAATGTTGTTGACTGTATTATAGAGACACACGACAGTGTTGTTTTCTACATTAAAGGGACACACGACAATAGTGTTGTCTGTATTAAAGAGACACACGACAAGGTTGTTTTCTACATTAAAAGAACACATGACAGTGTTGTTATCTACATTAAAGGGACACACGGCAGTGTTGTTTTCTACATTAAAGGAACAAACGGCAATGTTGTCTGTATTGAAAGGACACATGACAGTGTTGTTTTCTATATTTAAGGAACACACGACAGTGTTGCTTTCTACATTAAAGCAACACACGAAAATCTTGTTTTCTACATTAAAAGGACACACGGCAGTGTTGTTTTCTACATTAAAGGAACAAACGGCAATGTTATCTGTATTTAAGAGACACATGACAGTGTTGTTTTCAATATTAAAGGAACACGCGACAGCGTTGCTTTCTACATTAAAGCAACACACGAAAATTTTGTTTTCTACATTAAAGGGACACACGGCAGGGTTGTTTTCTACATTTAAGGAACACACGACAGTGTTGTTTTCTGCATTAAAAGAACACAAAACAGTGTTATTGTCTGTATTAAAGAGACACATGACAGTGTGGTTTTATACATTAAAAAAATACACGACAATGTTGTCTGTATTGAAGAGACACACGATAGTGTTGTTATCTACATTAAAGGGACACAAGACAATGCCGTTGTCTGTATTAAAGAAACGCACGACAATGTTTTTTTCTACATTAAACGGACACACGGCAATAGTGTTGTCTACATTAAAGGAACACACGCTATTCTTGTTTTCCACATTAAAGGGACATATGACAGTGTTGTTATCTACAGTAAAGGGACACAAGACAATGCTGTTGTCTATATTAAATAAACACACGACAGTGTTGTTTCTACATTAAACGGACAAACGGCAATATTGCTGTCTACATTAAAGGAACACACGATAGTGTTGTTTTCTACATTAAATGGATATATGACAGTGTTGTTTTCTACATTAAAGGTACACACGACAATGTTGTTGTCTGTATTAAAGAGACACACGGCAGTGTTGTTTTCTACATTAAAGGAACACATGGCAATGTTGTCTTTATTTAAGAGACACCGGACAGTGTTGTTTTCTACATAAAAGGAATACAAAACAATGTTGTCTGTATTGAAAAGACACACGACAGTGTTGTTATCTACATTAAAGGGACACAAGACAATGCTGTTGTCTGTATTAAAGAAACACACGACAATATTGTTTTCTACATTAAACGGACACACGGCAATATTGCTGTCTACATTAAAGGAACACACGATAGTGTTGTTTTCTACATTAAATGGATATATGACAGTGTTGTTTTCTACATTAAAGGTACACACGACAATGTTGTTGTCTGTATTAAAGAGACACACGGCAGTGTTGTTTTCTACATTAAAGGAACACATGGCAATGTTGTCTTTATTTAAGAGACACCGGACAGTGTTGTTTTCTACATAAAAGGAATACAAAACAATGTTGTCTGTATTGAAAAGACACACGACAGTGTTGTTATCTACATTAAAGGGACACAAGACAATGCTGTTGTCTGTATTAAAGAAACACACGACAATATTGTTTTCTACATTAAACGGACACACGGCAATATTGTTGTCTACATTAAAGGAACACACGATAGTGTTGTTTTCTACATTAGAGGGACATATGACAAGTGCTGTTATCTTCATTAAAGGGACACAAGACAATGCTGTTGTCTGTATTAAATAAACACAAGACAATGTTGTTTTTCTACATTAAAGGAACACAGCGGCAATGTTGTCTGTATCAAAGGGACACACGATAGTGTTATTTTCTATATTAAAGGAACACACGACAGTGTTGTTTTCTACATTAATGGGACACAGGATAGTGTTTTTTTTCATTAAAGGAAAACACGACAATGCTGTTTTCAATATTAAAGGAACACACGACAGTGTTGTTTTCTACTTGAAAGGAACACACGTCAGTATTGTTTTCTACATTAAAGGAACACACGGCAATGTTGTCTGTATTAAAGAGACACATACCAATGTTGTTTTGTACATGAAAAGGGACACACGACAGTGTTGTTTTCTACATTAAACGGACACAAGACAGTGTTGTTTTCTACATGTAAGGGACACACGACAATGTTGTTGTCTGTATTAAAGAGACACACGACAATGTTGTTTTCTACATAAAAGAGACATACGGCAATGTTGTCTGTATTAAAAAGACACACGACTGTGTTGTTGTCTGTTTTAAAGGGGAACACGACAGTGTTGTTTTCTACATTAAAGGAAAACACAACAATGTTGTTTTCAGTATTAAAGAGACACACGACAGTGTTGTTTTTTACAATAAAGTGACATACGGCAATGTTGTCTGTATTAAATTGATACACGACAGTGTTGTTTTCTACATTAAAGGAACACACCACGATGTTGTTTTCTGTATTAAAGGGACACATGACAATGTTGTTCTCTACATTAAAGGAACACAAGACAATGCTGTTGTCTGTATTAAAGGGACACACGGCAATGCTGTTTTCTACATTAAAGGGGCACATGGCAAGGCTTATTTTGCCTTCATTTGATATACCGCAAGGAATGTCTTTGCCAAACATTATTAACGTGTACTATTAAAGAAGGGTCGAGTTAGCAACCATGCACCAACGATCGGACACCCGGCATTGCATAACATCATTATAATTCATTGAACTGTCATTTATGATAAATATCAAGTATGCTACAGGTTTTTTCGACCCAAGCTGGCTAGCTTGACAAAAGATATTTGCTATGTAGTTCAATATATCAAAACACCGACAAACGAAAAATAAACATATGCAAATATTTACCTGTACGTGTTATCTATATCTGCTACGGCAATAAATAAGTTATTAACCATCCCCCACTGTCAACACCCCACACATCCAACTCGAATAATGAAGCACAGCCCAGTACGAACGCGTAGGAGTAAATACACCACAAAAATCAATATCACATCTTCTCTCACATCTATATCGAGAGTTTATCCGAATTGGAGATATGTTCCGCCTTAACCCAACCCTGTCAATCCGATTACATCCAAACACTGGTCAATATTCGCTATTCTATCCTGCTTTTATTACCTCGCACCAGCTAAAAGCATTTAAGCAGACGACACTTCTGTATTTTTTCTCTCTTTGACCAACAAAACAGCTTCATTTCAGGTAACATCAATACGGAACGATTTTTATCGATGTAAATCGATATTGTTAATGTAGTGACAAAAAATTTAGACGCCCAAAGGGTTTTTAAAATGTGTAAAATTCTGCCATTGATGAGGTCAAACTCAGATTGTCAAGATATGTTTACTTTGGAGCCTACCGGAACATCAATTAATTAAATACCATGACAGGAATATGAGGTGAAATTTCAGATAAAATACGATTTTTATTGATTATTTGATGGATCGATATAGCGTAATTTATTTATCCCGATTTTATCACGGCATGTCTAATGTGTCTTTATTGATTTAATCAAGCACTCGTGACACGCGGTATCAGAATATGTTCTAAATACCACATAGACATGACAACAAATGAAAGCAAAGACTTTAAACATTAATGAACTGCCTAGGAAACGGACACATGTTTTCAATCAATGGTCGCTCAGTCAATATTTGTATTTGGGATGACCTATTATTACGTACTGAAGTTGTACACTTCGATATTCAATACGTAAAGCCATAACTTTAGCGAATAGGGACATGCTCGACAGGCAATATTACAAGAGACGAGAAAACAAGGACATTTATAGGAAAACGTCCTTTAAACCACAACCAAAGGTATATGAAGGTACCGATGTGACCACCTTTAACGCTTGATAAATTGTTGTGACAAAGTCCAATCTGCCACGAGGTTCTCAAAAACAAATCTTAAACAAATGTTGTTGTATGGTGTTTAGCGTCGCTTTCAACAATTTTTCAGTCATATAGCGACGGTGTCTACTTGAGACAGTATTCTAAGCGCTGTCACACTGGAGTATCATGCCGCAGACACATGGTATGATACCCCACCCAGTCACATTATACTGACACCGGGCCAACCAGACCTAGAACTCTCCTCTAAATGCTGAGCGTCAAGCGAGGAAGCTTCTAGTACCATTTTAAAAGTCTTTGGTATGACCCGGCCGGGGATTGAACCCACGACCTTCCTCGTGCGAGGTGGACGCTCACGCTTCGGTCCATCTTTAACATAAAACGACACATGACCGGCTCTCCTTGACCCCGGCTCCTACGCGTATGTTGAATGCTTTCAATCACCAAAGTAAAACGAATAACAGCCGACAGAGTGACACGAAGGCTAAGATAGTTTAAGGAAATTTTGATTTGCTTATAATTACAGATCAAAATGTGTTTTAAATTTATAACTTTTTTTTTTAAATTGTTATAGCCAGGATTCCCCGTGGAAAAGAAATATATTTAAGACGATGTATCCATATCATGTACAGCCAGCCGCCGATGTCGTGAGTACGAACATAGCTCTGAACAACACTGGGCCCTATAAGCTCAGTCGGTAGCGCGTCTTACTATCATTCACGGGTCGCGGGGTCGAATCCCCGTTCGGTCATAGACTCCGTGATAAGTAACATACGACAGTGTGTATCATCATTCGTCTCTCACCGCTGATTTAAGTGAAAAAAATATCAGTTACTTGCGGAGATGGGGTGTGCTAAAGTAATGGTTAACCTTCCAGGCTACCAAGAAAAAGTGTTTAGGTAAACGGATCGTCTGTTCGCCCTCAATGGCATAATACCGACGTTAAATGTTCAATCAATCAATCGATCGATCAATCAATCAATCAATCAATCAATCAATCAATCAATCAATCAACTGTCCAACACTTCATGTGAAATGTTCACCAGTTTCTTGTGGAAGCTCCGATTCATCCCACCTCTGGATGTCACACTACATAACCTGTAATGTGCTAAAAATGGCGTTATGCCCATTCGTTCAATGTTGTTATTAGTCATGCTTTTGGTGTGTCACCGAGCCTACCATCATCACATAGCAAATCTTGTGTTCACCATAACTGTACGATTTTTGAGCACATAGCTCCAGAAATCACCGAGGTGCTCCGAATCTTCTTGCGGCTCGTTACAAAGAAGACCCTTTATCACGCGACACACTCGGATATTTAATTACTGCCCTATTTACCCGGATATTGCGTGACAACAATTAAAACTGTTTTTAAAAAAGACAAAACTGAACTTGAATGTTGAGAGAGTTAAAGTGGGTTAGAACAACCGTAGAAACTTGGGTAGAAATTCTACATCAAAGTAGGCTACATACACATTGGCCACTTGCCATTCAGTAAAGATTCCAGGCCTGCGTTCATCACCGTTAAACAGCAAACACGTTTAATACCTGGTTCCCTTAAATTGTTGCGTACTGTGTGCTAACATGAGGTTTAGCCAGGGTCCAGGAAAATGTGTTAGCTAACGTTATCAAACGTTTAACCCAACTGAACGCAGCCCAGACTGGGTTCGGTTCGGTTAAAACGTCTATTTTCTTGGACACTCGACCAACAGACTGGCTCTGATTCAACAAAATAAAGAGTTCTGATACATAGTATATATAATACAGAAATATCCATGGAGAATTTGTTGTGTCATTTGTCCATTCTAACTACATGCCTGGTGGTAACTGGACGTTAGTATAGATGATGTTAAAGGTAGCGAGACTGATTTTTGTGGGGCGGGGGAGAGGGTTGAGGTGGTGGGTTGTACTATTATCTATATAGCAAATCAAGTCTTTGACTAAGTACCCTCTGAAAAGTAACGATTTTTTTCAACGCATATATGATGCGAACTTGTTACGATATATATAATCCACGATATATTTCATATGTAGTCGTTTCGATAACAAATAGCAGGAGCAGTCTAAACCAGACAGGGACGTAGTAGGCCTAAGTTGGTTGTGTAGGCACGGGCAGCGTAGAGGGTCTGGGGTCATATTTACAGCTATTACTCATGTGCAATATGATGATTGAATATAAATTCACACACACGTTTTTACAGCATCACCAAACACAAGAAATGCAGCCCCTCGCCTTATTCAACCCTTAGACGTATACCTCATTCACTTTAAATTGCATTTTTTTTGCGTTTTTATTTTTTTTATTTGTCGGAGAAAGGTGAAGGCCCTTTAGGCAACTACACTTCTGTCAGACCACCAATAGTGAGACACACGCACAGAATGAATGATATCAGAAACAAAACAAAATAATTCTCTTATATGCAGAACGAACCATTAACCGTTACAAGAATGCAACTTGAAGCACTAGTGAATAAAAAACATCACTTTTCTTACCTGTAAAATATTCCCCGTGTTAATTATACCATCACCGGCTGTCGTCTGACACAGCTGTTCCCAAACGGTAATTTGGGATTGATCCAAAAGCTGCACAGAATCTGAAACATATATGTTAGAAGATGCAATAAATTAAATGAAATCAATATTTCTAAAACTGCAGCAACAATATGGAGGCCAAGCCAAACAACAATATTGGATAAGTAACTGGGCAAACAAGTTGTCGTCTGCCGCATCTCACTCAATATCTTTAATTTCAGTTTTATGAAAGTAGTCATGTATCCTCTGTTGTAATAAATGACCCCCACTATCATTATACAAGTTTATTACACGGTAACTGAATGTATGCCTACAGAACAGAATTATTGCACACCTAGTAAAAATGGCGATGTAAAGTTTAATATTGTTTGATACAGATGATAATTTCAAAACCGTTTATATAATCATCCTTATGTATATCACACACTCACTCTCAAAATAAAATCATTTGATGTTGTTATTATTTGTGTATACGTTTTATATCCAAATGTCGTCTGCTCTGTGTTCACCAGCGTGTTGCGCATTGATATTTATAAGAACGCATATATTAGTCAGTTTTTTTTTATATTTATGGTTTTGCACTATCTGCGTCACAATCATAGATAAAAATTATATACCTATATCAAATGTTATATTCCCATATCAGCGATTTTTTTAACTCCACACTACGCGCTGAATATAAATCAATCCACCCACACCTGTACTACGCCGGGCGTTTCCCGAAATGAGACGAATGACTGTAAACAACACAGGTAACGCGTTACCTAAGCCGTATATCGAGGTAATAATGCAACTGGGTCAAATGTTTGAACGGGGAAATATAAAATTGCACACAAGGAGAATCTCAATTTTATGCAGTAAAATTTAAGTAAATGGTCATTCGATGGTCGTAGTAAAATGATGGTTGGTGGCCGGTGAGCGTATGACGCTTGAGTAAGCTCGTGTGTAAATACTGACACATTCCGCACATAGTTGAATGTTTATATGCGTGTGCGTGTGTTATGCTGGTAACATTTAACGCTATTAGACCATACGGTTACTTGAAATGGCTTTGAATTTCAGATAGCACACAATTGTCCAGGAAATATCAAGTATTCATTTCAAATCATTAAACAACGGGGTGATCCGATTACTACTTCTAGCCATACCAGAAACAATGACTACACAGTTTCGTTTTTTGCTTACTGCAGTTAAAATACCATGTAAACATGTATATGGATGTATGTATGTGTTCATGTAATATTGTTGTATACATCAACGAAGATGAAACATTCACGCCACGATGAGAATGCATAACGAGTGACTGTAGCAGTTTTCGTTTATGCATTCAAGCGGTGTAGTTAACGAAATATCAGAATTATTTTGATGATTTTTCCCACTGGGCTTTTCTTATTAACATTAATATGTTTTGTGGGTGTGCCGGCAGTGTGCCAAATCATGATCATAACTCTACGTGCATATGGGTAAACTTCTTTGAATTATTCATGTGAATAGTCAGTCAGTGATAACTTTTTATAGAAAAATCCATACTAACTTTATAAATGCAGTTTTGAAAAGATAATTCATACCAGTTCATGTATATACATGGTAAGATTTTGTAAATTATCTTAATTTTCAGAATCATTTCTTGAGCTTGATAGAACCACAAATGGACGAAAGTGTCCACCATACTCACATCCCTGGAGGATTTGTAGAAAATTTATCAAATTATATTTTAGATAGTACATTATTATTAAACTTACAATTATACGCCTGTTGAGTGAACTTCATTAATACTTTATCATATTTAATCTAACATCGGAAATGTATAATACACGTGTGTATCAAAACGGGTTTCATTTGGATAAAAATATGCGTGTGAGAATGAGATTGAGCGGATGTTATGTGTGTGTGTGTGTGTGTGTGTGTGTGTGTGTGTGTGTGTGTGTGAGAGAGAGAGAGAGAGAGAGAGAGAGAGAGAGAGAGAGAGTGGTGGTGCAGGAAGCGGACGACCATGAGAAACCCAACCAGGAAGAATGGCAGGTAAGTAGATAATGCTTTGAAATACCCTACAAATTTTATCAGATATACTCTATAAGCCATTATCTAATCCAGGAAGAAGGAAGAACCTACGAACAATGACTTGTGATACACGGGTATTTTCACCGTGCTGTAAATTCACGTCTTCTGCAACACTTAATGCGTAATATGGTAGCAAAAAAATCACAATGTCATAATTAAGCCAACAAGTATGTTCCTAATTATTCTACCAATACATGACAATGCTTTGATCTTAAAGACCCACTTTCCGATCCATAGGATCGGGTGAATTTGATACTCCAGAGAGGTGTGTGTATATTTGACAGACAGCAGTACTGTGTTAAAAATAGAACTAGCACAGCTAGATGTAAACAGAGAGCCACAGTTATATACCACTGCCTTATAATAAACACATTCTGGTGTTTTATATCTTTTTTACACTATTAAAGTATAGAAAGACAGATTTATTCGTGATTATATATGTCATGAAATACAAACAATTATCACAGACAAATATCACAAAAATACAAATATTAAATCACAGTATTAAATATAGTACATTACTGTTACACTTAGGTACATAAAATATCTATAAAAAAAGTAATAACTGCTTGTTCTGTACATTTCATCTGCTCAATGAGTTGCACTTTTACTTCTTTTTTAAAAGCAATTTTGTTTTTCACTTTTTTTATGTGTCTTGGAAAACTGTTCCAGTCCCGAATAGCTTGGTAAAAGAAGGTATTTGACAAAACTATCTACCTGAGGTACATGAAAACTTCCAAAACTATGATGACTATTATAAGAATGCTTCTGAGACTTTTAAAGAAGTTCTACAACCATAACCATAAGTGAATCTGACAACTGAGTAATTTGTAATCTATTTCGCAACTGTTTTGAGATGTCACTGTACCAGGATGAGGATGCATAATCTAAATGACGTTGTATTAAAGATTTGCAGTAGATGTGGCAGAATGGTCAATATCCAAAACACTTCCAAGATACCTAACAGATCTTTGAGACTCTATAGTGTGTCCATTACAATGTACATTGAATCTTTCAACACTCGCTAACTCATTCTTAGAACCAAATACTATGCATTCAATTTTACCAAGATGCAACGATAATTTGTTGTCAACTAAACATTTACTACAATTTTTCTAAGTACATTTTGTCCCATTAGTGCAATAGGTACCAAGTGTATATGTAACAAGAAGGCATTTGGTATCTTATTGCACTAATGGGGCAATTTCTAATAACATCTGTATAAAATTAAACCAAAAATGTCTAATTATACAGACTCATTGAAATCAGATGCTATTTTCTTAATGTATGCAGCGTAAGCAATTATCTATTCAAAACATGTCTCTACATAGTTCATCCATAATTCTTTTGTCCAGTTGCGTGTTTTTTTCTTTAAAACTTTATATACTTTATTTTTTCGCGTGCAAGCATCTCCACAAGTTCTTACTGATGTTGTCTGTCTATTTACAGTTTCATTCCAATCTAATATCGCCAGGTGAGTTCGAAAAAGGTATGATTCGTCTGAAAAGTTTATTCGTTTGTCATGAAATTGTAATAAAGCATTATTAAAACTTTCAACATAAAATGTGTCCATACAATATATATAATCCTCTGCATTTTTGTAGACTTGTAATTTTTTTAATGCGTCATTTAAAAGTTGTTCAGCCTTTGGATCTGAAATATGGTATTTACTTCCTTCGTAATTAAAATCAGTTTTGCATCTTGATGTTGCATGACAGTGTTGGTGGTTGTGTTTGTAGTGCTCTGTAATGTTCATTATACTGCTTCTAAGACATTCTGCATTTTCATCACAATTTTTCATGCACCGGTAAATATGTGTTTTGATGCTTGCTGCTTTATCAGACAACTGGACATGCCATGTTGATCCTTCTTTATACTTTGGACCGGAGCACACAGATTTGATCTCTTTTGTAATGTTTTTAGCTGCATGCCAAGTATCATTGGTTGAAATTGTTTCGTTTCTTTCAGTTCTGATAAATTTATTAACACTAGCATTCCTGTCATGACAATGTAGTTTTATTTTAAGCCCACTATCTCCATAAGTATCAAAGAATTCATACATTTTTTTAGTTCCAATTAGTTCATGTTTTTGACTGGATGAACTGTCTTTTTTTGTGATGTGTTCATTTCGAATCACTTTGTGTGTATTTGCACCTATGCAAATGACATCAGTATGGTAGGAATTTTTTCGAGTTCCATGGCGGGCATCAGTCAGTTTATTAATTTCTGTTATATCTGTGGTCAACTCAAGTTCTGACTGAATGGCAAAGTTGCATGAATCTTGACACACTTCTGATACCACACTCTTGTATCCTCGAAACATTTCGCCAATGTAGGTATCATGTAAACTACCAATCTGTGATGCTTCACAAAACCTCTGAAATTGATTTGGTAACATACCGGATACAAAGTAACCATGTAAAAGGCGTTGATTACCAAGAATTTTTTTCCCAAGGTAGGGAGTGCTTGTCCATGATATCTCATGGTTATTTAAACACTTTGTCTTGAGTATAGCTACATGACCTTTATACACAATAGATGTAGTAGACAGATGTTCCCCACAAATTTGATCATGATGCATTAATTTCTTTATCATATTTTCAATAGATGATAAACATGTCACAAATAATTGTTCTTCATGGTCATCCAAAGAACTGTTGATGCATGTAAAACCACTGTCTTGGAACCTGATGACAGTGGTGTCATCTGCACACATCCTTTCATGCACGCTGTCAGTTACATTGACATTATTTCTTACATAAGAATTAAGAACTTCTTTCAGCATTCGTTTAGAAGAAACAGTATTTGGATTTCCTTCCCCTAAAAATGTTTTAATTTCTGTAGCTAAACCCAATATTTCCTGTTTTTTCCATTTCATTTTCACACTGGAACGATATATTCCCTTGCACTGCACGTGGTTTTTCTTTTCTTTTATTGTTTCTCCTTTTAACCGATTCTGTCTTGTCTTTATGATATTTTCTCTTCTGACCAGTATTTACTGATAATTCCATTGTTAAATTATTGCTAGAGTGATTCAGAAAGTGTAACGTACATCTGTAACTGACACAGACTTAGAGAGAGTATGGTAAAACAATGCAGCAAAATGGAATTCCATTGTAATTGATACATACATTTTGATCCTGGGGTCAGTATCACACAGGCATGATCCCATTTTATAATAAGGGACTGCAGGTTCATTAATTTATTTTAATCTGGAAATAACACCAGATTTATTAGCATTTGTACTTGTTTCTATATATCATTAATTATGTTGAAATTAACAAAAACATATGAATACCATGTTTATTTCATTTTATAAATAATTCAAGTATTTTAATTATTTTTTTAAAAAAGGAATCAAAGGTATACTACCCCTTCTAAAAGCAAGTGTTTTTAATAATTTGGTTTCACCCATATGAGTCATTTTCCACATTCTGGAGGGAAATACTTATCACAACAAAATCATTAACAAAAATGAGTGAACAGAAAATTATTTTGTCACTTTTAGTGACAGAAGATCAAAAACTAGCAATTGAAGCATTTTTTAATCATTCAAACTGGGACTTTATGGAAGTAAAATCAAATGAAAATCAACATTTTGATGAGCAGAATATTAGAAATTATGATATGATGGCGGATAAACAACTGGAATTTAATGATACTGATATATCTAATGGTCAGTGGATGGACATGTTGTAAATGAGGAAGATGTTGAAACTGATAATGAATCAAACTGTGAAAGTGATAGGTGTAACGAATGCCTTTGTTCACCTTGTGTGACAACAAATGAACAATCGTGGTTGGGACCAATGTCAAGGCCACACTTGAAAAACAGAAATTGCAGGAGAATAAGATACAAAAAGTTTTGGGCTATGTTAGTACGGCGAAATGCATGGAGGGAGAACAAATATTTAGCTAAGAAAGCTAGTATGATGAAGAGATCAGGTGTAGATGTACATATTGTGAGAATTCAAAGAGAGATAATGCCAAAATGTGTAATCGATTTAGTGAGGGGACGCTATCCAAATCCTCCAGGGGTACCATACTCGGGACATTGCTGGTGAAAGCATTATTTTAATATACATTCTGATGGCTAAATTCAATTTTGAGATCAGCTACATATCTCGTGATAAAAATATAAATATACAGATACTGTTAAAAAAAATAAACAAATAACAAAAAATTGACATACTAAGTAATCTAATTGAATGAAGACATCCAGATAATATTGTGTGTATTACTATACTAGTGCATACAAGTATGGATATATTAAAAGAAAATTATTTTAAAAGACTGGTAAGTCAATGCATGGTTTGTAGTTTGCATTCCTATTTTTGCATAGTACATTGTAGTGCATGCTTCTTTGTTTGTAAACAATGGTCACCTGACAACTCATGAATAAAATGCTCCTCCTTAAAAATTCAAATTTAACTGTTACTGCCTTTAGATTAAATATAATAAGTAACAAATTATTTCATGTTTTATTCTGAAAATTTCAGGAATCATCAGTAATATCAAGACCATGTTACATGACAAATTTCAAATTTTTAAGATCACTAAATTATTTTAAATTTGAAAAATACTCTCCCTGACCTGAATGTGATTTGAAAAGTAAGGGAAAACACTCCCACCACCATTACCTCCCTTTTATACCCAAGGTGGGTCTTTAACTGTGTGTTGTGTTAAATGTATAATAATTGTGGATCTGGTGGCGCCGTTTTTGCAGCTTTGTTGTTTTTTGTTTTATGATGTTTGATGTCGCTTTCCGCAATTTCCAGTCATATCATGACGGTGTCTGCTTGAGTGTTATAAGCTCTGTCACGCTGAAATACCATGTCGCAGACACGTGTTAAAATACCGCAACCAGTCACGTTATACTGACACCGGGTCGACCAGACCTAGAACTATCCTTGAATGCTGAGGTTCAAGAGGCGAAGCTTCTGGTACCATTTTCAAGACTCTGGTATGACCCGGTCGGGGATCGAACCCACAGCCTTCCGCATGTAAGACAGACGCTTTACCACTAGACCACCGCTACGGGTTTTCAGAAGTTTTTATCAGTAGAATGATCAATCCAGTTATTTGTATAGATAAACGCCTAGGGCGCTGCCTGTAGACTGTGATAATACAATAAACTTATTTTTTGCATCGATTGCGAAACAAGTTCTTACAACTTAGACAAAGCACGTCCGAAGTCTTCCTGGGTAGAACCAGTACTAATCATATATGGATAAAGCGTCTTGCTAAAGAAAATCACACATAGCCGTGGCGGAAGATCGAACCTTCGACCCCCGATCTCGGGTCCGATGGTCTATCACTGGACCACGCCCTTCACGCTGCGAAACTGACATCACTGATTCTATGTTGGAAAATAACACACCTGTTTTATTTATGCTGTTGTTGTTGCTGTATGGTGTCAAGCGTCTAGTGACATTTTCACTCATATCGCAGCAATATGTGTTAACTTGAGAAAGTATTCTAAAAGCTGCCACACTGTAGTCACATGTCGCAGACACATGGTATCGAACCGACGACCTTTCCGTATGCGAGGCGGACACTCTACCACTAGTATAGACCACATTTTTATGCTCAAATATGCCATATTGCTGTTCAAAATGACAACTGTGCAAGACACACCATTTGTTAGACTTACGTTCTTAGTACATTGTTTCGTAAGCAATATGTTTACTCTAACGGCAGACCGGTCTCAAAGTCTAGTGGCAATGTTTAACGATTCCACTGTCGCCATAATTATGTTTACCATCAAACTTTCGTATTAGACCCACATGGTGGGGATAATTTGTAAAATTTAACACAATTTGTATTTTCTACTTGTCAGTTACATTAATCTAGTACTTAAGCATGCGGAAGTAATGCATACACAGAGATTAGTGTTTTGTTTACAATTTCGAGTGCACTATCGCATAACATCGACATAGAATTCCCATTTTTTAAAAATTAAAGATAAGCTGCATTTTTCAAATGACTTTTGAAAACATAAATCAACGTAGTGGTAATTTTGAGGCCCTATAGGTAGATTGAATATTACCACTACTACTGCTACTGCTGCTTCTGTTACTGCTACTGCTAATGCTACTACTACTACTACTACTACTACTACTACTATTACTACTACTACTACTTCTATTGCTACTACTACTACTACTACTACTACTACTACTACTGCTACTGCTACTGCTACTGCTACTACTGCTACTGCTACTGCTACTGTTACTGCTACTACTACTACTACTACTGCTACTGCTACTACTACTACTACTTCTACTACTACTACTACTACTACTACTACTACTACTACTACTACTACTACTTCTACTACTACTACTACTACTACTACTACTACTACAACTACTACTACTACTACTACTACTACTACTACTACTACTATACTACTACTACTACTACTACTACTACTACTACTACTATGTATGTCCCAAAAGTAATAGGACGACCCTGTCATTTTTGTATTTAGGGCGTTACATGCAAACCAATGATATCTATGGATAGCTCGACACATCTTCTATTGTCATAAAACATCAAATCAACTTTCAGTCATCATTAAGTTCATGCAAAAGTCACCATAGTAACGCGAGTTTAGAACGTATTTTCAGATCATGTGCGAATGTCGTTGAAATAGTCTACGTTATCGATAAACATTTGAATAGTTTGCGCACTTTCGAAATAACAAGTGCGAATTTGAATATTAAAAAAATTGGACGACGTCACGCCTAGAATGGAAATTTAGAGTTTGGTAAACATGTGTGTTGGGTGTACGATGACCATACAGGATACTCTGAAATTTATTTTGCAGAACTCTTTAACAGAAGGCATATCCTAGATTATTATCTATTGCTGGTACAAACAGGTTTCCAGTGTTGAGACGAAAGTAACTGACCATCAGCGATCTGGACGACTGAAATCTTGTATTGTTTTCCTGGGATTCCAGTCAAATCTTCGTGAAAAGTCCTTTCAG
Source organism: Panopea generosa (assembly GCA_029582155.1). Classification (NCBI taxonomy): domain Eukaryota; kingdom Metazoa; phylum Mollusca; class Bivalvia; order Adapedonta; family Hiatellidae; genus Panopea; species Panopea generosa. Next base: position 46,526,647 of record CM055895.1, read on the forward strand.
TACCTCCGGCCCATGTGCCTGAGTGTACATTCTGTGTAGGATCTATGAGTGATCAAAGTATCGTAACATGTACCAGAAGAGGGTGCAGTACCACAAAAATTGTGTTTTGCACAGCAGTTCATACTTCGAAAAAAAAAGACTTTCATTTGAATGTGAACTTGACGTCGCACAAATAACGTCAAACTCCTCCGTACTTTGTTACATATACATTTTGACTTGTTAAAATTAATGTTAAATGATGGAGTACGATATTGCAATTTCGCATGCTTATAGATTAAATATGGAAATTTATTCATGCCAAATTTTGTTTGGATTAAAGCATTAAAAGGCATATTTCTAAATGCGTCCTATTACTTTTGGAACATACCTCGTACTACTACTACTTCTGTACTACTACTACTACTAATAATTATAATAATAATCATTATTTTTTATTTAGTTATTCATTTAAAAAAACAGCTCTTTCTTTGAACATTGTATATAATTATACTCCCCCACCCCCGCTCTAGACCTCATGTGACCTAAGGCTTCAAATATTTCCTGAGAATACGACGACTGGATGGATCTCATTTGTAAATATATGCCATTGACACAGTCATCATTTCTATAAAAACACAAAATGATAAAATGTTTATAACATTTTTATACTGTTTTAACACCGACTCGGTGAGATGGATCCACGGTCTGTCTGTCGAGTGATGACAAATGTTATAAAATTGCATGGGTGTAAATACAAGTTTTGATATTGATGGCTGTTTACTATTCACGCACCCCTTCAGGCAAACACTTGTCACATTCACGCATATTTAAACGACAATTCAGCATCTGTGATTTAAACGTTATGGCTCATAAATAAATTTGATTAAGGGTTATATAGACGCTCTGGTCTCAGGTAACTGACCTCTCATCACCACAGTCGTGAGTTAGAGTCTGTGCCAACTTGTGAATTCCAGATAAATTAAAAGCAAGCTACACACATGTTTCACCAAGGTTACTGGCTCCATTTTTTTTAAATTTCAACCACCAAATTAATGTTGATCCATCTATTCACCTATTCATAGGTTTGTGAGGGTCGGGGTGGACCATCCCTCCCACAATCCTAACAGATGAGTAAATAACAAATGATATGCATATCTGTAGCAAAAGTCTGATGTATTTACTATTTAGTATGAGATAAATGATACATAGTATTTGGGGTGTATTTTGATGGCAGTGGTGAGAATCAAAAACAGCAAAAAATGGGACAATTGATGGCAACGGCGGGATTCGAATACAGCAAAAATGGAACAATTGATGGCAGCGCCGGGATTCAAATACAGCAAAAATGGGACAATTGATGGCAGCGGTGGGATTCGAATACAGCAAAAATTGGACTATTGATGGCAGTGGTGAGAATCAAATACAGCAAAAATGGGACAATTGATGGCAACGGCGGGATTCAAATACAGCAAAAATGTGACAATTGACGGCAGTGGTGGAATATGAAACTAGCAAAAATTGAACAATAATGACAGATGTGGGATTCGAACCCAGCAAAAATGGAATAATTGACTGCAGCGGTTGGATTTGAACCTAGCAAATATCGGAATAATTGATGGTAGCGGTGGGATTCGGACCAGACAAAAACGAACAATTGATGGCAGCGGTGGGATTCAAATACAGCAAAAAAGGAACAGTTGATGGCAGCGTCGGGATTCAAATACAGTAAAAATGGAACAATTGATTGCAGCGTCGGGATTCAAATACAGCAAAAACCGGAACAATTAATGACAGCGGTGGAATTCGAGCTTAGCAAATATTGAGCAATTGATGGCATTCCATGTGTGTTAAAACTATCCAGACAAAAACGATTTCATACAAAGTGTTGAATTGTTGTTACAACATGCAAACAAAGACATTGACAAAAGACATTGACAAACAGTCTCATATTTTAATGTTTAATATATGCGGAGGTATTGAAAACTAAAGCAATCTGACATATTTTTGCATATTTAAAAAATATCAAACGACATTCTCAACTATGTACATAGTAAACTATCTAGTATAATTTAGTGTCTGTCAAAAACTAATTATGACCTATGTTTTTATAAATAACTAAGTGGGCGAGTTAGTAATGAGAAAAAACGAATGAATGTTTCATTTGTTCGGTGATGATTCAATGGACGATTTATTATACGTGTCTCTACAAGACAACTAGTAGTTTGTGCTCCCGGGACACTGTATCTTGCTATGCTAGATTAACTTTTGTACACGCCCTGTATCGGTCCGGTCAGTAATTCAGTATTGTATTATACGCAGTTAGGTGTTGCTTTCAACGGTGTTTCCATTACGACTACGCGAGACATCATGATTCAATTGAGACTCATGAGACTGTGTCCTTTATATTGTCCTCTTGGCATTGATTTCCAAAACAATGAAACTACACGTTTATATCTTTGGTATGATCCGCCGGATTTCGAATACACTGACGAATGTAACGCTATCGAAATAGCCACCGCTATCGAGATAGTATACCGATATCATAATAGTACACCGATATCATGATAGTACACCGATATCATGATAGCACAACGCTATCGTGATATTATACCGCTTTCGTGATAGTATATCGCTATCGTGATAGTATACCGATATCATGATAGTACACCGATATCGTGATATGTACCGCTATCGTGATAGCATATCGCTATCGTGATAGTATACGCTATCGTGATAGTTTACCGCTAGCGTAACAGTATGCCGCTATCTTGATGGTATGCCGCCATCGTGATGGTATGCCACTATCGTGATAGTATGCCGCCATCATAATGGTATGCCGCTATCAAGATAGATTGCTGCCATCGTGATGACATGCCGCTATCGTGATAACTGATGAATGACTATCAGTAAATACGTTTTAAAAAGTTTACCTGTTGACATATAAACATTGTAATTAAGTCTAAATGGCCGCCAGATAATTGATATTTTTAGAATACTTCCATAATTATTGCTTTTAAAATATAGTCAAATATAACTCGATTTAATATACTTTAAAAAATGCCTATGACTACATAACGTCGTTATGTGGTTATATTTTGTGTTTTAGAGTAGTTGGATATGCATATTTGACGTCTTATTATATATAATTATATATTCACTGAGTGTTAATTAAAATCACTACGTTTGATGTTATGTTATTTGTTGTCATATAATGGGGAGTTTCTTGTGGTTGCAATGAATAATGTAATTTGATAGTGTCACAGGGTCTCTTGTTATAAGTTATGATGTTTTTGTCGTTTGACTCGCCTAATTTTATAATTTTACAACAACAACAACAACAATAGAACGAAAATTACAAAAGCAACAACATTATCAGCAACAGCAACAACATACATAGCCAGTAACAACCAGCAACAGCAGCAGCAGCAGCTGCAGCAGCAACAACAACAACATAATTTGCCAGCAACAACCACCACAACAAATAACAAAAAAAAGTCAGTAGCAAGCAGCAGTAATTCCTAGAGCAGAACTGATAACTACTAACATAAACTGTAAATCGCCCGTTATGTGGAGTTATGGATGTTCGATCCCTGACCGCGTCTTTTCATTTTAACCATGATATATTTTATTTTATTATGTATCCTCTTGACAAACATCAAATCAATTAGTCTGCTAACGTTTAAGAACCTTTTAGTGATATAACTTTTGGTTCATTGGGAAGTTAGACTGCCTCCCCGTTATGGACCGTCACAGCCGTGACATACGTGCATTCTTATTGGCCAGTTGCTCCAGCGGAAGTGACATTCAAATTTGGTAAACGTAATGCAATTAATTGCTATGAAAATTTAGACAGGAAAGGAATTCCATGCTTTTTAAAGACTAAATATATATAATAAATTATTAATGTGTATACGTAGCTTCAGTTAGTTTTACGTATGTATGTGTAGAAGCTACGAGTAGTTTATATATGTATGTGTACTAGCAACAAGTAGTTTATATATGTATGTATGCTAGCTACAAGTAGTTTACATATATGTATGTATACTAGCTACAAGTAGTTTATATATGTATGTATACTAGCTACAAGTAGTTTACATATATGCATATATACTAGCTACAAGTAGTTTACATATGTGTGTATACTAGCTACAAGTAGTTTATATATGTATGTGTAGAAGCTACGAGTAGTTTATATATGTATGTGTACTAGCTACAAGTAGTTTATATATGTATGTATGCTAGCTACGAGTAGTTTAAAAATGTATGTATGCTAGCTACGAGTAGTTTACATATATGTATGTATACTAGCTACAAGTAGTTTATATATGTATGTATACTAGCTACAAGTAGTTTACATATATGCATATATACTAGCTACAAGTAGTTTACATATGTGTGTATACTAGCTACAAGTAGTTTATATATGTATGTGTAGAAGCTACGAGTAGTTTATATATGTATGTGTACTAGCTACAAGTAGTTTATATATGTATGTATGCTAGCTACGAGTAGTTTAAAAATGTGTGTATGCTAGATACGAGTAGTTTATATATGTATGTATGCTAACTACGAGTAGTTTATATATGTATGTATGCTAGCTACAAGTAGTTCATATCTGTATGGATGCTAGCTACACGTAGTTTATATATGTATGTATACTAGCTACGAGTACTTTCTATATGTATGCATACTAGCTACAAGTAGTTTCTATATGTATGTATGCTAGCTACGAGTTGTTTCTATATGTATGTATGCTAGCTACGAGTAGTTTCTATATGTATGCATGCTAGCTAAGAGTAGTTAATATATGTATGCATACTAGCTACGAGTAGTTTATATATGTATGTTTGCTAGCTACAAGTAGTCTATATATGTATGCTACTAGCTACAAGTAGTTTCTATGTGTATGTATGCTAGCTACAAGTAGTTTAAATGTGTATGTATGCTAGCTACGAGTAGTTTATATATGTATGTATACTAGCTACGAGTAGTTTCTATATGTATGTATGCTAGCTACGAGTAGTTTCTATGTGTATGTATGCTAGCTACAAGTAGTTTCTATATGTATGTAAACTAGCTACAAGTAGAGTATATATGTATGCTTGCTAGCTACGAGTAGTTTATATATGTATGTATACTAGCTACAAGTAGTTTCTATGTGTATGTATGCTAGCTACGAGTAGTTTATATGTGTATGTATGCTAGCTACGATTAGTTTATATATGTATGTGTACTAGCTACGAGTAGTTTCTATATGTATGTGTACTAGCTACGAGTAGTTTTTATATGTATTTATAATAGCTACCAAGTAGTTTCTATATGTATGTATGCTAGCTACGAATAGTTTCTATATGTATATATGATAGCTACGAGTAGTTTATATATGTATGTATACTAGCTACGAGTAGTTTCTATATGTATGTATACTAGCTACAAGTAGTTTATATATGTATGTATGCTAGCTACAAGTAGTTTATATATGTATGCTAGCTACGAGTAGTTTATATATGTATGTATGCCAGCTACGAGTAGTTTATATATGTATGTATGCCAGCTACAAGTAGTTTCTATATGTATGTATACTAGTTACGAGTAGTTTATATATGTATGTATGCTAGCTACGAGTAGTTGCTATATGTATGTATGCTAGCTACGAGTACTTTCTATATGTAGGTATACTAGCTACAAGTAGTTTATATATGTATGTTAACTAGCTACAAGTAGTTTATATATGTATGTATTCTAGCTACAAGTAGTTTATATATGTATGTATACTAGTTACGAGTAGTTTCTATATGTATGTATGCTAGCTACGAGTACTTTCTATATGTATGTATACTAGCTACAAGTAGTTTATATATGTATGTTTACTAGCTACGAGTAGTTTCTATATGTATGCATACTAGCTACAAGTAGTTTATATATGTATGTTTACTAGCTACGAGTAGTTTTCTATATGTATGCATACTAGCTACGAGTAGTTTCTATATGTATGTATGCTAGCTACGAGTAGTTTATATATGTATGTATACAAGCTACGAGTAGTTTATATATATGTGCATACTAGCTATGAGTTGTTTCTATATATATGTATACTAGCTATGAGTAGTAAGTAAATATAAGAAGTTATTAGTTATAAGTACGCTTGTATGTATAGGTGACATCCGTAGCTTATGCTACACCTAACTGACATAAAACAAAGTAGTCCACAACACACGCTTTTGTTTGATTTGATGCATATACAAAACACATGAAGAAAATATAAAATTCTACTAATAAAATGTAGTTCTTTTCGTGTATTATCATTTTGGCGGTGATTAAAACTGCAAAACTTGATCACGCCGACATGAGCAGAGCTGTGTACTTAGCATAAAGCCCGGCTTAAGCTCACAGTTCCACATTTACCAAAGTGATTGGTCAGAAATGATGAAATGAACGAGCGATCATTCCACTGCTTGCTGGGGCTAACTTATGTTGTAGACTATAAATATGCCGATTTCAGACATTATACACTAGTTTGTATCTCAGCAAGACATGCCAAATGACAGTCAGTAGGCCTAATATTGGCATCATTCAAAGGTAGTTCTTTTCCCGCTTAATGGATGTAGCAGAATTTAAAAAAATCTAACAACAGACATTCCCGAAGAGAACGATGAACATTGTTATGGTTTATATAATTAGAACTACACTCAAGATATATGGAAACGCAACACATGAATATATATATATAAAAACGCAACGCAGGGAGAGCTATGAAAACGTAACACAGGAAGAAATGTGAAAAAGCAACACAAGAAGAGATGTAAAAACGCAACGCAGGAAGAGATATGAAAACGCAACACAGGGTTTAGAGAGGTTTTATTTGGAAATTACATCTCAAATAGACAACCAGTAATATTAACAGACATTATCACTTTACGGTATGGGTATGCTTAATAGGTTACGTTTTCATATCACAATCTGTGTTGCGTTGTCATATTTTTCCTCTGTTGCGTTTTAATATATATAAAAAAAATTACATGTTCTTTGCGCTTTAGTAAAATCAAGATTAGCGTGGCACAATTCTATAATGACAAATCAATATGCACGGTTTGCACGCGATTCGCGTGATGTTATGTGTGCATTTTTAGATGAGAAATACAGATACTCTATTGCATTTACAGAGAGGCAACCTTGTTCCAAAATATGTGAAAGTTATTAGATATGATATTTACTCCAGAATAGCTGTCCTTTTTTGGATAACACTCCACAACAACAAACGTGAACGTAGTAAATATTTGATATGGTGTAGTGTGGGAAACATATTTTACTAGGACGTCAATCCCTTGTGGAATATAACCATTCTATGAAAAATGTTTTATTGATATTTGCATTTTCATAGAGATGAAGGTGCTGTAGTATGATCAGTGACGTTTAGATAGTAGTTAGTGTTTACTGTTCCTGTATATAAAACACATTCATCGTCATGGCCGGAGTCATGGAAATAGCTCTCCCGGACATATGTCCAAGCGAGTTAACAAAACACATACAAATACAAGATCGGTATCGTGTGCTGCCATCGGTAGAATGTGCACTTTGGTTATACATTAAATGGTATTAATCAGGAATTTTCAAAATCTTAAAATCGAATAAAACAATTTTCCCCAATATATCATGCCTATATATAATCACTGACACCGTATTGTCAAATAATATCTATTTAAACATGCCAAAATAATACTGATATTAAAAAGAGAGTTCCCAACATAGGCTACGCATATTTGATGAGTCACGTGATTTCAGTTTTATTTAAATTTGATCCGTTATACAGGTTTATAAGCAGTAAAAATTGCTTTATCTTAGAAAGAGTCCAAATGACGATGCGAATGTCGTCATTCAGTATTTATGTACTGTCTATTTTCAGAATGAGGATTTCGTTTTATATTTACCACTAAAATCTAAATATATGTGTTTTAGTGGATTTGGCATACCAAACCATTCGGATTTAATTCATTAATGATAACAAGGATTTTACTATCTATATATGTCATTGATGATACTCAGATACTTTTTATCCATTAAGTTAACAATTATTTTATGTTTAAGACGTTTATAGCTTTTTTTCTGATATACTCCCTTTAAACACAGGTTGTCAATTTACTTCATAATCAACAAAATAAGAAAAACACATTACTTATTAAAACATAGATTACGCAGCTTTAAAGTTGTATTTTTTTATTATACGTTTTTGTTCCATTTCAGTAAGTATCAAGCTTTGTAAAATTAACACGCATCCGCCCTGTGTGAGTGGGTGGTTGTTACGTACACACATATATTGCATTGTTCAGAAGTGTAATAAACACTTCCCCCGGCATCTGTATATACTTGACGTGACCTATCAAGTTTAAGTAATACTGTAGGATTAGGAAACGATGGTAACCTTAATACTATATCAACACAACTGTTTTTGCCCTCAAGTGTTACACATTTTCATTAACATATTGACAACTTTATGTAAGGTTTATACAAAACGCATGAACCACGCACACGACGTAGCTTTAAGACTAAATTGGCTTTTTATTTATAATAATTTAGTAGATAAACCTCCACGTACCAGCACTGATAGGCAAATATTTACTTTACTTAATTCAACATTCCTGATGATGCCACGCCCATTTTTATTGACAGCAAAATAAATTTACCTAATACCAGCAAGCAGACATAAGCTTAGGCTAGTAAGAAGTAGTATGCCCGAGACGGTATGTATGCATTAACCTACTTGTGTATTCCAGCTTCTCGTATTTAGATTCATGGCAGATACAACATATTTTATATCTATGTAAAAAACGTTCGCTGTGTACCGTGGTAACAAGCCAACAGCCTCTACAACTGTTTGTATACCATCAACTGCATAAATGCTGCCTTTTTTTCCCAAAAAAAAACAAAAACATAAACGAGAAAACGTGAAATATAACATAATATGTATGTAAAATAAAATATTTTCAGCAACTCACCTGTGCAGTGTCCGTGTGTATACCCAATCGAACCAGTTACAAATCAGGTTTTGACTACTGACACACAAATATTAGTTTCCCATCCACGTAACGCTACAAAAGTGATTATTCACGCCAGATACATCCTTCGCCCATCACTAGGTAGGATAAATATTGATAGGTGTACGGTAAATACTCCTTTTCACCTACCTGTGCACGTTTATGTACAATAGAGCTCGCCGGTCTGTACAGCCTAGCGGTGTATTTATAATATTGTAAATATGAGTAGCGACCTTGAAATATTCTCCACACAATGAATAAAATCAAATGTTGACGATGTAAGTTAGCTGTGGATTATTGCACTGTGCCTTGCTAGTTTATTGTTTATTTCGCACTGAAGTGAGCATGGTTAGTTGACATAAAAGGAAAAGTTAGCTTATACAGTACGAGTGGTTGCAGCACAGATATGGATTAATAAACTAGTGGTTACATACCTAAGTGTACACTGCATAAACCTACAGCAGCGGCAGTGTTGTTTTTTTTTTAATAATTATCCTTAGTTTTTAATTATAACTCCATGATGTATTTGGTATAAAACCATTTCCTCCAAAAATAAAAAATAAACTGTTTCACTCGGTTTAAAAATAGCGCTTTTTTTTGCAATACGCGGTTAACACGGTTGACACTGGCGTAACAAACGGCCGGATTCTGACGATTTAACATGCATTTATTAAACCATGAATTGAGGTTTCAAATAAACTGTCCCATGTTGTTCAATATACGTAGACGATAAACATTATCACCATAGTATATAAGCGAGAGTACATATAAACAAAAAGTTTCCCTCTAGCAACTTATTTATTGTACCATAGCCATAACTGCGTCATCCCGATATTCAGATCAATGTGATAGATGTGTATGCTTAACACCAAAACATCTGTGATGATGGTGTAACAAATAGTTTTAAAGTCGTCTGCAGATCAATGAACATTTCTGAATGATTAACGCATTTCCAGACGTGTATGGCATCCTGCTGTGTAAAATATCGATTAAGGGCGATAACTCCATCGTCAAAACCACGTAGTTTGTTATTTTGGTGCGTACTTATAAATATTTATAAATGCATTGATCAGCATTTAGTTAGCCTTCTTTGTGGATCGCCCCCAAGACGATATTCGGAATTGGAGGCAGCATTAAATATCGGGCTGTCACTGGAAAATTCAAAGTGGTGTTGTACTGAACGGATAGTTGCATCGCGGATGTGCAAACTTAGGTGTGATCCGCTATTGGTTTCCGTTCTTTATTATATAGAAAATAAAAAAGTTTGTATGCTTGACATTCACAGAGAGACTCAAATGAAAGAAGTAAAACTTACATTTTATATTTTGCCAACCTCCACATTAGCAAAATACGAAGAGAAAAGTAGGGACCATGTATTGTCCAAAATATTTTTTCTGTTCAGTCTGTACAATTGTTAACAAATTAAAGAGGACTTTCGAAATCTTGTATCCATACCAATTCCCAGGCATCAGTTATATCCTTTTTTCTAAATTCACAATTCAAACATGACAATGCTTTCAAAAACACATCAATACTGTTATAAAAAAGTTCAATATCATTAACATAAGGATTTTAAATAAGAAGAAACAAGGATAATTCATGTCCGCCATTATGTGACTACCCTATGGAAGTATTTCCTGTTTCCAATGGCGTTATAATGCCTTTAACCAACAAACTGATTCAGAACTGTTGCCCAAACAATATGAATATCGACTTATTTTTCAAAATAATCAAACCGTTTGCAATATACTATTGAAATGTATTTATCATTCAATATGGCTTCATACTGTCTTCGATTGAATATGATTGAATATTTAGCGCCATTTTATGCCATCGAGGGCTAACAGACGATCAATTAACCTAACCACTGTTTCCTGTGATCCTGAAAGATTAACCAGTACTCGTGCACACCCTCCACAAGTAACTGATAACTTTCCCACTTGAATCAGCGAGAGACGAATGATGAGACACACTGCCGTATATCAATCATCACGGAGACTGTTGCCAGGCGGGGATTCGGACCCCTAGATTGATTGTCAGACGCGTGATCGCGCCTGGCTTCGAACATGTATGTTTGGCATTATTGATAAGAAATGAGTGTATGTTTGCAAATTAATGGATGTGTATGGTGTGAAGAATGTATAGTGGCAGTTATATAATAATAATTCGAGAACAACCAGACATAAATCGACAGACCAGACTACAGTGAGCGCCAAAGACAAAAGATCATACCATCAACCAACTCAATGGAATTGGTGTCAATTATGACTTATTAATTATGGTTTTACGTGCAACACATCTAGGCTGGAGGGGAAATTTGCATACAAGAACTGATAGTTTTATTTGAATAGGATTCAGTTATTGATTCATGACTACTTACATGTTATATAAAGGACAGACATACACACCCGTTTGATCATGACGATACAGTGAAAGCATATGTATATATATATATATATATATATATATATATATATATATATCATAAAGGGGGATAATTGAAATCACAACAACGGAATTTCAGATGCCCGTTCACAATGTACGATTATTGTGTGGAGATACGTATTTGTGGTCAGCTACCACCATTGAGACGAGCTCTCTGATTGGCTGAAAAAAAGTATAGGGCATGTATCTTTATAGTAAGCTTAATTCTGGTTGGATGAAAATGTTAAACTGGCAAATGATCACAATAAAATATAAGTTTATTATGTTTGTGTCAATAAAAAAATAGAATTATGTTTTTGTGACTGACTCAATTCATTCTATCAAGGAAACTGCATGGAAAGTAAAATTGGTGAAATTTACTTTTTTTCATGCTGAAAGTGGAGGTACCCAACTTCAGGGGGCAAAAAGTGGTAAAAAGTGGTACTTATGACCCCATCTTGAAGACATTCTAATTTGAGTCTAGGACAGCACTTTAACATGATCTAGGACTTTTTGGTCCGCGGATGATAGAAATAGTGAAAATTAGGTCAAACGTTATAATGTAAGTCTATGGAGTAGCTGACCTTGTGAGCAGTCAGACATACATCTTCAGACAAGACTGCGGCGAACATATTTTAAAAGGCTTTAAAGCTGATGAGTACAAGCTACATTCTACACTTATGTGACAGAGTGTTATATACATGTAATATATGTGAACGCTGTGGTTTGTTTCAATTGCATTTTCCTGCCACTTAATTATTAAATTCATATGGATAACCAAATTGTTGACCTTTCCGTGAGGTCAGGTTGACATATATTTTGGAAAATATTATGTCATTTGCAAAACAATAAAAAATAATTTAAACGATTAATCTTCCATGAGGCCTTCATATTATACACTATTTACATCAATACGCTTAATAACACAGTCATGTGAAAAAAATAATAATAACAGCTTATGAAGTTATTTATTCTTCGATTTTATGAATCATAAATGTATATTTGATAATGCAATACTAACAGTTGTATATCAAAGAACTAATTGTTATGAACGTTTGGTCTGCAAGTTATTCAACGCCTCGTAAATACAAAGTTTTAGTGGTTCACTAAAATTGCTTTCTTTACCTTTATTGGAAGGTTATTCCATTTTTTATCGCTAGTATATAAAAGAGTTTCTAAATAATTCATGATTTGATCAGGGAATATATACATGTAGGTTAGATGAAATTTGTAATTTTCTTGAATTGTTATCAGTATGCAGAAGCCGGGCCCGATTAGCTCAATCGGTTACGCGTCTGATTATCAATCCAGGGATCATGAGTTCGAATCCCCGCCCGGCAACAGTCTCCGTGATGATTGATATACGGCATTGTGTCTCATTATCATTCGTCTCTCACCGCTAATTCAAGTGGGAAAGTTATCAGTTACTTGCGGAGACGGGATGTCCTCGAGTACTGGTTAATCCCAGGAAACAGTGGTTAGGTTAACTGATCGTCTGTTGGCCCTCGATTGCATAAACATGACGCTTGGTATCCAATCAATCAATCAATCAGTATTCAGAAAAAAGTGCATCCCTTAGATACGACGGGGCAAGGCTATATACGAACTGCTTTTTTGAAATTTCTGTTCCGGAAAGTTTGAGACACTATCTGTTTTTTTCACAATATCCATAACGTTCAGATTTTGTACAAGCATAAAGAAACACCATTCTCATAATTCATAACAAAACTGTTACAGAACTTTCAGAATAGCCCTCGTACAACAAGTGCCTTTTCACTTTTACTGTGCTGATTTTTTTCACCATTAAAATGGATAGACAATGGCGATTCGTCTTGCATTGTTTCCCTATGGGCTTTTAGCCTAATGGACTTGGAAATATATACTTCGACTTCCAACTACTACATATACGTAATGTTAACCAGTCTTTATTATCTTTACAACTCATTCCACCAGATTAGACAGACTAAGTATATATATATACAGGGTCGTCATTGGAATGTTTACATAATGATTCAGTTACTACGTTACATTATATAGCCAAATACATTCGCAACCATGCGGCACTTTTGTTGAAATACTTTACATTTGATTAGGTAAACCGACATTGTGTTTAGCGAAATCTTCCAAATTCCTGACTTACGATTCACTGACTCTGCTGTAATACTTTCTCCAATGCTTGTTTTATTTATTTTACAGTTCGCTAACTGGAATAGCTATCTCTGGAAATATACCTGTCTGAAAAAAATTTGTATCCAACAAATAACAACAATCTATCTACTAAATCATTGTTCTATCAGGAGTAAACTATCATAGTTTATGATTAGTTTCTAAATGGATATGTACTTGATGTTAATATAACATCTGTTTTTATGCCAAATATCCGGCTGACGAAAGTGTTAATTACTCATAGGTACATGTACATGCAGATGAAAAACGTTAAAGTTGTTCGTAAGCGTTCATTGCTTGCCGTTTATTATATAATAGTGGAAACAATTCATACGTATACAATCAAACACATATCCCAAACAAATATGCTTAAAACTAGTGATGAAGCAGGAAAAATATATTGGGCCTTAAAATTAAAAATCTTTTGTTTTCAGTTGGTTTTTGGCTACTCTTGGCTTCTCTTGGCTACTGTTGGCTAAATTACTCAATGTGTACCAAAAGATGAAAGATTTTCCCTTCTAAAAAACGGAACACTGATCTCGAATCTTCATCCTAAGCATACCATTACAAATATTTGGAAACGTTGCCAACGGACGATTGCTCTTTACCATTTGATATTTTATACGATTTTAAGAGAACGCTCTGTGAGATATCCTGACGCGTAGAGCTCCCCGAGGAGCTCTTTTCGTCGATTATAAAACCGCATAGAGCTCCCAACGGCGGGGAGCTCTATTCGTCATTCCACATAGAGCTCTTCGATTTGGATATATCGACTTCTAATATTAATTAAGACATCTAGAGAACCAGTACAACATCTACCACTTCTTCCTCAACAATAACGATAACAATCATCACTGCTGTCGATTTCACTATCATTATCTTAATCTTTAACATTGTCTTCACCATCATCATTATCATCATCATCAGTATCACAAACATCATCATTATATTCATCATCATTTTCTCCATTTAAAGTGACTTAATTCTTAAAATATACAATATGAAATGTTACTTTATGCAGGATGAATTTCAAAACAATACCTCTTTCAATGATTAAACAATGCAACAATAGTTGCTTATTTATAAAAAAAAGTCAATGAAGTTTTCTTTCAATAATACATTGCACATTGAAACATATTTAATCTTTCTCCTCTATTTCTTAATGAGACATTCAAAATGACACTGATGTAACCGAGATGCTGAATAACAATCCGAATTTTACGATAGAGATGATCCCAATGCGGCTTTAAACAACAGTGCTGACGGACATTTAGACACTAAATAATTATAATAATGAAGGCTATCATTTTTATTCCGGGAGTTCTATATGTCAAGACGTCAGACCCGTTTTAAAGTTAATGTGTATATTTTGACGCATATAGCTCCCGGAAGCTATACGCCGAGGTTATATGCATTGGGCTCCTCGGGAGCTCTACACGACAAGGTTTAACGCATAGGGCTCCCCGGGAGCTCTATACGCCGAGGTTTAACGCATAGGGCTCCCCGAGAGCTCTATACGTCGAGGTTTAACGCATAGGGCTCCCGAGAGCTCTATACGTCGAGGTTTAACGCATAGGGCTCCCCGAGAGCTCTATACGTCGAGGTTTAACGCATAGGGCTCCCCGAGGGCTCCCCAAGAGCTCTATACGTCGAAGTTTAACGCATAGGGCTCCCCGAGAGCTCTATACGTCGAGGTTTAACGCATTAGGCTTCCCCGGAAGTCTATACATCGAGGTTTAACGCATAAGGCGGCTCCCCGAGAGCTCTACGTCGAGGTTTAACGCATTAGGCTTCCCCGGAGGTCTATACGCCGAGGTTTAACGCATAGGGCTCCCCGAGAGCTCTATACGTCGAGGTTTAACGCATTAGGCTTCCTCGGAGGTCTATACGTCGAGGTTTATTGCATAAGGCGGCTCCCCGAGAACTCTATACGTCGAAGTTTAACGCATTAGGCTTCCCCGGATGTCTATACGCCGAGGTTTAACGCATAGGGCTCCCCGAGAGCTCTATACGTCGAGGTTTAACGCATTAGGCTTCCCCGGAGGTCTATACATCGAAGTTTAACGCATAAGGCGGCTCCCCGAGAGCTCTATACGTCGAGGTTTAACACATGAGGCTCCAGGGAGCTCAATACGCCGAGGTTTAACACATAAGGCTCCCAGGGAGCTCAATACGCTGAGGTTTAACGCATAGGGCTCACCGGGAGCTGTATACGTCGAGGTTTAACGCATCAGGCTTTCCGGGAGCTCTATATGTCGAGGTTAACGCATTGGGCTCCCCGGGAAGCTCTTTACGCCGGGAGATCTGTACATCAGGAGCTCCATAGGTTGAGGTTTAACGCACTGGGCTCCCCGGGAAGCTTTATGCGTCAGGAGCTTTATACGTCAGGAGCTCTATGCGTCGAGGTTTTACGCATTGGGCTCTCCGGAAAGCTCTATACGTCAGGAGCTCTATACCTCAGGAGCTATATACGTCGAGGTTTAACGCACTCGGCTCCACGGGAAGCTTTATGCATCAGGAGTTCTATACGTCAGGAGCTCGATACGCCAGGAGCTCTATGCGTCGAGGTTTAACGCATAGGAAAACTCTATATGTCAGGAGCTCTATACGTCAAGGTTTAACGCATTGGGCTCCACGGGAAGCTCTTTACGTCAGGAGCTCTATACGCCAGGAGCTTTATAGGTCGAGGTTTAACGCATTGGGCTCCCCAGGAAGATTTATACGTCAGGAGCTCTATACGTCAGGAGCTCTATACGTCGAGGTTAAACGCATTGGGCTCCCCGGGAAACTTTATGCGTGAAAAACTCTATACGTCGGGAGCTCTATACGTCGAGGTTTAACGCATTGGGCTCCTCGAAAAGCTCTGTACGTCAGGAGCTCTATATGCAAGGAGCTCTTTAAGCCGAGTTTTAACGCATTTGGTTCCCCGGGAAGCTCTATACGTCAGGAGCTCTATACGTCAGGAGCTCTATACGTCAAAGTTTAACGCATTCGGCTCCCCGGGAGCTTTATACGTCGAGGTTTAACACATTAGGCTCCTCGGGAGCTTTATATGTAGGGTTTAACGCATAAGGCTCCCCGGGAGCTCTATACGTCAAGGTTTAACGCATTGGGCTCCCCGGGAAGCTCTAGGCGTCAGGAGCTCTATACGTCAAGAGCTCTATGTATCAGGAGCTCTAAATATCAGGAGCTTTATGAGCCAAAAGCTCTATGCGTCAGGGGCTCTATATGTCAGGAGCTTTTTGCGTCAGGAGCTCAATACGTCAAGAGCTCTATGCGTCAGGAGCTCTATTTGTCAGGAGCTCAATACGTCAGGAGCTGTATACGTCAGGAGCCCTATACGTCAAGAGCTCTACATGTCAGGAGCTCTATACGTCAGGAACTATATACAGGAGCTCTATATACATCAGGAGCTCTATGCAGGGGCTCTTTGCGTCAGGAGTTTTGTACGTCAGGAGCTCTATGCGTCAGGAGCTATATGCTTCAGGAGCTCTGTACGTCAGGAGCTCTATAAAGGAATTCTATGCACCAGGAGCTCTATGCGTCAGGAGCTCTAGGCGCCAAAAGTTCTATGCGTCAGGAGCTCTATACGTCAGGAGCTTTATGCGTCAGGAGCTCTGTACGTCAGGAGCTCTATGCATCAGGAGCTCTGTGCTTCAGGAGCGTAAACAGGAGCTCTATGCGTCAGGAGCTCCATGTGTCAGGAGCTTGTACGTAAGGAGCTCTGTACGTCAGGAGCTCTATGCATGAGTTCTATGTGTCAGGAGATTTATGCATCAGGAGCTCTATGCGTCAGGAGCTCTGTTCGTCAGGGGCTCTGTACGTCAGGAGCTCTATGCAGGGGTTTTATGCGTCAGGAGCTCTATGCAGGAGCTTTATGCGTCAGAAGCTCCATGTGTTAGGAGCTATATACGTCTGGAGCTATATGCGCCAATAGCTCTATAAGTCAGGAGCTCTATGTAGGAGCTTTATGCGTCAGGAACTCTATATGTCAGGAGCTCTATACGTCAGGAGCTCTTTGCAGGAGTTCTATGCGTCAGGAGGTCTATGCAGGAGCTCTATGCATCAGGAGCTCTTTGCAGGAGTTCTTTGCGTCAGGAGCTCTATGCAGGAGTTCTATGCGCCAGGAGCACTATGCGTTAGGAGCTCTATGCGCCAAGAGCTCTCTGCGTAAGGAGCTCTATGCATCAGGAGATATATACGTCAAAAGCTCTATGCGTCAGGAGCTCTATGCGTCAGGAGCTTTATGCGTCAAGAGCTTTATACGTCAATAGCCATATACGTCAGGAGCTCTGTGTAGGAGCTGTATGTGTCTGAAGCTTTATGGACCTGGAGCTCTCTACACCAAGAGCTCTATGCAGGAGCTCTATACGTCAGGAGCTCTATGCAGGAGCTCTATGCGTCAGGAGCTCTATTCGTCATAGCTCTATGCGTCAGGAGCTTGTACGTCAGGAGCTCTGTACGTCAGGACATCTATGCATGAGTTCTATGCGTTAGGAGCTTTATGCGTCAGGAGTTCTATGCGTCAGGAGCTCTGTACGCCAGGAGCTATGTACGTCAGGAGCTCTGTACGTCAGGAGTTCTATGCAGGAGTTCTATGTGTCAGGAGCTCTATGCAGGAGTTCTATGCGTCAGGAGCTCTGTGCAGGAGCTTTATACGATAGGAACTCTATGCGCCAGGAGCTCTATGAAGGATCTCTATGCGTCAGAATATCCAAGCGTCAGGAGCTATATACGTCAGGAGCTTTATGCGCCAATAGCTCTATGGGTCAGGAGCTGTTTGCAGGAGTTCTATGCGTCAGGAGCTCTATGCAGGAACTCTATGCATCAGAAGCTCTTTG
Organism: Panopea generosa; assembly: GCA_029582155.1. NCBI lineage: Eukaryota > Metazoa > Mollusca > Bivalvia > Adapedonta > Hiatellidae > Panopea > Panopea generosa. The sequence continues at coordinate 46,545,089 of CM055895.1, forward strand.
CAGGAGTTCTTTGCGTCAGGAGCTCTATGCGTCAGGAGCACTATGCGTCAAGAGCTCTATGCGTAAGGAGCTCTATGCATCAGGAGATCTATACGTCAAGAGCTCTATGCGTCAGGATCTCTATGCGTCAGGAGCTTTATACGTCAGTAGCCTATACGTCAGGAGCTCTATGCAGGAGCTCTATGTGTCAGAAGCTTGATGCGTCTGGAGCTCTATACGTCAGGAGCTCTATGCAGGAGCTCTATACGTCAGGAGCTCTATGCAGGAGCTCTTTACGTCAGGAGCCCTATATGTCAGGAGTTCTATAAAGGAGCTATATGCGTCAGGAGCTCTATGTGTCATGAACTCTATACGTCAGGAGCTTTATACGTCAGGAGTTTATGCGTCAGGAGCTCTATACGTCAGGAGCTCTATGCAGGAGCTCTATGCTGGAGCTCTATATGTCAAGAGCTCTATACGTCAGGAGTTCTATGCGCCAGGAACTCTATTCGTCAGGAGCTCTATGCATCAGGAGCTCTGTACGTCAGGGGCTCTATGCGTCAGGAGCTTGTACGTCATGAGCTCTGTACATCAGGAGCTCTATGCATGAGTTCTATGCGTCAGGAGCTCAATGCGTCAGGAGCTCTATGCTTCAGGAGCTCTCTACGTCAGGAGCTATGTACGTCAGGAGCTCTGTACGTCAGGAGCTCTATGTAGGAGTTCTATGCGTTAGGAGCTCTATGCAGGAGTTCTATGCGTCAGGAGCTCTATGCAGGAACTCTATACGTCAGTAGCTCTATGCGCCAGGAGCTCTATGCAGGATATCTATGCGTCAGAAGCTCCATGCGTCAGGAGCAATATACGTCAGGATCTCTATGCGCCAAAAGCTATATGAGTCAGGAACTCTATGCGTCAGGAGCTCTATGATTCTGGAGCTCTATATGCCAGGAGCTCTATACGTCAGGAGCCCTATATGTCAGGAGCTCTATGTGTCAGGAGCTCTATACGCCAGGAGCTCTATGCAGGAGTTCTATGCGTCAGGAGCTCTATACAGGAGCTCTGTGCATCAGGAGCTCTATGCGTCAGGAGCACTATGCGTTAGGAGCTCTATGCGCCAAGAGCTCTATGCGTAAGGAGCTCTATTCATCAGAAGATCTATACGTCAAGAGCTCGATGCGTCAGGAGATCTATGCATTAGGAGCTCTATACTTCAGGAGATCTATGCGTCAGGAGCTCTATTCATCAGAAGATCTATACGTCAAGAGCTCGATGCGTCAGGAGATCTATGCATTAGGAGCTCTATACTTCAGGAGATCTATGCGTCAGGAGTTATATGCGTCAGGAAGCTCTATGTGCCAGGAGTTTGCCAGAAGCTCTATACGTCAGGAGCTCTATACGTCAGGAATTCTATGCGTCATGAGCTCTATGGGTCAGGAACTCTATGCGTCAAGAGCTCTATACCTCAGGAGCTCTTTACGTCAGGAGCTCTATACGCCTGGAGCTCTATGCGCCGAGAGCTCTATACGTCAGGAACTTTATACATTAGGAACTCTATGCGTCAGCAGTTCTATGTGTCAGGAACTCTATGCATCAGGAGCTCTATATGTCAGGAGCTCTTTAAGTCAGGAGCTCTATACGCCTGGAGCTCTTCTGCCACGAGCTCTCTACATCAGGATATCTATGAGTCAGGAGCTTTATGCATCCGGAGCTCTATGCATCAGGAGCTATATGCGCCAGGAAGCTCTATTCGTTAGGAGCTCTATGCGTCAGGAATTCTATGCATCAGGAGCTCTATGCATCGGGAACTATATGCGTCATTAGCTCTCTGCATCAGGAGCTTTATGCGTCAGGAGCTCTATGCATCAGGAGCTCTATGCGTCAGGAGCTATATGCGCCATGAGCTGTATGCGCCAGGAGCTCTATACATCAGGAGGAGCTATATACGTCAGGAGCTCTATGCGCCAAAAGCTCTATACGTCATGAGCTCTATGCGCCAGGAGCTATATGCGTCAGAAGCTCTATGCATTAGGAGCTCTATACGTCAGGAGCTCTTTGCGTCAGGACATCTATGCATCAGGAGCTCTATGCACCAGGAAGCTCTATGCACCAGGAAGCTTTTTGCGTTAGGAGCTCTATGTGTCAGGAGCTCTATGCGTCAGGAGCTCTATGCATCAGGAGCTCTATGCGTCAGGAGCTCTATGCACCAGGAGCTCTATGCGTCAGGAGCTCTATGCATCAGGAGCTCTATGCGTCAGGAGCTCTATGCGTCAGGAGCTCTATGCGTCAGGAGCTCTATGCATCAGGAGCTCTATGCGTCTGGAGCTCTATGCGTCAGGAGCGTTATGCGTCAGGAGCGTTATGCGTCAGGAGCTCTATGCGTCATGAGCTCTATGTGTCAGGAGCGTTATGCGTCAGGAGCTCTATGCGTCAGGAGCTCTATGCGTCAGGAGCGTTATGCGTCAGGACCTCTATGGGGTCTCACAACGCTCTCCTCAATAATCCGATGTTAAAATCATTCACTTGAATGTATCGACAAAGACTTGAGATGTTTTCCAATCTTCAAAAACACGAATATATTTATAGTAGATCTAGAGGATGACGATCAATTCTTATCTTTATTGCTCAGTTTATGATTCAGTTCGATCAACGTATTTCTAACCCCAGTCATTATATTTTGTTTTACTCAGTTATGCCATAAAAAAAACTAGTGTAATAGTTTAAGGTATTCTATTGGCAAGTAACACAAACATGCTGTTAATCCAGACTTTTCCTGTATGCAGTGTGCACAAAATAATGCTTATGTATTGACGTATAACCTTTATTTACTTGAAAGTTATCAAATTAACAATAATTGAATATTGGCCAAAACTTTAATACGTCCCTCAATAACGTATTGCGCAATGTTTACATTGAACTCTGTAAGCCTCGAAAACGAGATCGGGAACGAGTCTTCACGAGGTTATCCGATGATTGATCGGAAACCCGAACGCGGTTCGTTGAAAATGGCGAAGGTAAACAAAAACAAAAACGTGGCCTCACAAACCCGATGTTGTAATAAAGAGGTTATGCAATTCACCTCTCTCAAATTGTATGCATGCCTTAGATTCCATTATCAGAACGAGGCTGGGTGAGCAAACAAACTGACCAGAAAAATGGCTACAGGTAGAAGTAGTGCTAGACATTGTTGTGTTCCCTTATGTGTGTCTGATGACCGATATTCAGATACAATCAGTTTTCACAAATTTCCAAAGGATGAAAGTTTAAGAAAACAATGGATTGTAAAAATCAGAAGAGATGAGGGACCCTTTTTCAAGGTAATTATTACTATGTTTCATTCAGATTTATATAAACTTATATATCTATTATCATTTCTTGTTTACCCATTTAAATGGTTCAGAAAATTAAATACCAACTGTCATTTTGTATTATACGCAGTTTTTGTAAACTGCATTAATATTGTATTTTAATTCATATTAATTAAAGTAAACATATCCCGTTGTTTATCTGCACATTCCATTACCGTATTAATGTAAAAAAAAAAAAAAAATCTTTCAGATTACTGATTCAACAGTTGTGTGTTCCAACCACTTCAAGACTGATGATTTTAAATGGACACCTCTCAAAAAGACATTAAAAAAAGGCGTTGTCCCTTCAGTTTTTAATTGGGCTGTAATCAAAACACCAAGACGAGTATTTGAAAGGAAACAGCTTGCCCCGGATCTAGGAAACATTATGAAAGTATCAGAAAGGTAAAAAAAACTATGCTTGTGATAAAAATAAAAAAATAATAAAAAATATATATATATTTATCTATATATATTGAATAAAATGAAGATCAAATTACCAATTTCCAGTTATTCTTTATTAAAAGAGTAATATATGACCATGTATCATGCAAATCAGTTTTAGAAATACACAAGCAAGAATGACCTTTGTAATTACAATTTATTTTCAGTGAAATATCGCCAGCAATCAATACAGAAACGGACACAGTCATGGAGGGAATATCTTTTGGACATATTGCTACAGATGAAACGCATTTCCAGGAGGAATTGAGGTTAAAGATAGCTGAATTGAAGTTAAAAACAGATGAATGTGAAAAATTACAAAACCAATTAGACATTGAACGTTTTGGTGTAAACAGATTTTCTAATGACAATAACCTGATTCTTTTTTACACTGGATTTACTTCATATATGTCATTTATTACATTCTTCAACTGTATAAAGCCAACAGCTCTTACTATGCAAAGTGCTTACTATAAAAGTAGCGAAACACTTAGTCTTGCTGGTCGAAGACGTTCAATGTTATTGATTGACGAATTGTTTATGTTTTTATGTAGGTTGAGGGCTGGTCTGTTAGAACAAGATTTGTCGGTGCGATTTAACTGTTCATTGTCTTCTGTTAGTAGGAAAATTGTAACCTGGGTAAACCTTCTATATATCTCATTAGGTTCGATTCCTCTGTGGCTACCAAAACATGAAATACAGAGACTTATGCCAGAAGAATTCAAAACACTTCATCCAAATACACGTGTTGTAATTGATTGTACTGAAATCAGAATTCAAAAACCTTCATCTCTTGTATTTAATTCGCAATCATTTTCAAATTACAAGGGCGCCAACACATTCAAATGCTTGCTTGGTGTTGCTCCACATGGTACAATCACTTTCATTTCCTCATTGTATACAGGATGTATGTCAGACGTCGAGATCACAAGGCTGTGTGGTTTGTTGGACCTTTTGGAACCAGGTGACGATGTTATGGCCGATAAGGGTTTTACAATTAAAAAGTTACTGTCTGAAAAAGGTGTCACATTAAATATTCCACATTTTCTAAGCTCAAAGCATCAGTTTAACATACAAGAAGTGGAAGATATTGAAAATATTGCTAAATTAAGGATTCATATTGAAAGAATGAATAGAAGAATAAAAGAAAACCATTTATTTGATACTCCCATTCCAATCTCATTGTGCGGCAGTATTAATCAGCTCTGGACTGTGGCATGCATACTGGCACTATTTAAAGGTCCCATTGTAGAAGCATGGGGTGCTGTGTAACGCAAATGGTCAATAGTGGGAATTGCATACTGCATTTTAGTGCTGTTAATAACGAGTATCATACATTGACACTTACAAAAAATCGTTGAAATAAAACATGTCAACCTTTTCCTTAACACCATCCCATATGTTTGCATTAAAATAAATTGTTTCTCTATGATAGTCAGATGGACACCATACAAAAAAGTCGCACCAGTCCAAGCCAGTTACAGCTAATTGTGTTAAGACTTGATAATAGTAGGAATGGTTTCTTTTTAGTTTTAGTTGCCCAGTTGCATCCTTTTGTAGATATTTGGCCTCTAGAACACTTGGAACCTGTGGACATTTAATTTCCAAGAGGCCAAACGTTGGCGTCATGCTTGGATTGTAAACCTTACGGTCTGGTGTTGCTGCTAACCACGGTGCCCAGTAATTTACAACAACTCCACACGAGTATAGGTTAACTTGGGAGTCTAAACACTTTGCGTATTCAGACGCAGCAAAAGGCTCCGACGCTATTCCTTGACGCATGGCAGCAGTAGTAACATGTCTTGTAGATTTCAGTCTTTCGACAAGTGTGTTATTCTCTTTGCGCCTTTTATAAATTTCGCCTATATTGGAGGCGGTCAGTCTGTGTTTTCTTACTTTATACCACAGTGTACTTTGGTTTTGAAGTCTTGTTTGGGTTTCAAACTTTCCAATTTCAGTTTTTGTCAATGTTAATGATTCCAGCATAACCTGTTTGTCATTGTCTAATACTCTGTTGTAATTGTTGCACATAAAGTTCTGTTGTGGTAATTCAGGAAATGATGTTTCATCAAACAAATTGATGACACAGTTTTGTTCAAGTCTCTGCTGGTAGGATAAAACACTACCTCTGGGTACTTGGCCAAACTTACAGGAGACACTCTCAATATTCTCAAGCTTTATTGCTGGTATGATCAGCATATCCTTCACAGATGACTGTAGGTCATCAACATGGCATTTCCAGTTGACACCATCCCCACGCACTGGGTTATAAAGAGTAGATCTTACATCTCTTGGTGTTGACGATGTCGAAATTTTCGAGTGACCACTGACAGTTAAATCCTGCACAGCTTTCTTTTGTATTCGTACTCCTCTTGGGGCGTGCCAAGACTGGGGCAAAGATGTTTTTGCCACATCTTCAGGCAGGACTCGCGTTTCCAACATTTTATACTTAGCCAGCTGGTACAGTAGGCCCACAACATGTCCACAAGCTCCAGTCTGGCCTATGGGACATGAGCATGTTGCTTTTTCCACGTTTGGAATGTCAGATGATGCAAATGTTACCTGAAAATATAATGCAAACTCAATATAGCTGGTATTTGTATGTATATAAAGGTCAATATTATATAAAAAATTGTTGTAAATCAATTAAAAATAAAATAAAATGTTTAACATACCATCATTTTGTTTGGAGTTTCACTCTTTTTTTGGGAATGAAAGCATTTTCCATAAACATCAGACTTGCCATTCTTCAATTGAACTGAAACAAAAAAACAAAAAATTAGAGCAAATACGGTAATCTATACAACTTAAATGAAAATTCCAACAAGCACATTCTAAATACATGTAGCTAATTAATTTATTATCCTTTCACCAGCATTTGGAAGTGTGTATTGGAATAACAGAGGTAGGATAGATAATATAGATCTAAATGTATGCAGAGATTTCTGTTTATATGAAAAAAGAAAGTGCATATTGTGTAAGTAGTAAGTAGAAATTTAACTCACCTGATAAATCATGAACATAGTTTTCACTAAAATATTTGAATCCTCTTCCTATTGACTTGTTTCCAGATGACTTTTTTGTTTCTTTGATATAATCTTCAACGAATGAGAATGAAAAATCTGGAACTAATGATAAATCTCTAGCACTGTAGGCAGCCATGACTGTGAAATGTAAACAAGTAGCGTGCTCACCAGGCCTCACTCTGAAAAATCTCTTAATATTCATGAGATAATATTAAGAGTGGTCTATTGGACACATTAGAGGCGTATATCTCTAAGTTTTAAGTGTATCTTTATGCTTGGCGTGTGTATTTAGGACGGGGAATTGACGGTAACATGCCAATATAATCCCTTTAACAAGTAAAGCAAAATATAACATCTGCATATTTGCCTGATCAATTCTGCTTAGTGAAAGCAACTAATTAAATAAAATAGATTAATTCTATTAGTAATACCATTTTCAACGTTTTGATCGTCTATTTCCAAATGTTCATATGGTTCATGGAGAAAAAGTGCAAAATGAAACTTCATATGCATAAATCTAATGATCAATTGACTTTTCAATTTGATCTCGAATTTTATGTGACTAATTAGTCAATCAGCCATGTTATTCACTCCCGTTACTTCTACTATTATCACAGCATTGTTATTTGTAGTCAGTGTAGCATGTGCTTTGTTTATTTGATTATATTACTAAGGATGAAAAGCTTTGTAATGACTTAAGTCGTTCTATTCCGAATGTTCTATTGAAGGTTTGGTGGTGAGTTTTACAACAGATACTGGGACTATGACTAATTAGAACACTCGTACTACTAATTGCTTAATAGCTCAGTAACCCTATCATCACTGCTACTAATTACCGTTGATTTCCATTTTGAGAGCCGATAACTATCTTTAAAGCTGAGTAGTCTATGTGGACAATTTATACAAAATATGTCTATAATACAGAAAACAGAATTTTTATCGAGACGTAAACTATAAAAAAAATTTTCTAACATAAGTTTTTATATTAAGACTGGTGGGAAATATTATAATCGTTTATCTCTTCAAATGACAAACCAGCAATCCATCCACTGAATGACAATGGAACTATTGTTTCCGATTTTGGTTTAAAAGCCAATTTACTTAATAATTTTCTCAATCTCAGTCAATTTTAAATGACGAAGACATTGAACCACCCATTTAAATACCTAGACATAACATCCCAGGTTTACCAGATATTATTTTACTACCTACCGATGTGTGCAATATTCTTAATTTGTTATCAGCAGATAAAGTCTCCAGCCCCGATGAAATTAATAATTATGTTCTCCGTGTGCTAAGCAAGGAATTATCGTCTCCATTGTGTGATTTGTTTGACTCTTGTTTAACAAACGGTTTATATAAAGAAGTTTGGAAGGAAGCGTTAGTATGTGCTATTTACAAGAAAGGAGACCCGTCTTTAGCTAATAGTTACAGACCAATTTCACTTAATAGTGTATTGAACAAAGTGTTTGAAAGGCATATGTTCAATTACTTTCGAGATTCTAACTCATCATTTCAATCTGGTTTTGTCCCTGGTGATTGAACCATCAATCAACTTTTCAATCTTTACAATCCGTTCTGCAAAGCGATTGATGATGGCAAAGAGGTCAGTGTTGCATTTTTTATATAAGTAAAGCCTTTGTTAGAGTTTTGCTCAACGGGTTGTTGGCTAAATTGAAAGCAGCTGGCATATATTGCCAACTTTTAAAGCTTCTAACTGACTATCTTAAAGACAGACGCCAATGTGTTGTCATTCCAGGTGCAAGGTCTAGTTGGAGACCAATTGAAGCTGGTGTTCCCCCAGGGATATTTATTAGGTCCACTTCTGTTTCTAGTTTATATAAATGACATAGTATCTGGCATTGACTCCAACATACGACTTTTTGCCGATGACACAAGTCTATACTTTATAATTAACCATAATAATGAGATTGCTAAGGCCGCTCGGAAATTAAATTCGGACATAAATAAAACTTCTGAATGATCAAATAAATGGCTTGTTACATTTAATCCACCCAAAACAGAATCATTGCATATATCTCGCAAACGCACTCAACCCGCTCACCCCTCACTTTTTTATGCAGAACCAACAAATTTTAGAAGTGCCATCACATAGACATCTAGGAGTATATTTATCCAATAACTGCAGCTGGCACACTTATATTGGCTATATTAAGAATAAAGCTTGGACTTAAATAAATATTATGAGAAAACTAAAATTTCAATTAGATAGAAAATCACTCGAAACTATTTATATTTCATTTATTAGACCTTTATTGGAATATGCCGATGTTATTTGGGATACTTGTACAACTTATGAATAAATGAACTTGATAAAATACAGAACGAGGCTGCAAGTATAACAACTGGAGTTACAAAGCTAATATCAATTAATAACTTGAATTCTGGAGTAGAATGGGGAAGTCTTGAAACTCTCCGTTATAAATACAAACTTGCTCTTTTTTATAAAATGATCCTTGGTATGGTCCCACCATATCTATCTTCATTGGTTTTTCCTTTTACAAATGCAAATTCAACGTACAACCTCAGAAATAATAATAATATTCAAATCCCTACTTCAAGAACAGCTCTGTACTCAAATTCCTTCATTCCTTCCATTGTCCGTGAATGGAACACTCTCCCACTTGAAACAAAACAAGCTTCTTCTCTGAGTGCTTTCAAACACCAACTTGATAGTAAGGAATCAATAGTACCAACATTATTGTACATAGGTACAAGGAAATGCCAACTACTGCATGCTCGCCTTCGAACGAGCTATAGTGCTCATAAGCAACATCTATTTCTTAAACACACTGTAGATTCCCCTCTGTATATGTGGTCAAATAGAGAGCACAGCTCACTTCTTTCTATATTGCAGACTTTACAAGCTTCAACGCATACTTCTCCTGACAACTGTCAACGAGTTTAAATATACTTCTTTTTGACGAACCGAAACTCTCTTATGACAATAATGTTAAAATATTTGAAGCAGTCCACAAATACATTATAACTACCAATCGCTTCTCCTAAAATATGTAGGTCTGAAGAACAAATACGGCTGTTTCAATTTATGTGATGAGCTCAGCTCGTCTTTCAGTTTGTCCATGCCGCTAAGAACATGTCCATAAATGCTAATAAGTATAATTATGTGAATTTATATAATATATACATAATTACAACTACTCTACTCTTTTTCAATTACCCGCTTCACTTATATTTTTCTTAAACATATTAGAAATATTATTCTTACAATATGTAATGATATTTTTACTAAGCATATTTTGAACTAGGTTTTATTCATAAAGTTAAGAGCATACATAAAATTGTTAATGATCTGCCAAATCTGTTTACATTTTATATATGTCATGGGGAAGAACTTTATAAGATTTTATCTTCCGTTCTAATCCATATTTATACTTTTGTACTGATTTGTATGCATGTACATTTGAATGAATAAATATGTTTAAACAAGGAAGTTCTTGTAATAAGAAGAATACCCTTGAAAATATGATTGTTTTGCAAGATTTAAGTACATGTGATGTGTTGTAATCTGTGTAATGTTTGTTTTATATTTTTATTACAATATGTATTGTCTTAGCCATATTTCTTTGTAAAACTTTGTAAATGGCCGAAGGCAAAATCTGCCGATTGCTGAATAAACTTGAATTGAATTGAATTAACAATCAAAATTTCACATGAAAGATACATTATATAACACATTAAACGGAATTTATATATAACTTGTAGAACTACATCAAACATACAAAACATGATTTAATTTAGCATTTATAAAAGTTAAATTGTTTTTTTATCAAAATGTAGCCAATTCAAACCATAAAACTTTCTACTGAGTTTAAACTTAAAATAAATTCTTTTATGTCTATATCTATATTATATGCTGATAAAGTATTTTGTTGCGTAGAGCAAAAGATTCGTAAACATAATTACCTTAGTTTCTGAGTACACTGACTTTATTTGTTTGCATCAATATGATATATTTATAAACACTTGCTTTCTTATTGAAAATATTTTTTTTCCGGATTTGTATATAACCGAGGCTGACATTTTAAGAAACTTGGCACTCAGGCCGTCTGATCCTGTAGATATTGCTATGTCGAGAAGTTGTAGTTGATTTTCAACAAATGAAGGTGATATCGCTAGAATTTGGAATTGCTCAGAATTAATATTTGTCAGATGGGCTTTGTCATAGGATGTGATTGTTGGGTTAACGTTTCATAAACCGTTAAAAATAATTGTTGAAAATATTTGCTGTTTGAGTCGGACAAGTTATAGGATTTCCATCATCACCATCTAAATAGTGAGGTTAAATTCGTGATTTAAATCCAGATAACTCATGAAGACTGTTCCACAACTGTTTTGGATTACATTTGTTCGAGTTAATAGTTTCATTGTAATAGTTTTGTTTAGCTTGAAGTATAAGAGTTTTTAACTTCTGACGCCAATATGTGTAACTATCAGGGTTTTTTTTCTTATGAAAACAATTTTGTTGTTTTATTGCATCCAGAAAATCAATATTTATCCAATTCGGTTAATTTATTTTCTTTACTCGTTTCTTTCTTTTTGGGGCATGTCTATCTAATACGGTTTGAAACATTTCATTGAACAAGTCAAATGACTCATCTGGGTTGTCGTATATGTTATTTATTGACCACGGTTGTTCTGAGAGATCATTAATAAACTGTTCTTCATTGATGGATTTCATAGACCTGTAATTTATTGTTTTATGCACCGTACCTTTAAGATAATTACTTACCTTGCGAGTAATGCATATAGAATAATGATCTCTTATAGAGTATATAGGGACATTAAAACTAGCTATATTTTGTGGCATGTTTGAAAACGCTTGATCTATCAATGTAGTGGAATTACTTGTTACTCAGGTAGGTTTTGTTACCAACTGCGTAAGATTTATAGACTCAATGAGATCAAGCCAGGTTTTTGAATAGGCATCAGATCTTAATAGGTCAAAATTAAAGTCACCAAGTACTATGCATTCTTTTTCTTCTAGCAATGATTTCTCCAAAGATATTGTGATTTATTTTAGCCATTCAACTTTTGATGAAGGTGGTCTGTATGTATAACAGACAAGCATTTTCTTAATGTTCGGTTGTTTAATTTCAAGACAAATGAACTCAATTGAATCTGTTTCAATGTCAGTTCTTTGGATACAAAGTAAATCATCTCGGACATAAATGAGAAGTCCACCACCGGTAGTTTTCTTTCCTTTCGAAATAGTTTAAAATTATCTTTTTTTGAGATCATTGTCAGAAAAAGTGTCGTTCAAAAATGTTTAACATAAACAGAATATATCAATATTATTTTGTTGTGAAAAGATAGTGAATATTTAAATGAACTATGTTCATTCCCTTTCGGTTAAAACATTTGCTAGATGTTTGGTTTACATCCAGCGATACACTGGAGCATCCCAAGTTGGTACTGGTATATAAACCGTGTTCCTGTTGTTGCTCGTTGCCATGTAATTGTCTTTGCGAAACATAAAACATAAAAAGAAATAAGAAGTATATATGTTAAACAATTTTATTCACAGATACCTAACATGTGGGAATTTTTATATCTACTTCAATCAAGAACCAGTAAAGTTTTAATGAAGTTTTACATTTTAGTAAATTTCTTTCAGAAGCATTATGTGAAAGACATTCCATAATAAACAACCAATAAGTGTTCATCCTCCTTTGATATTGATTTTTTTTTATATTAATAATATAGAACGTGACAAAATTACCTTCTTACTCGAAAATGTGATTGAGAGCTATGTAATGTTGAACTTTTGTAATTATTTAGATTTATGCATTGATTGGTCACGTAAATATATTGTATATATGTTTTATTTGATGAGAATCTATAATAGTTTAAAGCAATAAAATTTCTTCTTCTTCTTCTTTTTCTTATTCTTCTTCTTCTTCTTCTTCTTCTTCTTCTTCATGCTTGTGATCCATGTGTTTGTGAAGGCGTGAGTATATGTCCGTGTATACTTGTTAATCTGTCTGCGTGTTTACTTGTATCTAACCACGCTTCTGTTCATGTATGTCTGTAAATGCGTGTATCTGTGGGTGTTAGTGCAATGCATCACAACGGGCAGAGGAAAACAAGAGTTGTCAGAAGACAACAAAGCTCGCCTATGGGATAAAACTCACCACCAATGCAAAGATTGAGATTGGAAGCTAACACCAAAACTTAAACGCAACTAAACGCAAAAGTTTAACCTGGGTGTCTATAGACGACGCCAAGGTCATGGCAATAGCTCTCCTGGATATTCGTTCTGAAGCTTAAACGTGTTTTTGCCTGTTTATAACAAGGTTATAGATATCCACCACCATTTTCCTTGTAATTTCAAAACGTATATATATATGTTTTCTCTCATATGACAACAACCTTATATATAGTTATTGTTCGATTGTCTTAATTTTTGTTTACTTTTCTACAAAATGGGAATTTGTTATCATTTTTGCAAAGAGCCAGTATACACTTAAAAAAACATTTATTTTATTATACATACATATTATCTCCGTATATCGTAACACAGACAAAAACACACAAACAATAGAACGGTAAAAACCTAGCAGTTATAACGAAATATACAACAAAGGTGACTGCAGTAACACTTACGGCAGTAACATCAACACCTATCAAACGAGATACATTTGTGTTAATAGTAAGAGACATTAGTTTACATTTGAATATGCTCTTAGATGTTAGTATAACAAATTACACAAGTTAACTTTAACAAATATGCGGCGTGCTTTGTAATGTTAACGTAGCTCCAGTGATTGATACACGTTTGTGTGGGCAAGAATAAGAAACGATCAAATCACTTTTCCCCCTATCAACTTTGCGGAAAAAAAGACTGAACACGATCTTTTTACCCAATAAAAATAAGTCGAAAATCGTTTAACCGCGAACGTCTTTGAAGAAATCCATCATTGTGTGAATATTAGATACTAGTTTATTTTATTTCAACAAAATCTTTATTTCAGAAATAAACATATTTTTTTTTTCGAAATTCTTAATCACAAACATTTCTTCACCAGAGGAGAAATAAGCAGAACAGACGAGACTCATTTAACAATTATATAACTATACTGACCACCTACAGGACATAAATTGCATGACCTTTAACTTATTTTGTTGAGAATGCATTATCGTAGAATCATAAATCGCGAATTCTATATCGGGCGATAGACGGAGTTGATCGACTGATTTGCCTCCAAAATTACTAATTAAAACGTCTGTGTTTTGTGTTGTTTAAAGAAAAAAAGATGCGTGGTTTGTTTTATGTTCTTCAATAAATAGAATCTACAAAGATAATTAGGAGGATTGGATATTGGACTGAGTTTCCATGGAGATGTGAGATCACACCTTCACTGAATACGTGGCCACGAGTAATCACATATGCAATATTAATTGTTTAATTTTGAAATTGATTAATTAATTTTGTTTGCAAACATATCATATGTATATAAAAACAATGTAAAACTTTAAAATATTAGTATATATAGCTTGTAAGTTTAACCTTTTTTTTTTAAATTTTATATCGATTGTGATAAACTTCACGGGACTGGTTCGCTCTACTTCCGGTTCGGAAAAAGCGAACACTCTTGCATATAACAGCAATTTTGTTTATTTTGTTACGGAGTAAATGGAATGCTGGTTGTTAGTTCCGTGTCAATTTTACATTAATTGCCGGGTATAATACGCAGCCCAAAACGCTATATGTAAATCTACGAAGAATTCCGATTGATTATCAACAAGTAAAGTTGACACTCACACTCTGTCTTATCTTGGCAGGTATTTCCTGCATCAGAATTTAACATTGTTTACATATTTGGATGGTGGCATATGCTTGACCAGGCTTCGGTTTTTATTTATGTGTGGAAAATGTTTTCGCAAGGCTGCGCTTACCTCCATCTTGAACGCCGATTGTAACCAACGAAGATCATATGGGCTGAAATTTCGGCCTAAATATTGACATTCTTTTCAATACAATGTATACATATATATTTCTGTTTTAAGTATTTTTAAAAATAAAATAAATATTAAAACGCACTAAAAGATTAATTCGTGCATGAATTATTATTGTATGCCCAATGGAAATTGATGCCAATTGCAGTAGGAATCATAGTCAATGCAGGTTACGACTGTGAAACAATTTCGTATGCAAAATCAGCACTAAGCATACGCGGGTCCGATAAAATGTCTTGTCTTGTTCAAGGACTCAACTTATGTCTGTGTTGAGTGATTAGATCCACGGCTGGTCGAGGTTATGCTTCACCACAAGTATTTACACTCAAGTGTCAATAACTTTACAAAATCAAGAATGCGTTCAAATGTCAAAAACGAGCTCAAATGTTAATAATTCTAAAAATTCAACGACGCTCTCAAATGGCATTAACTCTAGAAGAATCAATGGCTCTCTCAAATTTCAATAACTCTGAATTGTCAATATGTACTCAAATGTCAATAACTCTAAACTATCAATATGCACTAAAATGACAACAAATCTGAAATATTATGTCAATAACTCTGAAATAGCAATACGCACTCAAATGTCAATAACTCTGAATTATTAGCAACGCACTGAAATGTCAATAACTCTGAAATATCAATACGCACTGAAATGTCAATAACTCTGAAATATCAAAACGCACTCAAATGTCAATAACTCTGAAATATTAGCAATGCACTCAAATGTCAACAACTCTGAAATATCAATACACACTTCAATGTCAATAACAAAATAGAAAGTGAAGATAATATTGTTATCTATTCAAACATTTCTCTGTTTGGTTATGATTTTTTCGTTTTCAGTTTCACGTCTTTTCTCTTTCTTTGTGCAAATAACTACAGAGTTATCGAAAGCACAACTGTAACCAATTTATTAAAAATAAAACAGCGTTTGCATTGCACACCAGTTTAATCGTTGGCGTTTAGCGTTAGTGGCGTAGTTTCAAGGGAGAATACACTTTCGGTAAAAACATCTTTACTTGATAAGAGTTGCTTCCCATGTTTTGGCTTTTATTAATACAGTGCACCGAAAGAGAAATGGTATGGCTCTAGTTCAGAACTAGGCGCAGAATGCCTTATATTCATTGGCTTTTGTAAACTATTCATTAGAACTGGATGAGAGAAATCTACCGTCTCTACCTGTATCATTTCTTTATCGTCATGGTAACAACAGGGCAAACGAATACATAAAATGAGCAGACGATAAAACAATACCAACAAGGTAACAATATTTTTCAAAACGAAAAACACCAAACTGTAGGTAATGAGGTTGAGGCCTATCATTATATACAGACGCAATATGAGAAAGGGACCGTCTTGCAGACACACATTTATTAACGTGACTACAACTTGCGTGAAGTAATCTCCGCACGCGCGTGTGATTCTCTTCATGCGCGGACTTGTAAGATGTGCGTACTTGTTTTTGTGAACAAGAACTGGTACGAACTGCATAAAACTTATAGACCATATCACCAAAATAGCATAGGTGACCTGAAGGTTACTTTTAACGACATCTTCGTCAAATATGGCGTAAAGTTCCATGATGTCTGACGCCATGGCCAGGAATTCTAGTAGCAGGTCGGACAGCGCTTCCCGGGAAACTGATTCACGAGGCAGAATCCATCTGCTGAAGACGAGCAGGTACACGAGTGATTCTTGTATTACAACGATCCACGTGTTTTCTTCGAATTCTAACAGACTCTCAAATGTCGACTGCAAGAAGAAAAAACAGCATGCTATCAAGCGGTCTTTGAAAATCTTTTTTTAAAATTTCATACAGTGAACCTATACTACACAGGCCATTGTGAGCATGGTCGATTTATAAGACAGGAAAGATAACTCTTCGAGTATTGCCCATATCTTCATGATTAAGTTTTATCTTGTATTCTTCTTGTATGGTCTTTAGCGTCTAGCGTCGCTCTCAACAATTGTTCAGTCATATTGCAATGTCTACTTGAACCAGTATTCTATGAGCTGCCACAACGGAGTATAATGTCTCAGCCACATAGTATGATACCCTACCAGTCACACTATTCTGTCATTGGGCCGACCAGACCTAGAACTATCCTTTAAATGCTGAGCGGCAAGCGAGGAAGCTTCTAGTACTATTGTTTTCAAGATTTTGGTAAAGCCTGGCCGGGGATCGAACCCACGACTTTCCCCTTGTATAAGTTTATGATATATACACCTGGAAAAAAGTTAAGCATTCCCTGAATTTCCTCCAATTTAAATGCGACCACAGTTGGAAACTCTAAAATCCTGGGTTACAAGATACAGAAGCTGGACCAATCAGTATTCAATCTGCAAGAGTTGGCAATTTTTTTGCGCCGAGAATAGCAAAATTTACCCCAGCCCCAGATCCGACATGTTACTGGTGGCAAGAGTAGGAGCGGTGCAGCTGTCATCAGGGCACCCCGTAGCTATACACATTACTGACGATTGCGTCATAGATTGTCATTTGAGGGTAAAACATCTTCACTTGAAAACGTAATATAAGCTCTACAGCTCCATATGTAAAACGTGTATAACTTTGGTTATAAAACAACACTAGTGCTGGTGTTTCGATAGTTTAACTGAAATGTACTCTGAACTACTAACAAATTAAAACCGTACTTTTGATTGTTGAAATGTTCTTGCTGCAAATTCACATTATTTTTTCTTATCATCTCAATGTGTCATTCATCTCATGACAGCACTCCTGTTGTCATTCATTTGTTAATTTCACGAGGTTGCTTAACTTTTTTCTAGGTCTATATAATTATGATACCAATGTTGGTGAACAGGTATTCAATAATATGTTATTAAATAAATACATCTGTGACGTAAGGTTTATGATTTATTACAATTACTAAATATACCTGTTTACTAGCTGTTTACTAGCTGTTTAAATAGTTTTTAAACCATTGGTGACGGTAAGCACTGGCTTTACCTTAATTTTCTGTAAATACTAAACATTGTAAGGCATCTAGTACATATTCCTTGTAACTTATTATTGGTTATTTTAATTTCTATTTTTAGAATGGGGTTTAACGCCATTTTCAACACATAACAGGATATATACTATATGGCGTATCCGGTTTTATTAGTGGAGGAAGACCTCAGAGTAGAACCGCTGTCTGTCCTCAAGTATTGGCTAACTTTCTTACATGAAGCGGTACTCGAACCTATGACCTTAGCGGTGAGTGGTTCATGATCTTCAGACGGCGCCTAAGACAACTCGACCGCAGAGGAACCCGTTTAATTCATTTTTTTAAGACTAATTTATTTTACTTCGATTGTGAAACAAGTTATAACAATTTAGACAAATCAGGTTCGATGTATTACTGTACTAAACATTGCGAATAAAGTGTCTTACTGCAGGGCACCAGCCATAGCCATGGTGGAGATTGACGGGAACCATTGATTTTTATGAGCCATCAAAGCATAAACTGTGATTCTTTTTTCCAACACTATTTTATTTTTATTTGTTAAAACAAATTAACAGTACTATGTTATTACCACTTGTGTCGATGTGCTGATGTTTACTGCAGACGAGACACTGGTCGGAACAGTTGATGTAATATTCATATCTGTGGTAAAAACTATTTTGTCTGAGAAAGCTGGTTGATTTTGGATTGCAGATTCCTGTTCGGCGGTCAGAATGTCGTACTGAGACAGCTGTAGAAGCCATATGGCCGGAAGTGTTGACAAAAGGTACGTCAGAAAACATGGACACCACCTGTGTAATAAAAAATAAACAAAGATATGTTCAGAGACACTAACTGTTATACATGAAACATGGCTGGTAACGCAAATAGTTAATAATGAACCAAGATATGTGTACTGTGCTAGGATACTGAGATATGTGTGCTGTGCTAGGATACTGAGATGTGTGTGCTGTGCTAGGACACTGAGATGTGTGTCTGTGCTAGAATACTGAGATGTGTGTGCTGTGCAAGGACACTGAGATGTGTGTGCTGTGCCAGGACACTGAGATGTGTGTCTGTGCTAGAACACTGAGATGTGTGTGCTGTGCTAGAATACTGAGATGTGTGTGCTGTGCCAGGACACTGAGATGTGTGTCTGTGCTAGAACACTGAGATGTGTGTGCTGTGCTAGAATACTGAGATGTGTGTGCTGTGCTAGAATACTGAGATGTGTGTCTGTGCTAGAATACTGAGATGTGTGTGCTGTGCTAGAACACTGAGATGTGTGTCTGTGCTAGAACACTAAGATGTGTGTGCTGTGCAAGGATACTGAGATGTGTGTGCTGTGCTAGGATACTGAGATGTGTGTCTGTGCTAGAATACTGAGATGTGTGTCTGTGCTAGAATACTGAGATGTGTGTGCTGTGCTAGGACACTGAGATGTGTGTCTGTGCTAGAATACTGAGATGTGTGTGCTGTGCTAGAACACTGAGATGTGTGTCTGTGCTAGGATACTGAGATGTGTGTCTGTGCTAGGATACTGAGATGTGTGTGCTGTGCTAGGATACTGAGATGTGTGTCTGTGCTAGAATACTGAGATGTGTGTGCTGTGCTAGGACACTGAGATGTGTGTCTGTGCTAGAATACTGAGATGTGTGTGCTGTGCTAGGACACTGAGATGTGTGTCTGTGCTAGGATACTGAGATGTGTGTCTGTGCTAGAATACTAAGATGTGTGTGCTGTGCTAGGACACTGAGATGTGTGTCTGTGCTAGGACACTGAGATGTGTGTCTGTGCTAGGATACTGAGATGTGTGTGCTGTGCTAGGATACTGAGATGTGTGTCTGTGCTAGAACACTGAGATGTGTGTGCTGTGCTAGGACACTGAGATGTGTGTCTGTGCTAGAATACTGAGATGTGTGTGCTGTGCAAGGACACTGAGATGTGTGTGCTGTGCCAGGACACTGAGATGTGTGTGCTGTGCTAGAATACTGAGATGTGTGTGCTGTGCTAGAATACTGAGATGTGTGTCTGTGCTAGAATACTGAGATGTGTGTGCTGTGCTAGAACACTGAGATGTGTGTCTGTGCTAGAACACTAAGATGTGTGTGCTGTGCTAGGATACTGAGATGTGTGTGCTGTGCCAGGACACTGAGATGTGTGTCTGTGCTAGAATACTGAGATGTGTGTGCTGTGCTAGAATACTGAGATGTGTGTCTGTGCTAGAATACTGAGATGTGTGTGCTGTGCTAGAACACTGAGATGTGTGTCTGTGCTAGAACACTAAGATGTGTGTGCTGTGCAAGGATACTGAGATGTGTGTGCTGTGCTAAGATACTGAGATGTGTGTGCTGTGCTAGAATACTGAGATGTGTGTCTGTGCTAGAATACTGAGATGTGTGTGCTGTGCCAGGACACTGAGATGTGTGTCTGTGCTAGGACACTGAGATGTGTGTGCTGTGCTAGGACACTGAGATGTGTGTCTGTGCTAGAATACTGATATGTGTGTGCTGTGCTAGGACACTGAGATGTGTGTCTGTGCTAGAATACTGAGATGTGTGTGCTGTGCTAGAACACTGAGATGTGTGTGCTGTGCAAGGACACTGAGATGTGTGTGCTGTGCTAGAATACTGAGATGTGTGTGCTGTGCAAGGACACTGAGATGTGTGTGCTGTGCTAGAATACTGAGATGTGTGTGCTGTGCTAGAACACTAAGATGTGTGTGCTGTGCTAGGACACTGAGATGTGTGTGCTGTGCTAGAACACTGAGATGTGTGTGCTGTGCTAGGACACTGAGATGTGTGTGCTGTGCTAGAACACTGAGATGTGTGTGCTGTGCTAGGACACTGAGATGTGTGTGCTGTGCTAGAACACTGAGATGTGTGTGCTGTGCTAGGACACTGAGATGTGTGTGCTGTGCTAGAACACTGAGATGTGTGTGCTGTGCTAGAACGCTGATATGTGTGTGCTGTGCCAGAATACAGAGATGTGTGTGCTGTGCTAAGATACTGAGATATGTGTGTTGTGCTATGCTAGGATACTGAAATGTGCGTGCTGAGCTAGGAAACTGAGATGTAAGTGCTGTGCTAGGATACTGAGATACGTGTGCTGTGCTAGGATACTCAGAGAAGTGTGTGCAGTGCTATGACACTGAGATACATGTGCTGTGCTAGGATACTCAGAGAAGTCTGTGCTGTGCTATGACACTGAGATATGTGTGCTGTGCTAGGATACTGAGATGTGTGTGCAGATATATGTTTGCTGTGCTAGGACACTGAATTATGTGTGCTGTGCAAAGAGATTGAGATGTGTGTGCTGTGCTAGGATAATGAGATATGAGTGCTATGCTAGGGTACTTAGAAAAGTTTGCTGTGCTAGAATACTGAGATATGTATGCTGTGCTGGGATACTCAGAGATGTGTGTTGTGCTAGGATACTGAGATATGTGTGCTGTGTTAGGGTACTAAAAAATGTGTTCTGTGCTAGGATACTGAGATATGTGTGCTGTGCTAGGATACTGAGATATGTGTGCTGTGCTAGGATACTGAGATGTGTGTGCTGTGTTAGGGTACTAAGATATGTGTGCTGTGCCAGGATACTGAGATATGTGTACTGTGTTAGGGTACTAAGAAATGTGTGCTGTGCTAGGATACTGAGATGTGTGTGCTGTGATAGGGTTCTAAGATATGTGTGCTGTGCCAGGATACTGAGATATGTGTACTGTGTTAGGGTACTAAGAAATGTGTGCTGTGCTAGGATACTGAGATGTGTGTGCTGTGATAGGGTTCTAAGATATGTGTGCTGTGCTAGGATACTGAGATGTGTTTGCTGTGTTAGGGTAGTAAGATATGTGTGCTGTGCTAGGATACTGAGATGTGTTTGCTGTGTTAGGGTAGTAAGATATGTGTGCCTTGCTAGGATACTGAGATGTGTGTGCTGTGCCAGAATACTAAGACATGGCATGTGTGTACTGTGTTAAGTTACCGGGGTACGTGTGCGTCTCTAAGATATGGCACGTGTGTACTGTGTTAGGTTACCGAGATACGTGTGCGTTTCTAAGACATGGCATGTGTGTACTGTGTTAGGTTACCGAGGTACGTGTGCATCTCTAAGACATACACGTGTGTACAGTGTTAGGTTACCCAGGTACGTGTGCGTCTGCAAGACATGGCACGTGTGTACTGTGTTAGGTTGCCGAGGTACGTGTGCGTCTCTAAGACATGACATGTGTGTACTGTGTTAAGATACCGAGGTATGTGTGTGTCTGTAAGACATGGCACGTGTATACTGTGCTAGGTTACTAAGGTACGCGGTTCTGTAAGACATGCCACGTGTGTACTGTGTTAAGTTACCGAGGTACGTGTGCGTCTGTAAGACATTACATGTGTGTACTGTGTTAGGTTACCGAGGTACGTGTGCGTCTGTAAGACATGCCACGTGTGTACTGTGTTAAGATACCGAGGTACGTGTGCGTCTGTAAGACATGGCACGTGTGTGCTGTGTTAGATTACCAAGGTACGTGTGCGTCTGCAAGACATGGCACGTGTGTACTGTGTAAAGATACCGAGGTACGTGTACATCTGTACGACATGGCACGTGTGTACTGTGTTAAGTTACCGAGGTACGTGTGCGTCTGTAAGACATGGCAAATGTGTACTCAGTTAGGTTACCGAGGTACATGTGCGTCTGTAAGACATGGTACGTGTGTACTGTGTTAAGATACCGAGGCACGTGTGCGTCTGTAAGAAATGGCACGTGTGAACTGTGTTAGGTTACCGAGGTACGTGTGCGTCTGTAAGACATGGCACGTGTGTACTATGTTAAGATACCGAAGTACTGTGCGTCTGTAAGACATGGCACGTGTGTACTGTGTTACGTTACCTAGGTAAGTGTGCGTCTCTAAGACATGACACGTGTATACTGTGTTAGGTTACCGAAGTACGTGTGCTTCTGTAAGACATGGCATGTGTGTACTGTGTTAAGATACAAAGGTATGTGTGCGTCTGTAAGACATGGCACGTGTGTACTGTGTTAGGTTACCGAAGTATGTGTGCGTCTGTAAGACATGGCACGTGTGTACTGTGTTAGGTTACCGAGGTACGTGTGCGTCTGTAAAACGTGACATGTGTGTACTGTGTTCAGTTACCGAGGTATGTGTGCCTCTCTAAGACATGACATGTGTTTAATGTGTTAATTTACAGAGGAACGTGTGCGTCTCTGAGACGTGACACGTGTGCAATGTGTTAAGTTACCGCGGTATGTGTGCGTCTCTAAGACATTACATGTGTGTACTGTGTTAAGACACTGAGGTACGTGTGCATCTCTAAGACGTGACACGTGAGTACTGTGTTAAGATACCGAGGTACGTGTGCGTCTCTAAGACATGGCATGTGTGTACTCTGTTAAGTTACCGAGGTACGTGTGCGTCTCTAAGACATGACATGTTTGTATTGTGTTAAGTTACCGAGGTACGTGTGCGTCTCTGAGACATGACATGTATGTACTCTGTTGGGTTACCGAGGTACATGTGCGTCTTTAAGACATGACATGTGTGTACTATGTTAAGTTACAGAGGTACGTGTTCGTCTCTGAGACATGACACGTGTGTACTGTGTTTATTTACCGAGGTATGTGTGCGTCTCTAAGACATGACATGTGTGTATTGTGTTAGGTTACCGAAGTACGTGAATCTCTTAGACATGACATGTGTGTACTGTGCTAAGTTACCGAAGTAGGTGTGCGTCTCTAAGATATGACATGTGTGTACTGTGTTAAGTTACAGAAGTACGTGTGCGTCTCTAAGACATGACCCATGTGTACTGTGTTTATTTACCGAGGTACGTGTGCGTCTCTAAGACATGACACGTGTGTACTGTGTTTATTTACCGAGGTATATGTGCGTCTCTAAGGCATGACACGTGTGTACTGTGTTCATTTACCTAGGTACGTGTGCATCTCTAAGACATGACACGTGTGTACTTAGTTAGGTTACCGAGGTATGTGTGCGTCTCCAAGACATGACATGTGTGTACTGTGTTAAGACACTGAGGTACGTGTGCATCTCTAAGACATGACACGTGAGTACTGTGTTAAGATACCGAGGTACGTGTGCGTCTCTAAGACATGAAACGTGAGTACTTTGTTAAGATACCGAGGTACGTGTGCGTCTCTAAGACATGACATGTGTGTACTGTGTTAAGTTTCCGAGGTACGTGTGCCTCTCTAAGACATGACAAGTGTGTACTCTGTTAAGTTACCGAGGTACGTGTTCGTCTCTAAGACATGACATGTTTGTACTGTGTTAAATTACCGGGGTACGTGTGCGTCTCTAAGATATGACATGTATGTCCTCTGTTAGGTTATCGAGGTACATGTGCGTCTCTAAGACATGACATGTTTGTTTTGTGTTAGGTTACAGAGGTACATGTGCGTCTCTAAAACATGACATATGTGTACTGTTCATACTTATAGAGGTACGTATGCGTCTCTAAGACATAACATGTATGTCCTATTCTAGGTTACCGAGGTACTTGTGCGTCTTTAAGACATGACATGTGTGTACTGTGTTAAGTTACAGAGGTACGTGTTCGTCTCTGAGACATGACACGTGTGTACTGTGTTTATTTACCAACGTATGTGTGCGTCTCTAAGACATGACATGTGTGTATTGTGTAAGGTTACCGAAGTACGTGAATCTCTGTGACATGACATGGGTGTACTGTGTTAAGTTACCGAAGTAGGTGTGCGTCTCTAAGATATGACATGTGTGTACTGTGTTAAGTTACAGAAGTACGTGTGCGTCTCTAAGACATGACACATGTGTACTGTGTTTATTTACCGAGGTACGTGTGCGTCTCTACGACATGACACGTGTGTACTGTGTTTATTTACCGAGGTATATGTGCGTCTCTAAGGCAAGACACGTGTGTACTGTGTTCATTTACCGAGGCACGTGTGCATCTCTAAGACATGACACGTGTGTACTTAGTTAGGTTACCGAGGTATGTGTGCGTCTCCAAGACATGACATGTGTGTACTGTCAGTTTTAAGTTGCCGAGGTATGTGTGCTTCCTTCAATAATTTTCCCAACAGATATAGTAATTTAATCAATTTACAGCATTAGGTTTATTAATTTAATATCAACATATTACAAACATTATCCAAACTTAAATAGTATAATTGAGACGATTCAAACGCATACCTTTACAGATTGATAGTCTTAAAGGTGATTTTGACTCGATGAATGATGAGATAATATGAGAAAACCTTTTGTGTGGAAAAAAAAGTATACAAATATTGACATTTTAACAACCATAATCAAGGCTGAAACTGTCTCATTAGAAATATTTAGAAAAGTATGAAATATTTTAAAATTATTATACATAAATGCTGTGCAAGAAAGTTAATAAAAGTCATTGGAAAATTATACTATTGTGAGTGGAACAAAATTGTTATTTGTGTCAGGGCCACAACCAGAGGTAATATTACACCAAGGCATGTTTTGGTTTTGCAGAATTTGGTTTTAATACGATTTCGTAACAATGGATTTACCTTCTCCAATGTAAAAGACACTACCTTAATTCATAGACATAAAAATAGTTGCTTAGATTGCTTAACATGAAATTTTTTTCTTTATATTTTAATAAAATGGGAGTTTACGTCGTTTTTCACAATGACTGACTCTCAGATTTCGGAAAGTGACCTAATGTACTCATGTGTAGTGAAGGGTCTGGCATATACTTCGTTATATCGGCACTGTGCTTAGCATCGCTTTCCTCAATCTTCAGTAATATCACAACGGTGTCTGCTTGAGACGGTATTCTTAGTGCTACCATACTGTAGAATCATGCTACAGACACATGGTGTTATACTCCATCCAGTCACATTATACTGACACAGGGTCGGCAATACCTAAAACTATCCTCTAAATTCTGAGCTACAAACGAGAACGCTTCTAGTACGATTTTCAAGTCTTTGGTATGACCCGGTCGGGGATTGAATCATCGACACCTCCGCTGCAGTTTTAGAACTTATGACAAATGTGCATATCGACTTGTTATTGAAAGGGAATGTGGGCAATGTCGATGGATCTTAATTAACGTAGCAAAAGAGCTATTTTTGTAGAAACACTATTATTTAAGAAAACAAAATGTTAGAGGGGGACATCGACCACTTTAATGCAATTTTGGATGAACTAATTAGCGGGAAGCAAAATATTAACAAACAATTCATACATGCAAATAACATATGGCCAACTGCACGGTGGATACACATGGTGTTCACAACCATAGATTGACAGACGATGGACATATGATACTCATGATCAGAGATGGACATACGGTGAATACATGATGCCCACAAACACAGGTTGACAGACGTTGGGTTAATAATACCCACAAACATATATTGACATCCGGTGGAAACATGATGCCCACAAACACAGGTTGACAGAAGTTGGGGACATGATACCCACAAACATATATGGACATCTGGTGGATACATGAGGCCCATAAATACAGATTGACAGACGGTGGGTATATGGTGCCCGCAAACACAGATGGATAGACGGTGGATATATGATGCCCACCAACACAGATGGATAGACAGTGGGTACATGATGACCACAAACACAGATGGACAGACGGTGGGTACATGATGCCCACAAACACAGGTTGACAGACGTTGGGTTTATGATGCCCACAAACATATATGGACAGGCAGTGGATACATGATGCCCACAAATACAGCTTGACAGACGGTGGGTATATGATCCCAACAAACACAGATGGACAGACGGTGGATACATGATGCCCACAAACACAAATGAACAGACAGTGGGAACATGGTGCCCACAAACACAGATGGATAGACGATGGATACATGATGCCCCCAAACACAAATGGACAGACGGTGGATACATGATGCCCCCAAACACAAATGGACAGACGGTGGATACATGATGCCCCCAAACACAAATGGACAGACGGTGGATACATGATGCCCCCAAACACAGATGGACAGACGGTGGATACATGATGCCCACAAACACAAATGGACAGACAGTGGGAACATGGTGCCCACAAACACAGATGGATAGACGATGGATACATGATGCCCCCAAACACAGGTTGACAGACGGTTGATACAGAATGCCCACACAAAGATGGACAGGCGATGGATACAAAATGCCCATACACAGATGAACAGACGGTGGATACAGAATGCCTACACACAGATTGCCAATGGTGGGTATATGATGCATACAAATACAGGTTTACAGACGGTGGATACAGAATGCCCACACAGATGGACAGACGGTGGATACAGAATGCCCACACACAGATGGACAGGCGATGGATACAGAATGCCCATACACAGATGGACAGGCGATGGATACAGAATGCCAACACACAGATGGACAGGCGATGGATACAGAATGCCCATACACAGATGGACAGGCGATGGATACAGAATGCCCACACAGATGGACAGACGGTGGATACAGAATGCCAACACACAGATGGACAGGCGATGGATACAGAATGCCCATACACAGATGAACAGACGGCGGATACAGAATGCCCACACACACAAATTACCAACGGTGGGTATATGATGCATACAAATACAGGTTGACAAACGGTGGATACAGAATGCCAACACACAGATGGACAGACGGTGGTTATATGATGCCCACAAACACAGATTGACAGACGGTGGATACATGATGCCCACAAACACAGATTGACAGACGGTGGATACAGAATGCAAACACACAGATGGACAGGCGATGGATACAGAATTCCCACACACAGATGGACAGACGGTGGATACAGAATGCCAACACACAGATGGACAGGCGATGGATACATAATGCCCATACACAGATGAACAGACGGTGGATATAGAATGCCCACACACAAATTACCAACGGTGGGTATATGATGCATATAAATACAGGTTTACAGACGGTGGATACAGAATGCCCACACAGATGGACAGACGGTGGATACAGAATGCCAACACACAGATGGACAGGCAATGGATACAGAATGCCAATACACAGATGAACTGACTGTGGATACATAATGCCCACACACAAATTACCAACGGTGGGTATATGGTGCCTACAAATACAGGTTGACAGACGGTGGATACAGAATGCCCACACAGATGGACAGACGGTGGGTATATGATGCCAACGAACACAGATTGACAGACGGTGGGTACATGATGCCGACAAACACAGACTGACAGACAGTGGATACATGATGTACACAGACGGTAGGTATATGATGCCCACAAATACAGAGGGACAGACCATGGAAACATAATGCCCACAAACACAGGTTGACAGACGTTGGATACAGAATGCCCATACACAGATAGACAGACGGTGGATACAGAATGCCTACACACAAACTGCCAACGGTGGGTTTATGATGCCTACAAATACAGATTGACAGACAGTGAATACAGAATGCCCACACACAGATGGACAGACGGTGGATATATGATGCCCACAAACACAGATTACCAACGGTGGGTATATGATGCATATAAATACAGGTTTACAGACGGTGGATACAGAATGCCCACACAGATGGACAGACGGTGGATACAGAATGCTAACACACAGATGGACAGGCAATGGATACAGAATGCCCATACACAGATGAACTGACTGTGGATACAGAATGCCCACACACAAATTACCAACGGTGGGTATATGATGCCTACAAATACAGGTTGACAGACGGTGGATACAGAATGCCCACACAGATGGACAGACGGTGGGTACATGATGTCCACAAAGACAGGTGGCAGACGGTGGGTACAGAATACCCACAAACACAGGTTGACAGGTGACAGGTTTACAGGTGGGTACATGATTCCCACATGCAGATGAACAGACGGTGGGTATATGATGCCCACAAACACAGATGAACAGACAGTTGGTATATGATACCCACAAACACAGGTTGACAGTTTGTGGGTACATGATGCCCACAAACACAGGTTGACAAACGGTGGATACATGATGCCCACAAACACAGGTTGACAGACGGTGAATACATGATGCCCACAAACACAGGTTGACAGACGGTGGGTAAATGACGACCACAAACACAGATTGACAGACGGTGGATACAGAATGCCCACACAGAGATGGACAGACGGTGGAAACATGATGCCTATAAACACAGGTTGACAGACGATGAATACATGATGCCAACAAACACAGGTTGATAGACGGTGGGTACATGATGCCCGAAAACACAGATGGACAAACGGTGGGTACATGGTACTCACAAACACAGGTTGACAGACTGTGGCTACATGATGCCCACAAAAACAGATGGACAGACAGTGGCTACATGATGCCCACAAACACAGATGGACAGACGGTGGGTACATAATGCCAACAAACACATATGGACAGACGGTGGATGTATGATGCCCACAAACACAGATGAACAGACAGTGGGTATATGATACCCACATACACAGGTTGACAGACTGTGGGTACATGATGCCCACAAACACAGGTTAACAAACGATGGATACATGATGCCCACAAACACAGGTTGACAGACGGTGGGTAAATGACTACCACAAACACAGATTGACAGACGGTGGATACAGAATGCCCATACAGAGATGGACAGACGGTGGAAACTTGATGCCTATAAACACAGGTTGACAGACGATGAATACATGATGCCAACAAACACAGGTTGACAGACGGTGGTTACATGATGCCCGAAAACACAGTCGGGCAGACGGTGGATACATGATGCCCACAAACACAGATGGACAAACGGTGGGTACATGATACTCACAAACACAGGTTGACAGACGGTGGGTACATAATACCAACAAACACATATGGACAGACGGTGGGTACATGATGCCCACAAACACATATGGACAGACGGTGGGTACATGATGCCCACAAAAAAAGATGGACAGACGATTAATACAGAATGCAAACAATCACAGATGGAATGAAGGCAGATACATAATTCCAACAAACACAGATGGAATGGAGGCGGATATATTATGCCAACAAACACAGATGGAATAAAGGCGGATACATAATGCCCACAAACACAGATGGAATGAAGGCGGATGAATAATGTCCACAACCACATATAGAATGAAGGCGGATACATAATACCCACAAACACATACGGAATGAAGGCGGATACATCATGACCACAAACACAGATAGAATGAAGGCGGATACGTAATACCCCCCCCCCCCACACACACACACACAGATGGAATGAAAGCGGATATATAATACCCCCCCCCCCCCCCCCCCACACACACACACACACAACACACAGACAGATGGAATAAGGGCGTATACATAATGACCACAAACACAGATGGAATGAAGGTGGATATATAATACCCACAAACACAGTTGGAATGAAGGCGGATACATAATGTCCATAAACACAGATGGAAAGAAGGCGGATACATAATACCAACAAACACAGATTGACGAACGAAAGAAATATAGTTGTTATTAACACTTCTCTTTAACCTTCTCATGACGTACGAAACCAAACCATGAATGCTTTAATATTTTTATATATTCAATGTGAAATTTAATCGAAACTGTTAGCAAAAAGTGTTTCCTTACATTACATCTAACACCAGAGAATGGCTTCAGACATACGATTATTCTTCTCTTAAAATGTGTTCTTTTCCCACAATAGCACCGATACCTGGTTCTTTACATTTCATTATCATTTATAAGAAAGGGTTTTTATAATTCATTTTTTTATATCTTTTACTCAAATTTCATATTTGAATCCTCCTTCAGAAATCTCTGATGCTTATAGTTATTTAATATTCAATGTAGGCGTACTTGAAAATTAAGATTGGATCAGGTATGTTAGTTTAATTGGTTTTTAATTGACAAAAGACCGTCTTCTCTCCACATATCGTCAATCATGACAATATGCTGTGACATGACATTGTTGGATTAAAGTGTTTTTAGACGCAGTAAAGTCTCACCGATTTTTCTGTTTGTATAGTTGTTAAATAAAGATACCGACTAATCGGTAATTGAATCGGTATAATTCGTCTCGTAAAGTGTTATAATAAAGCATGGGCGTACTGTGCAAATAGACCCCATTTACAAATCACGCAAGATTATTGGATATTCTATTATAGATATGCACTTTATTTCAGTATTAATAAAATAATTAGAAAGCATTGAAATATAATATAGTAAAATATAAAATTACAATATTACAAATTTCCCATATATCAGTAGTTAAGCCATGTATTTACACGTGCTGTGTGCTAAATGATTTAAATATGTGTCCTAAATACGAATTTAGAATTTAAAGCATTGCTCGTCAAACTCATCTGTTCCAAGTGCTAGGACAAACAAAAACTTAACGCTGTGTCAGCACGACACTTCCTGCTCTGATTTACGTCAACTTAACGTGAATCGTAACTTAAAGGAACAGCGTATTTAACAACTTGACTCATCACATTAAGTCGTAGTATATTGAACAATCGCATTGAGACGTAGCATATTGAACAACTTGTCCCATCGCATTAAGACGTAGCATATTGAACAACTTGACTCATTGCATTAAGACGTAGCATATTGAACAACTGGACTGAACAACTTGACTCATTGCATTAAGATATAGCATATTGAACAACTTGACTCATCGCATTAAGATGTAGCATATTGAACAACTTGACTCATCACGTTAAGACATAGCATATTGAACAACTTGTCTCATCATATTAAGACGTAGCATATTGAACAACTTGTCTCATCACGTTAAGACGTAGCATATTGAACAACTTGTCCCATCGCATTAAGACGTAGCATATTGAACAACTTGTCTCATCATATTAAGACGTAGCATATTGAACAACTTGACCCATCACATTAAGACGTAGCATATTGAACAACTTGTCTCATCATATTAAGACGTAGCATATTGAACAACTTGTCTCATCATATTAAGACGTAGCATATTGAACAACTTGCCCAATCGCATTGAGACGTAGCATATTGAACAACTTGTCCCATAACATTAAGACGTAGCATATTGAACAACTTGACTCATTGCATTAAGACGTAGCATATTGAACAACTTGTCTCATCACATTAAGACGTAGCATATTGAACAACTTGTCTCATCATATTAAGACGTAGCATATTGAACAACTTGTCTCATTGCATTAAGACGTAGCATATTGAACAACTTGTCCCATAACATTAAGACGTAGCATATTGAACAACTTGACTCATTGCATTAAGACGTAGCATATTGAACAACTTGTCTCATCACATTAAGACGTAGCATATTGAACAACTTGTCTCATCATATTAAGACGTAGCATATTGAACAACTTGACCCATCACATTAAGACGACGCATATTGAACAACTTGTCTCATCGCATTAAGACGTAGCATATTGAACAACTTGCTTCATCACATTAAGACGTAGCATATTGAACAACTTGTCTCATCACGTTAAGACGTAGCATATTGAACAACTTGACTCATCACGTTAAGACGTAGCATATTGAACAACTTGTCTCATCACATTGAGACGTAGCATATTGAACAACTTGACCCATCATATTAAGACGACGCATATTGAACAACTTGTCTCATCGCATTAAGACGTAGCATATTGAACAACTTGCTTCATCGCATTAAGACGTAGCATATTGAACAACTTGACTCATCACGTTAAGACGTAGCATATTGAACAACTTGACTCATCACGTTAAGACGTAGTATATTGAACAACTTGACCCATCACATTAAGACGACGCATATTGAACAACTTGTCTCATCGCATTAAGACGTAGCATATTGAACAACTTGTCTCATCACATTGAGACGTAGCATATTGAACAACTTGACCCATCACATTAAGACGACGCATATTGAACAACTTGTCTCATCGCATTAAGACGTAGCATATTGAACAACTTGCTTCATCACATTAAGACGTAGCATATTGAACAACTTGACTCATCACGTTAAGACGTAGCATATTGAACAACTTGTCTCATCACATTGAGACGTAGCATATTGAACAACTTGACCCATCACATTAAGACGTAGCATATTGAACAACTTGTCTCATCGCATTAAGACGTAGCATATTGAACAACTTGCTTCATCACATTAAGACGTAGCATATTGAACAACTTGTCTCATCACGTTAAGATGTAGCATATTGAACAACTTGTCTCATCATATTGAGACGTAGCATATTGAACAACTTGTCTCATCATATTGAGACGTAGCATATTGAACAACTAGCTTCATCACATTAAGACGTAGCATATTGAACAACTTGTCTCATCATATTAAGACGTAGCATATTGAACAACTTGACTCATTGCATTAAGACGTAGCATATTGAACAACATGTCTCATCACATTGAGACGTAGCATTTTGAACAACTTGTCTCATCATATTAAGACGTAGAATATTGAACAACTTGACCCATCACATTAAGACGTAGCATATTGAACAACTTGTCTCATCACATTGAGACGTAGCATATTGAACAACTTGTCCCATCGCATTATTGCATTAAGACGTAGCATATTGAACAACTTGTCTCATCGCATTATTGCATTAAGACGTAGCATATTGAACAACTTGTCTCATCACATTAAGACGTAGCATATTGAACAACTTGACTCATCACATTAAGACGTAGCATATTGAACAACATGTCTCATCACATTGAGACATAGCGTATTGAACAACTTGTCCCATCGCATTATTGCATTAAGACGTAGCATATTGAACAACTTGACTCATCACATTAAGACGTAGCATATTGAACAACTTTACTCATCGCATTAAGACGTAGCATATTGAACAACATGTCTCATCACGTTAAGACGTAGCATATTGAACAACTTGACTCATCACGTTAAGACGTAGCATATTGAACAACTTGTCTCATCGCATTAAGACGTAGCATATTGAACAACTTGTCCCATCGCATTAAGACGTAGCATATTGAACAACTTGTCCCATCGCATTAAGACGTAGCATATTGAACAACTTGTCCCATCGCATTAAGACGTAGCATATTGAACAACTTGTCCCATCGCATTAAGACGTAGCATATTGAACAACTTGTCCCATCGCATTAAGATGTAGCATATTGAACAACTTGTCTCATCATATTAAGACGTAGCATATTGAACAACTTGTCTCATCATATTAAGATGTAGCATATTAAACAACTTGTCCCATCGCATTAAGACGTAGCATATTGAACAACTTGCCTCATCACATTAAGACGTAGTATATTGAACAACTTGACTCATCACGTTAAGACGTAGCATATTGAACAACTTGACTCATCACGTTAAGACGTAGCATATTGAACAACTTGTCTGATCATATTGAGACGTAGCATATTGAACAACTTGTCCCATCACATTGAGACGTAGCATATTGAACAACTTGACTCATCACATTAAGACGTAGCATATTGAACAACTTGACTCATCATATGGAGACGTAGTATATTGAACAACTTGACTCATCACGTTAAGACGTAGCATATTGAACAACTTGACTCATCATGTTAAGACGTAGCATATTGAACAACTTGTCTCATCATATTAAGACGTAGCATATTGAACAACTTGACTCATCATATTAAGACGTAGCATATTGAACAACTTCTCCCATCGCATTGAGACGTAGCATATTGAACAACTTGGCCCATCGCATTAAGACGTAGCATATAGAACAACTTGACTCATTGCATTAAGACGTAGCATATTGAACAACTTGACACATCGCATTAAGACGTAGCATATTGAACAACTTGACTCATTACGTTAAGACGTAGCATATTGAACAAATTGTCTCATCATATTAAGACGTAGCATATTGAACAACTTGTCTCATCACGTTAAGACGTAGCATATTGAACAACTTGTCCCATCACATTAAGATGTAGCATATTGAACAACTTGTCCCATCGCATTAAGACGTAGCATATTGAACAATTTGTCTCATCATATTAAGATGTAGCATATTGAACAACTTGTCTCATCGCATTAAGACGTAGCATATTGAACAACTTGTCTCATCATATTAAGACGTAGCATATTGAACAACTTGTCTCATCGCATTAAGACGTAGCATATTGAACAATTTGTCCCATCGCATTAAGACGTAGCATATTGAACAACTTGTCTCATCATATTAAGACGTAGCATATTGAACAACTTGTCTCATCATATTAAGACGTAGCATATTGAACAACTTCTCCCATCGCATTGAGACATAGCATATTGAACAACTTGTCCCATTGCATTAAGACGTAGCATATTGAACAACTTGTCTCATCATATTAAGACGTAGCATATTGAACAACTTGACCCATCACATTAAGACGTAGCATATTGAACAACTTGCCTCATCACATTAAGACGTAGCATATTGAACAACTTGTCTTATCACATTAATACGTAGCATATTGAACAACTTGACTCATCACATTAAGACATAGCATATTGAACAACATGTCTCATCACATTGAGACGTAGCATATTGAACAACTTGTCCCATCGCATTATCGCATTAAGATGTAGCATATTGAGCAACTTGTCCCATCGCATTAAGAAGTAGCATATTGAACAACTTGTCCCATCGCATTATTGCATTAAGACGTAGCATATTGAACAACTTGTCCCATCGCATTATTGCATTAAGACGTAGCATATTGAACAACTTGTCTCATCACATTAAGACGTAGCATATTGAACAACTTGACTCATCACATTGAGACGTAGCATATTGAACAACTTGTCTCATTACATTAAGACGTTACATATTTAACAACTTGACTCATTGCATTAAGACATAGCATATTGAACAACTTGACTCATCACAATAAGACGTAACATATTGAACAACTTGACTCATCACATTGAGATGAGCATATTGACCAACTTGACTCATCACAATAAGACGTAACATATTGAACAACTTGTCCCATCGCATTAAGACGTAGCATATTGAACAACTTGACTCATCATATTATGTCGTAGCATATTGAACAACTTGACTCATCGCATTAAGACGTTACATATTGAACAACTTGACTCATCGCATTATTCGATGAATATGTGGGGAAGTAGACATATGGTGTGTCTAATACTACTGGTTATCCCAGGGCCGGTATTATGCTGACTGCTGAATATGCGGGGAAGTAGACATATGGTGTGTCTAATACTACTGGTTATCCCAGGACTCATGTTACGCTGGCTGCTGAATATGTGGTGGAAGTAGACATATGATGTGTCGTATACTACTGGTTATTCCAGGACCCATGTTACACTGTCTGGTGAATATGTGGGGAAGTAGACATATGGTGTGTCTAATACTAGTAGTTCAACCAGCACCCATGTTACGCTGGCTGCTGAATATGTGTGGAAGTAGACATATGGTGTGTCTAATACTACTGGTTATCCTGGGACCCATGTTACGCTGGCTGCTGAATATGAGGGGGAAGTTGACATATGGTGTGTCTAATACTACTGGTTATCCCTGGACCGGTGTTTCGCTGGCTGCTGAATATGTGAGGGAAGTAGACATATGGTCTGCCTAATACTACTAGTTCAACCAGCACCCATGTTACGCTGGCTGCTGAATATGTGTGGAAGTACACATATGGTGTGTCTAATACTACTGGTTATCCCAGGACCCATGTTACGCTGGCTGCTGAATATGTGGGGAAGCAGACATATGGTGTATCTAATACTACTGGTAATCCCAGGACCCATGTTACGCTGGCTTCTGAATATGTTGGGGGAAGTAGACATATGGTGTGTCTAATACTACTGGTTATCCCAGGACCCATGTTACGCTGGCTGCTGAATATGTGGGGAAGTAGACATATGGTGTGTCTAATACTACTGGTTATCCCAGGACCCATGTTACGCTGGTTGCTGAATATGTGGGGAACTAGACATATGACGTGTCTAATACTACTTGTTATCACAGAACCGGTGTTACGCTGGCTGCTGAATATGTGGGGGAAATAGACATATGGTGTGTCTAATACTACTGGTTATCCCAGGACCCATGTTACGCTGGCTGCTGAATATGTTGGGGAAGTAGACATATGGTGTGTCTAATACTACTGGTTATCCCAGGACCCATGTTACGCTGGCTTCTGAATATGTTGGGAAAGTAGACATATGGTGTGTCTAATACTACTGGTTATCCCAGGACCCATGTTACGCTGGCTGCTGAATATGTGGGGAAGTAGACATATGGTGTGTCTAATACTACTGGTTATCCCAGGACCCATGTTACGCTGGCTGCTGAATATGTGGGGAAGTAGACATATGGTGTGTCTAATACTACTGGTTATCCCAGGACCCATGTTACGCTGGCTGCTGAATATGTGGGGAAGTAGACATATGGTGTATCTAATACTACTGGTAATCCCAGGACCCATGTTACGCTGGCTGCTGAATATGTTGGGGAAGTAGACATATGGTGTGTCTAATACTACTGGTTATCCCAGGACCCATGTTATGCTGGCTGCTGAATATGTTGGGGAAGTAGACATATGGTGTGTCTAATACTACTGGTTATCCCAGGAACCATGTTACCCTGGCTGCTGAATATGTGGGGGAAGTAAACATATGGTGTGTCTAATATTACTGGTTATCCCAGGACTCATGTCATGCTGGCTGCTGAATACGTGGTGGAAGTAGACATATGGTGTGTCTAATACTACTGGTTATCCCAGGGCCGGTGTTACGCTGGCTGCTGAATATGTGGGGGAAGTAAACATATGGTGTGTCTAATACTACTGTTTATCCCAGGACTCAGGTTACGCTGGCTGCTGAATATGTGGGGAAGTAGACATATGGTGTGTCTAATACTACTGGTAATCCCAGGACCCATGTTACGCTGGCTTCTGAATATGTTGGGGGAGTAGACATATGGTGTGTCTAATACTACTGGTTATCCCAGGGCCGGTGTTACGCTGGCTGCTGAATATGTGGGGGAAGTAGACATATGGTGTGTCTAATACTACTGTTTATCCCAGGACTCAGGTTACGCTGGCTGCTGAATATGTGGGGAAGCAGACATATGGTGTGTCTAATACTACTGGTAATCCCAGGACCCATGTTACGCTTGCTTCTGAATATGTTGGGGAAGTAGACATATGGTGTGTCTAATACTACTGGTTATCCCAGGACCCATGTTACACTGTCTGGTGAATATGTGGGGGAAGTAGCCATATGGTGTGTCTAATACTACTGGTTATCCCAGGACTCAGGTTACGCTGGCTGCTGAATATGTGGTGGAAGTAGACATATGGTGTGTCTAATACTACTGGTTATACCAGCACCCATGTTACACTGTCTGGTGAATATGTGGGGGAAGAAGACATATGGTGTGTATAATACTACTGATTATCCCAGGACCGGTGTTACGCTGGCTTCTGAATATGTGGTGGAAGTAAACATATGGCGTGTCTAATACTATTGGTTTTCCCAGGACCCGTGTTACGCTGGCTGCTGAATATATGGGGAAGTAAACATATGGTGTGTCTAATACTACTGGTTTTCCCGGGACCCATGTTACGCTGGCTGCTGAATATGTTGGGGAAGTAGACATATGGTGTGTCTAATACTACTTGTTATCCCAGGACCCATGTTACGCTGGCTGCTGAATATGTTGGGGAAGTAGACATATGGTGTGTCTAATACTACTGGTTATCCCAGGACTCATGTTACGCTGGCTGCTGAATATGTGTGGGAAGTAGACATATGGTGTGTCCAATACTACTGGTTATCTACGCTGGCTGCCGTTATGTAACAGATGTATTGTTGAAAAAGCCCAAACAAACAAATCAATTAAGCACGCACACAACATGATTATTTTGTGTGTACATGTTAAACTGTTAATGTATAAAACTTATTTAGATCAGTTTAAATCTGTGTGCTTACCCAAATATTCTGATGTAATACGCAAAGTATGTTTGCTTTATTACTTTACATATAGAATTCGTTGACTAGAAATTATAATAAGGCGAATCTTTCCATGTTATAAATATTTAAAATCAGATAACATACAAAAATACAGACATGCAAGTGGCCAATACGGATCTCTCTCTCTCTCTCTCTGTCCCTCCCTTCCTTTCTTCTCTCTTTCCCCCCATCTCTCTCTCTCTCTCTCTCTCTCTCTCTCTCTCTCTCTCTCTCTCTCTTTCTCTCTCTCTTTCTCTCTCGATTGAATCTTTTAAGATCCGAACATCGAAATACCGTTGTTGTGGAATTATTATCTTATGGAATTAATTTACTATATATTCAATGTATCTTTATGCTCCAACCGCTTTCTTTATATAGCGTACGAGTAATCATGACTCATTGACTGGGTCCTCCTCAATTATATTAGGTTGATTGATTCTATAGTCTTATGGCTTTGGCTTGCATTGTATCATTAGTCGCGTTCGTCGCAGTCTGGTCTGTATATTTACATGTATGTCCGATTGTTTCACCAATAAGTATCTACATATATATATGTGTATACCTGAATATCAACAATCATGCCTAGTACTAATGGGTGATGTGCTATATATAATTAGTAGGAATCTGATACAGTTTCACTACCCCAACTTTCTTATTCATATGTAAATTAATTCATGTATCAAATATATGCCAATTACTATAGTGAGTAAATGATTGCTTGGAACTTATATAAACAATGGAGAGCTCAATACTGTACAATTGTTCAAACATTTTGCAAAATCTTTTACATTCACAGACAAGTTCGAGGGTATGGGTTTCTTATTGGTGACAGTTCTCGTTTACACTTAGCGTAATTATTCTAATTCTAGTTATTATTTTGATTATTTTAATGTTGTTACTACAATTATTTTTGTATATTAAATACTAAGGCGAGAAGCACCATTTCTTTGATGAGGTGTATAAGTAAATCTGATCTCTACTAATAAAATGCTTTATTATTTGTAAAATAAAAATAAACAGACACGTGCAGACGAAATTTTAGATCACAATGGCAACTTAATACAAATATATTTTAAAACACTAGTGTCTCACCAAGTCCATTCGATTCCACCGTTGTACCGGATAACCAGTATCCCTTCTATGATGATGAAGATATTTCCGGCCACCAGTCCCCAGTATGCATCACTATCACGTGATATCCCCACGCGCCATACTGCCAGACAGTTGTGTAAAATCAAAATGGTCCTGACGAGAATGGCTGCAAAAATGGTGGAGACGGTAAATTTTGTTTCCGCCATGTTGAATGAAATAGATAGTCCACAGAAATCTCTTTATTTAATCTCTTACTCACCAGCAGAAATAGATTATTTAACAGTTTCTCTCAGACGTTTGTTTGATTTTTTTCAATAACTTTCTTTTTAAGTCAACGTCAAATACACAGACATACATAACATACGTTTTTATCCTTTACTTTTATTCCAGCGAACTTTAAACAAAGAGTTTTTGTTTTTTGAAATTTGGCCAATTTATTTGAAAATTAATCGTGCAGTATTTTATCTCCGTACAGTAACAGGCCTCGGATACGCAGTTAGAGTTATACAGCATTAAAATCGCGTCCGTCTACCGACCACCTTTAAACTACGTACTGTTTGAGATTTCAAAGTGGTATGTTTGCTTTTCATAGTGCACTTTATGAATAACTTCGTATTATTTGAATAGATTGAATATTAAAACCTCTTGGATTTGTTAAAGTTCGCATGACACTATATTAATATTGTTAACATTTATCTAAAAAAATTATCTCTCTCCCGGATTCGCTTTTTTGCCTCTTTTATTAAATTTGAAATATGATTAAAATATACTTGGTTATCTCGCCTTTTAATCGTCACCGACAAAGTAGTACAAGGGACGATGCTATCAAATAACATTCCTGCTATTAATACTATCTGATAGTTTGTTATATACAGATGTTAACCATGCTTCGTTTGTCAACATTGGTCTTTTTTTTTATCACTCCACGGTTAACTTACTATGCAATGACAAGGCAGTGATATTTCTCAGTTGTAATTTTTGTTGATGAGTATGATATAAAACCACTTGCATTATGTAGTGCATTTATCAAGAGGATAAAAATAATGCTGCTGCTGCTGCTGCTACTGATGATGTTAATGATTATGATCAATGACTTGCGCTACGTTGGTGATGATGATGGTAATGTTGATTTAGTAGTTCTTGTTGATGATGGTGATGACAATGTTGCTATAGTTCTTGATGATGATAATGTTGTTGTAGTTCTTCTTGATGGTGATGGTGATGATGATGTTGATGACAATGGTGATAATGATGGTAAATATGATAATGATAATAAAGATGATGATGATGTGGATGATTATGATTAATGACTTGCGCTACATTGGTAATGATGATGGTTATGTTGATTTAGTAGTTCTTGTTGATGATGGTGATGATAATGTTGCTATAGTTCTTGATGATGATAATGTTGTTGTAGTTCTTCTTGATGGTAATGATGATGGTTATGTTGATTTAGTAGTTCTTGTTGATGATGGTGATGATAATGTTGCTATAGTTCTTGATGATGATAATGTTGTTGTAGTTCTTCTTGATGGTAATGATGATGGTTATGTTGATTTAGTAGTTCTTGTTGATGATGGTGATGACAATGTTGCTATAGTTCTTGATGATGATAATGTTGTTGTAGTTCTTCTTGATGGTAATGATGATGGTTATGTTGATTTAGTAGTTCTTGTTGATGATGGTGATGATAATGTTGCTATAGTTCTTGATGATGATAATGTTGTTGTAGTTCTTCTTGATGGTAATGATGATGGTTATGTTGATTTAGTAGTTCTTGTTGATGATGGTGATGATAATGTTGCTATAGTTCTTGATGATGATAATGTTGTTGTAGTTCTTCTTGATGGTAATGATGATGGTTAAGTTGATTTAGTAGTTCTTGTTGATGATGGTGATGATAATGTTGCTATAGTTCTTGATGATGATAATGTTGTTGTAGTTCTTCTTGATGGTAATGATGATGGTTAAGTTGATTTAGTAGTTCTTGTTGATGATGGTGATGACAATGTTGCTATAGTTCTTGATGATGATAATGTTGTTGTAGTTCTTCTTGATGGTAATGATGATGGTTATGTTGATTTAGTAGTTCTTATTGATGATGGTGATGATAATGTTGCTATAGTTCTTGATGATGATAATGTTGTTGTAGTTCTTCTTGATGGTAATGATGATGGTTAAGTTGATTTAGTAGTTCTTGTTGATGATGGTGATGATAATGTTGCTATAGTTCTTGATGATGATAATGTTGTTGTTGTTCTTCTTGATGGTAATGATGATGGTTAAGTTGATTTAGTAGTTCTTGTTGATGATGGTGATGATAATGTTGCTATAGTTCTTGATGATGATAATGTTGTTGTAGTTCTTCTTGATGGTAATGATGATGGTTATGTTGATTTAGTAGTTCTTGTTGATGATGGTGATGATAATGTTGCTATAGTTCTTGATGATGATAATGTTGTTGTAGTTCTTCTTGATGGTAATGATGATGGTTATGTTGATTTAGTAGTTCTTGTTGATGATGGTGATGACAATGTTGCTATAGTTCTTGATGATGATAATGTTGTTGTAGTTCTTCTTGATGGTAATGATGATGGTTATGTTGATTTAGTAGTTCTTGTTGATGATGGTGATGATAATGTTGCTATAGTTCTTGATGATGATAATGTTGTTGTAGTTCTTCTTGATGGTAATGATGATGGTTAAGTTGATTTAGTAGTTCTTGTTGATGATGGTGATGATAATGTTGCTATAGTTCTTGATGATGATAATGTTGTTGTAGTTCTTCTTGATGGTAATGATGATGGTTAAGTTGATTAAGTAGT
Source organism: Panopea generosa (assembly GCA_029582155.1). NCBI lineage: Eukaryota > Metazoa > Mollusca > Bivalvia > Adapedonta > Hiatellidae > Panopea > Panopea generosa. The sequence goes on from CM055895.1 coordinate 46,587,786, forward strand.
TCTTGTTGATGATGGTGATGATAATGTTGCTATAGTTCTTGATGATGATAATGTTGTTGTAGTTCTTCTTGATGGTAATGATGATGGTTAAGTTGATTTAGTAGTTCTTGTTGATGATGGTGATGATACTGTTGCTATAGTTCTTGATGATGATAATGTTGTTGTAGTTCTTCTTGATGGTAATGATGATGGTTATGTTGATTTAGTAGTTCTTGTTGATGATGGTGATGATAATGTTGCTATAGTTCTTGATGATGATAATGTTGTTGTAGTTCTTCTTGATGGTAATGATGATGGTTAAGTTGATTTAGTAGTTCTTGTTGATGATGGTGATGATAATGTTGCTATAGTTCTTGATGATGATAATGTTGTTGTAGTTCTTCTTGATGGTAATGATGATGGTTATGTTGATTTAGTAGTTCTTGTTGATGATGGTGATGATAATGTTGCTATAGTTCTTGATGATGATAATGTTGTTGTAGTTCTTCTTGATGGTAATGATGATGGTTAAGTTGATTTAGTAGTTCTTGTTGATGATGGTGATGATAATGTTGCTATAGTTCTTGATGATGATAATGTTGTTGTAGTTCTTCTTGATGGTAATGATGATGGTTAAGTTGATTTAGTAGTTCTTGTTGATGATGGTGATGACAATGTTGCTATAGTTCTTGATGATGATAATGTTATTGTAGTTCTTCTTGATGGTAATGATGATGGTTATGTTGATTTAGTAGTTCTTGTTGATGATGGTGATGATAATGTTGCTATAGTTCTTGATGATGATAATGTTGTTGTAGTTCTTCTTGATGGTAATGATGATGGTTAAGTTGATTTAGTAGTTCTTGTTGATGATGGTGATGATAATGTTGCTATAGTTCTTGATGATGATAATGTTGTTGTAGTTCTTCTTGATGGTAATGATGATGGTTATGTTGATTTAGTAGTTCTTGTTGATGATGGTGATGATAATGTTGCTATAGTTCTTGATGATGATAATGTTGTTGTAGTTCTTCTTGATGGTAATGATGATGGTTATGTTGATTTAGTAGTTCTTGTTGATGATGGTGATGATAATGTTGCTATAGTTCTTGATGATGATAATGTTGTTGTAGTTCTTCTTGATGGTAATGATGATGGTTAAGTTGATTTAGTAGTTCTTGTTGATGATGGTGATGATAATGTTGCTATAGTTCTTGATGATGATAATGTTGTTGTAGTTCTTCTTGATGGTAATGATGATGGTTAAGTTGATTTAGTAGTTCTTGTTGATGATGGTGATGATAATGTTGCTATAGTTCTTGATGATGATAATGTTGTTGTAGTTCTTCTTGATGGTAATGATGATGGTTATGTTGATTTAGTAGTTCTTGTTGATGATGGTGATGACAATGTTGCTATAGTTCTTGATGATGATAATGTTGTTGTAGTTCTTCTTGATGGTAATGATGATGGTTATGTTGATTTAGTAGTTCTTGTTGATGATGGTGATGACAATGTTGCTATAGTTCTTGATGATGATAATGTTGTTGTAGTTCTTCTTGATGGTGATGATGATGAGAATGGGGATAATGATGGTAAATATGAGAATGATAATAAATATGATGATGATGATGCTGATGATTAGAACGATAATGATGATGATAAATATATTGATAGCGATAATGATTGTAGACATCATGACGGTGATTATAATGATGATGATTATTATTGTTATTATTATTAGGATAATGGTGGTGATATGGTCATACACAACGTTTATATCTTCTATAAGGCATCTATGCGACAGAATCATAACTCTGCCGCGCAAACCGAAACCAAATAAATATATTTACAATTCAATGGCTTTAACTCAGGCATTGATTATCTAATGTGGTTAGTTTAAAACCTTGTTCAAGATGTTGTGGTTATATAACTACTGAGTAAGTTTTGTGACGATCTATTGGAAAGCTTTGGGTGCTAAAGTGCATACAATGACACCTAAATTAATTGCAATTTCGGCAATTAAAGCAACACATCCACGTTTGAACTTTAAAAAAAAAATTTTAATTGAGTTATGAGCACATTTCCCATACAAACATATGATCAATTAGCTGTATATGAGCATATAAACACAATCCCCAACAAAATGATGCCCAAATTATAATGCGTGACTAACACTTTATAAAACAAGCGTGTAACTCACCCGAGTCAAAAAAAATTGTCAAAATGACTTTTAAGGCAGGTAAAGTACACTACGCACTAAAACGTGAACTTTTTTAATACGACTCGCATAATTCAATTTGAAGCAAAGTTGGAATCCTCGGCAATTTAAAAATAATTTATAAAGCGTTTGTCACGCTTTATAATCTGAACATCTTTTTTTATAATTCTAAACCGTTCTGGATAGTGTTTGTTAGCACATATACAGCTCACTGACCATATATTTATGTATGGGAAATGTGCTCACAACTCAATTGAATTTTTTTTAAAAAAAGTTTAAACGTGGATGTGTTGCTTTAAAAGGCCATAGCCCCCGCATAAATACACTTGATTTTTTTTATTAATTGCCAATGAACCTGATGTTCTACCAACTTGACATGTGGCATTGATTGTCCAAGTAAAAACGATGTGGTTTTTATTTAGACATCGTTAGCTTGTCTACGGAAAATGGTGGCATCGCAATCAATATCGACCGGTGATTGGATCATCAACCTGTTTGATTGACTCCCAACTCAGGTCAATTACAGACGCTTATTTCTATGTTCTATATCTGGATTGTTCCTTACTGAAGCAGATAAAGGAATAATTGCTTTATTAACGTCATTTATAGCCAGTAACCACTTGTCATGCCGCCGTTTATGACGATCTAGGCAGTAATTAGGTATAATTTAGTGCTGGTTAAATAACGTAACATTTTAATCATGTGTATATAATTGTATGGCGTCAGACAAACATTAACGCTTTAACTGTATTGTGGCAGGCATTACATCAAGTCAACTAGATTCTACTGTAAAATAGGGGCTGAGAAGGTCAGAAAAAATGAACATAATAAGGATATTGGATATGTGTGGGAAGATCTTCTGAGCAGAGACTATAAATGTTTATTAATTTATTCAAACAGAGAATGAGAGATATAAAGTTTTTTACTTAAAAAAGGAATGGTAGGGAATACTGTGATGTTTGTGTCGATCTATACACAAGGTAATTTTAATTCTACATGTGTTTCATAGGGCAGATATGAAATAAGAATTTCCAAGTATGTGTGCAGGGCCTTAATTCATTTCGGTCTATTTTTGAAAGGAGGCATAACTTTTGTAAATGAGTGAAAGGCATTAGCGCTCATATATGACAAAAAGTGTAACAAATTTTATTTCCATCAGTTTTTATCGGTATGATAGATAACAACAACAACAACAACAAAGAAACATCAATTTGTATTTTTAAGAATTTACATTCAACATTTTTTAAAACTAACACGACAAAACCTCTTTATATGTGTAAAACATGTAAACAAATTCATAAATATAATCTTTAGATATATATAGTTGGCGTATAATATCTTCACATGGTTACACATTCATCACTGTCAAGACTGAGTTCATGTGTGGACATAGTTACACATTCATCACTGTAAAGAATGAGTTCATGTGTGGACATAGTTACACATTCATCACTGTAAAGACTAAGTTCATGTGTGGACATGGTTACACATTCATCACTGTAAAGACTAAGTTCATGTGTGGACATGGTTACACACTCATCACTGTAAAGACTAATTTCATGTGTGATAATGGTTACACATTCATCACTGTCAAGACTAAGTTCATGTGTGGACATAGTTACACACTCATCACTGTAAAGATTAAGTTCATGTATGGACATGGTTACCCATTCATCACTGTCAAGACTAAGATCATGTGTGGACATAGTTATTTACGCATCACTGTAAAGACTAAGTTCATGTGTTGACATAGTTACACACTCATCACTGTAAAGACTAAGTTCATTTATGGACATGGTTACACATTCATCACTGTCAAGACTGAGTTCATGTGCGGACATGGTTACACATTCATCACTGTAAAGACTAAGTTCATGTGTGGACATAGTTACACATTCATCACTGTAAAGACTGAGTTCATGTGTGGACATGGTTACACATTCATCACTGTCAAGACTGAGTTCATGTGTGGACATGGTTACACACTCATCACTGTAAAGACTAAGTTCATGTGTGGACATGGTTACACACTCATCACTGTCAAGACTAAGTTCATGTGTGGACATGGTTACACATTCATCATTGTCAAGACTAAGTTCATGTGTGGACATAGTTACACACTCATCACTGTAAAGACTAAGTTCATGTGTGTACATGGTTACACGTTCATCACTGTAAAGACTGAGTTCATGTGAGGACATTGTTACACACTCATCACTGTAAAGACTGAGTTCATGTGTGGACATGGTAACACGTTCATCACTGTAAAGACTGAGTTTATATGTGGACATGGTAACACGTTCATCACTGTAAGACTGAGTTCATGTGTGGACATGGTTACACACTTATCACTGTAAAGACTGAGTTCATGTGTGAATATGATTATCCGTTCATCACTGTTAAGACTGAGTTTATGTGTGTACATGGTAACACGTTCATCACTGTAAAGACTGAGTTCATGTGAGGACATTGTTACACACTCATCACTGTAAAGACTGAGTTCATGTGTGGACATGATTACACGTTCACCACTGTAAAGTCTTTAGTTCATGTGTGGACATGGTTACACGTTCATCACTGTTAACATTAAGTTCATGTGTGGACATGGTTACACGTTCATCACTGTAAAGACTAAGTTCATGTGTGGACATGGCTACACGTTTATCACTGTAAAGATTAAGTTTATGTGTGGACATGGTTACACGTTCATCACTGTAAAGACTGAGTTCATGTGTGGACATGGTTACACGTTCATCACTGTGAAGACTGAGTTCATGTGTGGACATGGTTACACACTCATCACTGTAAAGACTGAGTTCATGTGTGGACATGGTTACACGTTCACCACTGTAAAGACTGAGTTCATGTGTGGACATGGTTACACGTTCATCACTGTGAAGACTGAGTTCATGTGTGGACATGGTTACACACTCATCACTGTAAAGACTGAGTTCATGTGTGGACATGGTTACACGTTCACCACTGTAAAGACTGAGTTCATGTGTGGATATGGTTACACGTTCATCACTGTAAAGACTGGGTTCATGTGTGGACATCGTTACACATTCATCACTGTAAAGACTTAGATCATGTGTGGACATGGTTACACGTTCGTCACTTTAAGACAAAGTTCATGTGTGAACATGGTTACACGTCTATCACTGTAAAGACTAAGTTTATGTGCAGACATGAAAAACACCCTATTTCAATTTTGGCGTGTGCCGCATAAACCCGCTCACAAACTTTCCTTATTGTAAGTTATTAATTCAACATTGATGCTGGCCAAATCAGATTGATCAAACAGATTTGATTTATATTTATTTATTGACAAATATGTACATATACAATGCAATTGGTTCGGGCCCAAAATGTTACCCACATTAGTAAGGCCCTTCCATAAAAACCGAGTTTACAAATGGCATGAATATGACTAAGCATATATAATAACATATACGTTAGAACTCCCAGGGATTGAACCCGACAGGACTGGACAAAATAGTCTGAGTTAAGGCTTGTTTAAGCCAAGAATTGTTCAACACCATACCATACATTTATATACACCAAAATTGAAAGTTCTACTGTATCAACATAGAGTTGCCATTCACCAGTGATGTAACTGTTTAAATGTTTCTGCTTTCATACATACATATGGGGATAGGATTCTTTTATATAATAATAATAATAATACTAATACTAATAATAATGATAATAACGATAATAATATTATCAATATTAGCTCCGTTATTTGAACAATCTTGAGATTGATAGAAATCATTTATACTTTAAATGAATAAATTTGCTCATCAGTTCTTGAGAATATTTTTGAAATTTCACAATGGTATCCCTTTTTGTGTCCCTGCTGGCCCCTTATGGATATCAAATCTAATAAAGACCCAGTCTCAATCATAATGACTAAACGATACTCCAGATCTCAAGATGATTAAAATAATTTCTCAAAAGATACTAAAAAGAGAATTCACTGTTTTTCCAAGGTATTTCTATTTAAAAATCAAAATCCCCCTGCCGGGACACAATACACCACATCACATTAACAAGTTGAAACTCGTGTGGATCATTTATAACAAAGATGAATAAATTTAGCTCATCAATTCTTGGTTTAAACATATTCATTCATTCAAATTTACATACATACAGATCAGCTTTGGTACAAATATGGATTAGAACAGACTGAAGATAAAATCTCATTGTCTTCTCTATAAAAAATGATAAGCTCCTGGACAGGGGCCAAATTTGAACCCAGGGTCATGGTATGAATAAACTTGAGAGAGCTTCAAATAAGAATGTTTTACATAAAATTTGGTGAAAATTTGTCAAATTTGAGAAGAAACTGCTTGAAGTAAAAAAGCTCACCTGTGATACTTAGGCTCAGGTGAGCTAACAATGATAATCACTTAACGTCAGGAGATACAAGTCCACTACCTTCCCCATATCAGTACATGATGGATGGTATGACTATTTAGCTAAAATACCCCATTTTATCAATATTTATCTTTTTATCAACATTTACAGTTAAGAGATACAAGTAAAATAAAGCATTTACAACTGTTACATAGGTCATCAAGCTGAATGTGCATTTATAATGACGTAACAACATGGATCTGTTACATAGGTCACCAAGCTAAATGTGCATTGATAATGATGTAACAACATGAATCTGTTACATAGGTCACCAAGCTGAATGTGCATTTATAATGATGTAACAACATGAATCTGTTACATAGGTCACCAAGCTGAATGTGCATTTATAATGATGTAACAACATGGATCTGTTACATAGGTCACCAAGCTGAATGTGCATTTATATAACAATATGGATCTATGTACAAAATACATGTATGTACAATAAACTTAAAACTAACATTAAATGCCCTACAATCATGGAATGATAATGAAATGGAAGATGTAAACATACTGGGTTAATGGAATTTACAATACTCCCCCCACCCCGACCTCCCTGCTGACACATTTCAAGTCATACATAGCCTACCCAGTGTTATGGTGAAGGAAGACCTTTGAGAGAACGAATCTGAGTAGAACAAATGTACTTTCATAGGTAACAAGCAAATGTTCTCATATAAGGTATTTGGACCAAACTGGGCTTAAACCCACAACGGTGAGAATGCATCACTATAGATGACTTGGATACAGGGATATCCCTCACAAACATTCAAAAGTGACCTTGGACGCTCAATTCTCTCACATTTTCACAAATAACTATATATACATGTCATTTTTCTAATATATACATATACTTAGTTTTGTTCCAAATCATCAAAATTATCCACGTTCTGTGAAGTTCAACAAACCAACATGTCATCTCAATGGAATGATAAAATTTCAATACCTATCAGAAGATTTCAAATAAACAATTAATTATAAAATATCATAACATAAACATATATGTGCATGGAACATGGGATCCACGGTCACAAGTTTGATCCTTAACCAACATCATACACCATGCAATGGCCCCAAACTCCCATATTCTGTAAAAATTCACTACATGTTTAATTTTAATGAAAAATGTGTGTTTGTTAAGATTTTGTTTTGCGCCCCTTAAGTCTGCCCCACCTAAATCGAAAACCTGGATCTGTCCCTGCTATGACTGTGGCCCAGGTTCCATACCAAGATCTACATGTCCAAATGCCCATGATTTGTAGGCGCTTGATCAAATGTCAATATAAAATATGTTTATGTGACAGCACTTGTACAAAAGATGCTTGGCATTTCCTGGTATGTTAATTCAATACGTTTTATTAAAACTTATTTAATTTACATTGATTGTAAAACAAATTCTTATACAAGTCTTGCTCAATGTCTTCCTAAATACTACAAAAATGCAGATAAAGTGTCTTGCTCAACTGACACAACACATGGCCGTGTTAGAGATCGAACTCACGGCACTTAAATCAAGATTTTAGTGCTCTACCAGTAGACGAGACACTTCACAAAAAGGTATTGATAAAAAAATAATTTCATGCAAGGCAAATGAGCCACAGTGAAACAGAATGCAGATTTTATCACATAATTTACAGTGCAGGAATGTAATAATCCAATTATATATTTTTTATATCAACCAAGGTAATATCCCTTACAATTCATCACTCGTATATCTTGGCTCGCCTACGTAAATGCCAAACATGCCCAAGTATATCTTGGCACGCCTACATAAATGCCAAACATGCACGAATATGTCAGTGACATTGATTTGTGAAACAAAAATGATGTTATTTTGAGATATTACATCAATTGACAGCTGACAGAAAATAACATTACCAATTTAATCTTGTTGCTTATAGATCTGTTAAATAAATGATAAATGTACCATTTTCCTGTATTATGTGATAAAAGAATCTTACATTTGTGCTCAGTCATTATTGAATTTATTAAACTCATACACAAAAATGGAATAATGCTGGACAGAGCCTAGCATAACATTTTTTTGTCAACTCATTTTTTTTTTACCTTAAACATATTTTATTACTTTTGTTACATATATCAACATATACAAATGAACATAAAATGATAACAAATATATATATATATATATTATGCAAATGGATTGAACATTAGTTACAGTTTTCTCCAATGCGGCTGTATGAATGTTTATATTTACCGGGTTGAAAAAAATACTGAAAAAAAAGAAAAATTTTAGCACAAAAGAGAGAGAAACAATATTGATAGAAAAAAAACAATAAGAGAGAAAAAAAGCACAACAATAAAAAAATACCAAATTTTTTTAAAAATATCATGCTCCACAGTTCCAATAAAATTCTCACTGCATCACCACACAAGCTGTTCAAACAACAACAACAGTAACAACACTAAGTAAGTAAATTCAAGTCAATAATCAGGTTGAAAACATTTAGTCTGTTTGATATATTTCTGAAAATATTAAAAAATAAGTTGATGTTAGATCTACATTGCCGCATAATAATTTATTGGTACTTAAGGGGTGGAATTCATGAGTATTTGTAAACAGTTGCCGTCTTTCTATTCTGAAAAGGTCACATCGTAAAATAAAGTGTTCTGCAAAAGATTAAGGTGTATATCACAAAATGTATGCTATATTTAATATTTCTATCATACAGCGAGCCTATATTGGAACTTAAATAAAATAAAGTCTGATCTACTCCTGGAATGTTGCTGGGTTTGTTAATATGCATTTTTATGTACATGTATCAGCCTTACTACCAAGAAAAATGCTCACCGCATATATTGCGAATTAAGCAAATATGAATGAAATTTGGCTAATATCAAGGAAACTTGGCCAATAGGAATGGAACTTGGCCAATATGAATGAAACTTGGCCAATATGAATGAAACTTGGCCAATTTAAATGGAACTTGGCAAACATGAATGAACTTGGCCAATATGAATGAGATTTGGCCAATATCAAGGAAACTTGACCAATATCAAGGAAACTTGGCTAATAGAAGAATAACAAGGCCAATATATAAACCTGAAGTGTGCAAAATATAAATATGAAGAGTGCAAATACAACTAATTCTGGTTATTAAAATATATAATTGATTTAATATTGGCCTAGATATTGGCCCACAACCTTGGGGCAATTAGACAATTCTTGGACTAATAACTGGTCAATATGTTATTAATTAACAATTTTATTGTTATGGAGTGAACTAGTGACATCATATGATGAGAACTGGGTCAACACAAACTGAACTCGTCCAATACAAACTGAACTCGACCAATACGAAATAAACTCAGCCAATACAAACTGAACTCAGACAAATGAACAAAACTTGTCTAATACAAGTTGACCTTGTCCAATACAAACTTAACTCTTCCAATACGAACTGAACTTGAACAATACAAACTGAACTTGGCCAATACGAACTGAACTTGTCCATTACGGACTGAACTCGGCCAATATGAACTGAACTCCTCCAATACCAAATGAACTCGTCCAATACGACCTGAATTCATGCAATTAAACTGAACTTGGCCAATTTGAACTGAACTCATCCAATATGAACTGAATTCGACCAATACAAACTGAACTCGGCCAATACTAACTGAACTTGACCAATACAAACTGAACTTGGCCAAATGAACTGAACTCAGCTAATACAAATTGAACTTGACCAATACAAACTTAACTCATCCAATACGAATTGAACTTGACCAATATGAACTATACTTGTCCAATATGAATTGAACTCGTTCAATATGAACCAGAACTGGGCCAATACGAACAGAACTCATCCATATATGAACTGGACCTGGGCCAATATGAACTGAACTCATCCATATATGAACCAGAACTGGGCCAATATGAACCAAAACTGGGCCAATACTAACTGAACTCATTCAATACAAACTAAACTCATCCATATATGAACCGGACCTGGGCCAATATGAACTGGAACTGGGCCAATATGAACTGAGTCAATACAACCAATTAAGTTTGTTTGAAGCTAAAGTCACTTATTTAATCAACTTATAATAAAAAACAAGTCATTGTAATGTTGAGGTTAACACTTTTGAAGGTGTCAATTCATATTGATATAAAGCACACTGAAACCTATTATATATGTAGAGTACGCTACCTTTTATTCAGTTCTATATGTCTCATACAATAAAAAATACAATTATCTAGCCTACTTATATTTCATTAACTAATGTAAATGAAATTGTTGAAAATTAATTTTTTGAAAATTGTTCCGGTTATTAGAAGCAGTTAATTAATAAAATTGTCATTAAGTGTTTCCTTATAACCCAGTCATTGGTGCTTGAACAGCCATATTGGCCTGGTCATTGGTCCTTGGACAGCCATTTTGGCCCAGACAGCCATTTTGGCCCAGTCATTGGTCCTTGGACAGTCACTTTGGCCAGGTCATTGGCCCTCGGACAGTCATTTTGACCCGGCCATTGGTCCTTGGACAGACATAATGGCCCAGTCATTGGTCCTCGGACAGCCATTTTGGCCTGGTCATTGGTCCCTGGACAGCCATTTTGGCCTGGACATTGGTCCTCTGACAGCCATTTTGGCCCAGTCATTGGTCCTCGGACAGCCATATTGGCCCTGTCATTGGTCCACAGACAGCCATTTTGGAACGATCATTGGTCCTCGGACAGACATTTTGGCCCAGTTATAGGTCCTCAGACAGCCATATTGACACGGTCATTGGTCCTTGGACAGCCATTTTGGCCTGGTTATTGGTCCTCGGACAGCAATATTGGCCCAGCCATAGGTCCTCTGACAGCCATATTGACCTGGTCATTGGTCCTCGGACAGCCATTTTGGCCTGGTCATTGGTCCTCGGACAGCCATATTGGCCCAGTCATTGGTCCTCGGACAGCCAAATTGGCCCAGTCATCGGTCCTCGGACAGCCATATTGGCCCGTGGCCTATGACAATGAGAGTCATACTTGGCATCATTAAGATAAGTTTATGTGCTATATACTAAATACATTGACACAAAAATATATGTAACATTTACAATTTTTCGACAAAAAGATTGCAATATGTTGCTAAGTATGCAGATAAATGTCTAAACATGAATACCAGCTTTGTATAGAAAGATATTAATACTGAATACTACGATGAATAACTGATGTTTTTGTTGACAGGTGTTTAGTGTCGCTTTCAACATCTTTTCAGTCATATTGTGACATTGTCTACTTGAGACAGTATTCTTAGTGCTGCCACACTGTAGTATCATGCTGCAGACACATGGTATACCAAACCCAGTCACATTATACCGACACCGGGCTGACCAGACCTACAACTATCCTCTAAATGCTGAGTCCCATATGAGGAAGCTTCTAGTACCATTTTCTAATTCTTCGGTATGACCGGACCCCAGAGGTTATAAAACATGTTTAATGCTCAACTCAAATTCATACTCAAAACACAATTTCAGGAGTCGCATACAAACCCATTTTAAAGCACAAACACTTGACTAGGTCTCAAAATTTAGAGTATTAATGCAGATTTAGGTAGAAAATTATACGTATTTACGTTTCTTTTGTTAAAATGAGTTGATTCATCTTTGAGTTGAGCATGAAATCTTGAGCTGAGCAGGGAAAAAATATTTATAACCTCGGACCCTGGCTGGGGAGTGAACCCATGACCATCCGCAGGTGAGGTGCATACTCTACCACTTAACCACCGCTGCAGTATTTGAATTGTTGATACGTATTTAAAAAAATAAATATATAATAAATGAAACATATACAATTTGCTGACAGTATTTGGGAAAAAAAGATTTTAATATATACTGATAGATATCTTAAAAATGAAAACCTTTTTAATAATTATATCAAAATATTTCAGAAAAAGAATTAATAGAAAAATTATCAAAATTGTCATGTGTGCCTTTAATAACAAATAAAATTTGAACAGGACAGTATATTCAAGTTGAGCTGGCTTGTGAATAGAGGGTCTAAACACCAGTGTCTAAACACCAGTGTCTAAACATCTACTTGAGAAGATTCCTTATGACTATGTGTAACATATTAAGCTCGCTTGATATTTGCCTGGTGTACCAGAAGACTAGATCTCTAGCTTCTTTTCTTTAATTGCTACCTTCTCCTCTCTGTGTGGGTGTAAATGACGTAAACACAGGTGAATATAACAATCACAATTCCGTAGCTGAGCAACATAGTGTATCTCCTTGGCAACCATAAAATCGTGAATCTTAAACTTCCATCAGAACCTGTAAATATGAGAAAAAAGATTAAGTTTGTAAAGTAATGCAGAAAGTTGTTTTAACTACATTTTTTTATCCTAATGTTCTGTATTGGACATGTTTGCAACATAACCATTGTCCTGCCATAAGTGAATTTTCCTGTAACATGTACTTCTGAAAGAGTAGGCGAGAAATGTCAAAATTTGACCTTTAGTGTGAAAAAAGTCTGATTTTGACCTCTATCAGGAACCTTTGTCTTTAAGAGAGACTTTGACAGTTAATATATGGAAACCAAATTAATATAAAATGATATTTTTATTTCATACCTCAATCTGAAAGAGTCTATCAAAAGAATGAAGAAAAATCAAGATCCTTTTAAATAGATAAACCTTGAGTTCAAAGTGGCAGCTGAAGGAAGTTGCTGTGACAGGTATTTGGATTATCTCAATGTTTTGATCATCATGGGAAACATTTTGTTGGTTGTTTGTTTTTATCATAGATTTCTACTAAATCTATTTCATTTCATTTTGAACGCCACCTTGAATTTTGAACTGTACAATATAAAATATTTTATTGGTTCCAATTAACTTCTTCATATTGTACGGTCACATGGTAACATCTGGAGTAAGTGATTGGCTATACACTTGCAGATATAAAATAATTTAAAATACACTGTATACTATTTAAACACTGATTGGATGATATTTTTTAAACTTACAGTAAAACCTGTGTAAGTGGTCACCTCTATTAAGCAGCCACCTGTTTTAAGCAATCTAGTTTTCTACTTAACATTTCTATGCTTTCAGAGTAAATAAACCTGTATTAAGCAACAACCTGTCTTAAAAGGCCACCATTGCTCTTTCCCTTGACTTGCTGTTTAAGACAGGATTGACTGTACTTGTTTTACGTCTATTTTGAAACAAGTTCTTACACCTTAGACAAAACACACTTGGAGTCTTCCAAGGTAGAACCAGGCCGCGGTTTTACTTAATCTGTTATTTAACTGTAACTCAATAGTGTGCTCAGCTTCATACTAAAATTGAGCACATCATTTGAGTTTAAGTGGAATAATAGACTTAAGTTTGTGAAACTTGGACCAGTATTTAGCATATGTGGATACAGTGTCTTGCTCAAGGACCAACACAGCTGTGGTGGAGCATCGAACCCACGACTCCCATAGCTATGCTTGGTGTCCTTGAGCAAGACACTTCATTCACATGTTTCATACTGGTTAAATGCATATAGACTTTGAGCATGATTATAACAGAATAATGTAAACAGAATGATGCAAACAGAGTGATGTTAACAGAATGATGTAAACAGAATGATGTAAACAGAATGATGCAAAGAGAATGATGCAAAGAAAGTGATGTAAACAGAATGATGCAAACAGAAAGATGCAAACAGAATGATGCAAACAGAATGATGTAAACAGAATGATGCAAACAGAATGATGCAAACAAAGTGATGTAAACAGAGTGATGTTAACAGAATAATGTAAACAGAATGATGCAAACAGAGTGATGTAAACAGAATGATGTAAACAGAATGATGTAAACAGTATGATGTAAACAGAATGATACAAACAAAGTGATGTAAACAGAATGATGCAAACAGAAAGATGTAAACAGAATGATGCAAACAGAATGATGTAAACAGAGTGGTCACAAAATCTTTCCATGAGCCCGACTCAGATAAGCTTAAAACTTTGAATGGCGTATAAATGTCCTCAATGTATTCCCCCTCAATTGTGATAACAGCGTTCAAATTGGTTATGTTATCAAATCATTAATATTTACATTTACGATGTACATGGATAGACATACTAGAAAGTTCGCCATATTCTAAAGGCCTACCTATAATGGCCACAGCATAGCCCATATTCTTCTCCCCCATCCTGTAGCTACATGTGGGCACAGCAAACTCACACATGAAGTCTTGTCCAGTCAAATCCACTGACATATACGAATCCATGAATGACAGGTCATGCTGTTTTACATTCCAGCTGTATGCATCTTCCTTCAAGCAGTCGTCACATGTGAAAACTCTGGTCTATAGAAAAAATCAATTGTTGATTTTTGTATATTATTTATGGTATTTTGGTGAATAAAAATATTTGGTATAGCAGCAACACATACAAAACGTGGCCCAAAAAAATCAAACAAATTTCGCAACAATGAAGCTAGATTTACAGAATCTTGGAACTGCACCACTTTGAATGGTGGTCTTAGTTCTGAAATTTTGCAAGGTTGTAATATGTGATTAGGAAATTAGACTGGATGCACATTTGTTTAGCCTATGTACATCAAGGAGAATAATATGAAAGTATTGAAGGTAGAGTTATGGAACCTCTGCACCACACCTCACTGTATAGTTGTCATGAAGTTTTGGAATGTTTTGTATTGCATGGTTAAGTTGTAAACCACCAGACACAAAATTGAGAACATTTTCATTTGCCTAAATACATGAAGGGAAATTATACACAACCTTCTGTCAATAATGAAACAAGAGTTATTGAAAGTTTGTACAACACCTTTGAATGTAGGTCTTCTGAAATGTTTTGTATGGTTATGTTAACTGGGCACTAAGTTACATACCTGCCATAATAAAAATGTCTTGAGCCGAAGTCTACCAAGAAGGATAACTCTGACAGAAGGAAGGATAACTCTGACAAAAGGAAGGATAACTCTGACAAAAGGAAGGATAACTCTGACAAAAAGGAGGATAACTCTGACAGAAGGAAGGATAACTTTGACAGAAGGAAGGATAACTCTGACAAAAGGAAAGAAAAACTCTGACAAAAGGAAGGATAACTTTGACAGAAGGGAGGATAGATAACTCTGACAAAAGGAATGATAACTTTGACAGAAGGGAGGATAGATAACTCTGACAAAAGGAATGATAACTCTGACAGAAGGAATGATAATTCTGACAGAAAGAAGGATAACTGGATAATTCTGACAGAAGGAAGGATAACTCTGACAGAAAAAGGATAACTCTGACAAAAGGAAGGATAACTCTGACAGAAGGAAGGATAAAACTCTGACAGAAGAAATGATAACTTTGGCAAAAGGAAGGATAACTCTGACAGAACAAAAGATAAAACTCTAACAGAAGAAAGGATAACTCTTACAAAAGGAAGGATAACTCTGACAGAAGGAAGGATAACTCTGTGAAAGAAGAATAACTCTGACAAAAGGAAGGATAACTCTGACAGAAGGAAGGATAACTCTGACAGAAGGAAGAAAAACTCTGATAAAAGAAAGGATAATACTGACAATACCACCTATAGAATGTTCTGGCTTCTGTTTCACCAACATTTTCTTGAGTTTTAGTTATAACCTTTACAAGCCGAACACACAATTGAGAATGTACTGAATGAAATCTACACGACTACCTTAATAAATAAAGAAATCAATTTTATGTTTTAGTTTTGTCACTGTTACAGACCGCAGTGGTGGTCTTGGAGTAGAGCGTCCGCCTTGCATGGGAAAGTTGTGGGTGAGATCCTCGACTGGGTCATACCAAGACATGAAAATGTTACAAGAAGCTTCCTCACTTGGTGCTCAGCATTTAGAGGACAGTTCTCAGTTGGTATAACGTGACTGGGTTGTGTATCGTACAGTACCATGTATGTGGCATGATACTCCAGTATGGCAGAATACTGTCTCAAGTCAACAATGTTGCAATATAGCTTAAAATTGTTTAAAGTGACGCTGAACACCATACAAATAAACAAAACACAGTAACAGTAAGGGATGGAAGTTACAAGACAAGTGAATGAATGTATACACAGTATCATTGTATTCTAGATCACTAACCAAAAATCATGAATTACTTTCTCTATTAGGAAGTAGTTAAGAGGTGCATATAATATGGGTTGCATTTACAGTATAATTTATAACTACCATCTAATAGAGTCGCAAAAAGACCTGGCGATTCACAATCTACTTACCTTGTGCCAGTGGGCAGAAAATATCACTTTAGGTTGCAGCCTTTTAGTTATCTGAAACAGAAAGTCAAATGTTACCAAAAGCACCATACAAAATAAAGGTGGTAAACAATTACTATACAGTTTCTTAAAATTTACATGTATGGATTTTATCTAAAATTTAATAAATAAAGTTTTTCTAACACACCAATATTCTTTTTTATAACTTATAAATAATTTTACATATTGTATTATTAAAAAAAAATGTGACAGATAAGCCTGTTGGGTACAACTTTTTATTAGAACTAATATGTCTGATTGTCTATGTTTGTGTTATATTTTAACACTCTTCAGAGATTTCCTGTGATTTCATTGATTGGTGCTGTTAGATTTGCAGGTATTAAAAACTGCATATACCATCATTAAAATCATGTTTTCATGTTCTATATATGTACAACATCACTAAAAAACAGTGTAAACAGTAGTTTAAAAAAACATGTTTGTCGTTTTAAATTACTATTTATTTGTAAAATGTTGAAAATATAATGATGTATACAATATTTTGGACAGTTTGGTGATTTAATTTGATTTTTACAAGAAACTACTTTTATAGCGCATCATTTGCTGATATGCGTCAGTTGGCTAAATGGTTCCATCTGAACACTAGCTGCTCAAGTGACTTAGTTCAGCGAGAGAATTTTAATGATAAAACATACAAGTGCATTAGAACAGAATTAAACATACTGTAATTTTGAAATTTGCAACCTTTGGTGTCACTGTTAAAACAACTTTGCAACCATAAAAAAACTTTATATACAGTTATAAAACTTCAAAATTAAAGGGTAGGTAGTAGGTACAATGTAGATAAGCAGGTAGGTAGGATGGTGGGTAGGTGGATGGGTGGATGGAAGGATGGATGGATGGACAGATGGATGGATTGATGGACGTACGTGACAGATAGCTGACGGACAGTTAGATAGAAGAGCTGTTTATTGGCATTTTTTTCATCTGCGATGCGTATAACGATACTTCATTTTGTGAAAACAATTGCAATATTTAAGTCACGATGCAATCCGCATCACAATACTGATTTTTAAACTTTATCTTATGCAATCACCATGAATATTTAATAAGGTGTATGTAATAACTATACTTGTATGCAACTTCAAAATATCTTTATTAACAGAGAACATCAGAACGTATTACACTGCATAACTGTGAGAGTGATGAAATAAACATAGTGGGATAGTACCTGATGGGAAGGAGATGACAACAATTATATGCTGTTCGTAATATTCTTGTTAAGCCAGTATATATCCAAAAATTTGTCTTGCTTTCTTAAAAACCCATTCTTTTTTGTTTGTTCATTTTTATTAGCTAGTTTTAATGTTTCATCAAGAATAGAATTGCGATGCATGAAATCTGACAATCTAATGGATGCATCGTAGGTCTAAACAATGCATTGCATCATGATCTATTGGAAGTTTCATTTAACACTCGATACACACATCAGTGGAAAGGTGAATTATGATCCATCAATGAATCGTTACACCTCTTATAGCTATATAATAAATAAAAAAAATAAAAAAATAAATAGATAATTTAATCAAAATGCAGCAGATGCAGACATCACACCAACCAATTTTTAAAGAGGGATTGTAGTGCAGTGGATAGAATGGAATGTTGGCTGCTCTGACGAGAAATCACAGGTTTGATTCCAGCTCAGCCTCTTAAAAAATAACATGGACTAGAGAGCAACTAAAAAAACTCTAAACTATAAGTTAGACTAGCGAATTCTTAACTACAGGTTTTCCCAATGAGGAGTATCAAGAAGAATCTAATTGATCATTTTGTTAAATGTATTACTGATCAAATCCACATCCTACAATGTTTGAAACTCTTTTTATAAAAATGTTTCAAGCATGCAATGTTGTGTAGTTCTAAATGTTGCGATCAATCAAACCACGAACAAATGTCTAATAAATCAAACCACAAACAAATGTCTAATAAATGAATTATGGTTCCTAAGATATATCACACATCAAGAAACTTGTATGGAAATTATCTTTTATTTAGTAAAAATAAACAGAGCATTTAATAAATGAAAATTATTTTTCTGTTGTTAGAAAAAAATTTTTTTCCCAACATTCTAAATCAATACAAGGGAAATAACTCAAAATCAACATACAAAATAATTGCCACAGGTTACATTTAATCCTGAATGTAGAAGAAAACAATGAGTATAAAAATGATCTTACAGGTTGGATAAAATGTTTGGGAACAGCCATGAACGTGGAATGGTTGATAATGACAGTCAATCCTGATGTCTGTTTCTGTCTCAATGTTTCTGCAGCGGCTATCTTGTCCTCGGTCAGTCTGTCCGTATGCAGGTCCATCTGTTCAATGAAATACTACAGAGTCAAACCTGTTTTAAGAAGCCACTCAAGGGAACGAGCAGAAAGGACTCCTTAAGGCAGGTGGTTGCTTAATACAAGTTGGTTAAAACTAAAATTATAAAAATAGAAAATGTGAGTTTCAGACAAGTGGTTGATTAATAGAGGTGACCACTAACTCAGGTTTTACTGTAGTTTGGGTGATAAAATCTCGCAAAAACTTACTTGTACATAAACAAGTGATTTTCAAATTTTACTTTTTTATATACTTTCCCATAAAATACATTTTAAAAACAAAACAAAGAACCTTTACTTATAATTTGGGGTCCCCCATGGCAAAGTGGTCCAAGACGTTGTCTCAAGATAACTTCTCACCTCCTAACACTAAGGTCATAGGTTCGATTCCAGCTCGCTCCAAAAACTTATGTGAGAAAGTTTACAGTTACTTGCTGAAGGATGGTGGTTCTACTTAGTCTGACTCAGTCACTTGTCTTAAGCAGCCATATTTACTTTTTCCCATTTCTATGCTTTCAGAGCAAATTAAGCAACAACCTGTCTCAAAAGGTCACTTTTGCTCCTTCCCTTGACTGGCTGCTTAAGACAGGTTTGACTGTACACAAGTATGTGACTTTTCTGTTCTGTATGTGCGTGTCTCTCCTCCTTCAGTGGAGGTAATAAAGATATCTATTTACCAACTATCAAAACAGTGATATCGGAAAGGTTGGAATATGTCAACTGTATACTCTTCTTTATGCAAACCACTTTTGTATTTTTATTTTGTATAATTTTTAACACCATTAAGAATTTTATATTTTTCCCATTCATTCCAAACATAACATTATTTCATTCTGGTATGCTCCACAGTGGCTAGTGTCAATATACATTTTACATCCTTAGATATATAGTATAATAAAGTCTTTATTATACTAATATAGGGATATAAAATGTATATTGACACTAGCCCCTGTGGTGTGTTCATTTCATGGGAGTATTCATTTTTATTAACTTTATACTTGTAATAATAATTCAATTAATATTTTATTTAACACAACTGTTCATAAATTGACCTGACACAAGAGCGATGATCATTCCACCCTATGAATACTTGGCATTGTTTGTCCAAGTAAATACAATATAATATAATGCAGTGTTTACTTGCTTGTCTTATGAAAATGATGGCCCTAGAAACAATACTGATTGCTGAATGGATTATCAACTTGTTTGATTGACAGCCCACATCAGGTCAACTGTGACCATGAAAGTAGACATGGCCGTAGTACTTATTGTAACTATTTAAACATTACATCTGACCAATTAGTAAAACGTTTCCACTTACCTTCACAAAATCTGTAAATCCGTATCTCACAATCTCTGTTATGTTGCCGAAAGTCTTTTCAAATCTTTCAACCTTTCTTGGTGTCATAAAATCTCGTCCTTCGCCCCCAATGTCATTATCCCCAGGAATGTAAACAATCTGCATAACATATAAAAAAGCATTGAGGAGAAGAATTCATTTAACCAATTTTTTTTTTATCATGTAAGTGTCTATTTACAATGTACCTCTCAGCATGTTCCATCGCATCCATTTTCATTTTAACCCTTTACTCCATAGATATGCGTTTTCCCGCACCAATCACTGAAGGCCTTTGAAAACAGTGCAGGAAGAGTTCAGATTGCTCGTAACTATGCACTGCTTTCCACTCTGTTAGTTAATATAAACATAATTCACCCAATAATTCAAAAGCCTTCTATATAAGGTGTCCAAAGGCGTCTATATTAGAGGCGTCCAAAGGCATCTACATGTATATGAAGTAAAGGGTTAAATCTCATTATTATATACAACTTAATTCTGAAAATTTAAAAAGATTAATTTATCGTCAAAATTACAAATGTATTTGTATTTTCATACCCACAGTTTCAAAGGCATGGGCTAATAGGCATGCCATTTAGAATCCATTGTAGTTAGTATTACCGCTGCCCCTTTCAAAGTAAAAACCTATTGTTTACATATTGTTGTTTACATAATGTAATTTACATATTTCAAATTAACCTTTTGAGAATACAGACAAACCTTTGATACCAGTTAATAACAGAGAATATGACATTTGCAATGGACTTTTCCCAATTTGATCTTTCAACAAATAGTGTGCATTAACTGTTGTGATTCTGAATTGTCCACTGAAAACCAATGAGAGTATTGCTAAATAGAAAAAATACAAATTTGTAATACAGTCAAACCTGTGTAAGCTGTCACCTCTATTAAACAGTCACTTGTCTTAAGCAGCCCCATTTGCTATTCCCCATTTCTATACTTTCAGAGTAAACTAACCTTTACAAAAGCCACTTTTGTTCCTTCCCTTGACTGGGTGCTTCAGACAGGTTTTACTGTAATCGTGTTTCAGCACTTTTTAAAAACATTTGGAAAAAGTAAATATACCACCTCATTTGAAAGGTATTTTTTTAAACTATCGTATAAAGAAAGAATAAATCAATATCATCAGCAGTTAACAGACAATCAGCGAATCTAACCTCTCTTTTCTGGGATCCTGGAAGGTTAACCAGCACTCGTGTACACCCATCTCAAGTAAATCAAGTTAGATGTGAGATGATGAATGACAATAAGATACAATGTCTTATATCAGTTGTTACTGAGACTGTGACAGGGAAGTGATTCCAACTCACGAGTCTGACATGCTACCAACTAAATAAGGGAGCAAAATACTCACAAAATTACCTTATATGGGTCCCTGTCAGAACATGTCTTTTCATGGCAATCTCTACATGTATTCAAGTACTTATATAGATAAAGAAAAGCAACTTATTTAGATGTCATGAATGCTCGCGTATTAACCCAAAATCTCACGAAATCAGACAACATTCGATCCTAACTTCCTTTCATCTCAAAATTACAACTAAAATATTTTTTTTTGCACAATGGAATTCCCAACAAAACGAGACCATTCCAATCAAATTGTGTAAAAATTTGTTGAAGTACTTATGATTATAAAATTTGTACACTGCAAATAAAAAATCAAGGAAAGTACTTGAAATTTTTCTTCAAACTGCAATATTTTAAATTCAAGATTATTTTTCATGTTTAAAACATCCAAGGTTACAAAAGTCATACACATCTAAGATTACATACACTTTACATTTTATATAAAAGAAATCAGTTGCCTGTAAAATTGGAATGATTAATTTGCCAAATTATTAATTCTCAGCATGTTATTTTATAAACATTTAGCAAAGAGATGCAAGTTTCCTATCCTTCTATACAAGTCCTTGATGTAATTTAAACTACATTTACCTAATATGTTAAGATAATATTGTTAATGTGCGGAATATATAATATTTACCTTTGAATATTTAGCCCCGCTAAATACATCATGGAATCGGTCTAGTGTTTCTGCATACTCGGCGGGTGTGGCTTTACTCCCTTCATCCATCAGGTCCCCCAGAAAGATGACCATATCTGGTTGACTGTATCCATATGCATACGAGAATGTTTTCTTTAAATATCTGGAACAGTAAATATGACATCCATTGTTGTATATATTAATGTATTTAGAGATGCTACAATGTACAATGTCAGTATGGTATTTAGTCTTTAGATATGTCAATATTGAATTTAGACATGTCAGAATAGTATATCAACATGTCAGTGTACTAGTATATAATTTATGTGTCAGAATGGTATTAAGACATGTCTGTAGGTATATATCGTGTCAGTATGGTATTAAGACATGTCATTATGGTATTAAGACATATCAGAATGGTATTAAAATATGTCAGTATGGTATTTAGACATGTCTGTATAGTATATAGTTATATCAGTATGGTATATAGACATGTCAGTATGATAATAAACATTTCAGTGATATTTAGACAGTCATGTCTGTATGGCATTTAGACATGTCTGTATGATATATAGTTATATCAGTATGATATATAGGCATGTCAGTATGATAATTAAACATGTCGATGATATTTAGACATGTCTGTATGGTATATAGTTATATCAGTATGATATATAGACATGTCAGTATGATAATTAAACATGTCAGTGATATTTAGACATGTCTGTATGGTATATAGTTATATCAGTATGATATATAGACATGTCAGTGACATGCTTGTATGGTAATTAGACATGTTTGTTTGGTATTTACACATGTCTGTATGATTTATAAATGTGTAAGTATGGTATTTAAGCATGTCAAAATCATATTCAGACATATCAGTATGGTATTTTATAAAACCAAGGAAAGTACTTGGATTTTTTCTTTAAACTGCAATATTTTAAATTCAAGATTTTTTTGCATGTTGAAAATGAATATTTTTACAGGTTAATGAAATTGTGAATTTGTAGTTTAGTGACCATTTTGAACATTTAACATACATGCTTTACAGACAAAAGAAAGAAATGTCAATGATATTCTAACTTGAGTAATGAAGCCCGTGGTACATGCCTATCAATATCCCATCTAGCTGCTGTTCCTACAGGGAACATTGGTTCATCTTGATATCCCTGGATCTGGGGGTCGGCAACAAACAGCAGCACTTGATAGTTACCTGGTTCTGAACTGAATAAACATAGATAAAACAATACATAAACCAGCATTCCACTGACACTGTCCGAAATATCATGGTCTTATAACCTAAATATGTTTGGTGAAGATCCAGTCAAAAATACCGAGTGTGCACAATCTAGAAGTAAACAGAGTGATAAACAGACAACAAAAACAGGGAGATCAGATCAAATCACCAGGTGCGTTTGCCTAAGCAGAGCTTGAACAAGAGAGCTTCAGGGCCTGCGTCATTGTACTGGAAAGGCTTAATCTTTTTTTTTTTAAAATATAGCATCTGCATTTTTCAAAGGTCTTGGAGTAAACTTCATGTTTAGGTATTGTTGAAAATGGACAAAGTAAGTTTGGTTAGTGGCAACACAGTTTTTTACCTTAGTAATGTTATATAATTAATCATTGATACAAAGCATGAAATCATCTGAAATAAATTAAAGTGAATCTGAAGAATATTTTTGCTCTCTTTATAGACCTGATGTAACCAGAGGTTTTCTTTTTTTCTATGCTTCTGATTACATATCAAACTGTTGCACCTGCATATAAATAAAAGAAGGTTTATGACACTTTTGTGTTCAACCTGACTTAAAATAAATTATATATAACTTTAGTTTTGATTGAAATATCTTACCTGTCCAACGTTGGCATTGCTGGCCATCTATAACTCTGTATGTAGTACACCAAATATTCATTCACAAATATCAAAGGTGTGAAAACTGCAACAAATATCTTCAACCAGGTGTAATGCTTTCCATGTCGAAACATCGCTGAATGATGTGGTCATGACATCACATCTGCAGTTACTTGTCCTAGGAATCTGTTTCTGAAACTTTTAAACAAATCTTCTGCAAGTGAATTCATTTGATCATGTCACCTTTTTTTTTTTATTTATTAGGTCTTTTACTTTGTTTGAGTTTGAGAAAAGGAAATATTAACAGTTTGTTGTAAGAAGTGAATTGTAATAGCTGTATATATATAAAGATCATTATGAAAGTTACATTATGTTTTTATTTATTCTTAAATAAATGTTTTAATTGGTTACTTTGTCAAATATATTTTTATAATAAAATTAGAAAATATAAACAAAATCATGCTGTTAAATGCGAAGGCACTAGTGACAATATAAATTCTATATCCCTATATGTATAATATAATAAAGACATCTTTATTATACTATATATATAACTATATAGAGTATATATTGTCACTAGCGCATGAGGTTCTTCTTCTTTTCCCAAATACATGTCAGAGTCTTGTAGACTGTATGGTTCACCTGATCAGTGAATTGACATTGTTATGGAAAAAATCCAGTGAGACACAGTCACTCATGTGAAAGGTAAGTGCAGTTTTATCTACTTTCATTTATTTGCATTTGTGAAGATGATAATTTTATTTATTTCCACCACCGTTTTCCTATATAGGCGACGCCTCCAGAAGAGTATTTGTAATTTTAGATTTTTGGAGGAAAGTGCAGAGATCTCATCCAAAAGACTGGACCACTAATCTTCTAGCTTTATTTCAACATCTACAACCTAATTTCATTTAAGTCTGACACATTACGTCAACAAGTCATGGGATCGAAATATCCATATTATTGATCTACTGTGAACGGTGAAAGCAATTGGCATGTACATATTTGTTATATTTTTTTGTAGAAAATTATAATTTTATATTTATTTTAATATTATATACAAATATTTAATGCTAACATCTGTTTTGCATTGAAATATTCAATGGCGATTATTGGTGATTAAAAACCAGTAACACCTGCATAGTATGATACATCAAATTACTGAGGTTTTGTACTACTACAATTTCGCACCACTACAATTTCGTACCAAATTGGGAGAATTCGTATCACACATAGATTAATGCATAAACTTTATAGTGTTTCACACAATAATCAGGTGTCGTAATCAAATATTGTTTATAATACCTATTGTTGAAAGTATGTGCATTGATACGTTTAAAATATGTTACTTTCAATATTTCACACCAATTGTTGTCTTACATTTATGATATTTTACTTTTCAATTTACAATTTTTGGTTTAATTTTAATGGCTTATCTTGCATGTAACAAATGTGTCAAATGTATAATAACTATGTTTTTCTCCTTTTTTAATTGAATCAAGGACTTATATAGAGGGATAGGAAACTTGCATCTCCTGTCTAAATGTTGATAAAATAGCACATGAAGGATTAATTATTTGGCAAATAAATCATTCAAAATTCACAAAGAACTGTTTTCATGATTGTACATTTAATGTAAGTTGAATGTAATTTAAGATGTTCAATCATGCACAATGATCTTGAAATAAAGATATTTAGGTTTGAAGTAAAATTTCTTGTAATTTTGTTGTTATTTTAACTGCAGTATACACATTTTGTAATCTGAAGTACTTCAGCAATTTTAAACACAAATTGCTTGAAATACTTTTATAGTATTATTTTGATGAGAATTTCATTTTGCAAAATAAGAATTTTGATTTGTGTTCTTGAGATGAATGGATGGTAAGATAATTGAAAATGAGATATTGTGAGATTTTGCGTGAATATGCGAGCGTTCACAAAATCTCAATCAGTTGCATTTCCTTCACTATATAATACCTTGATTGAATCAAGGAATTATATATATTGTTTTCAATTATCTTAACTGCCATTCATCTCAGGAAAACAGATCAAAACTCTTACACTGCAGAATATAATTTTCATTTAAACAATACCATTCCCGAAAATTTGTGTTTAAAATTGTTGAAGTACTTCTGATTACAAAATTTGTATACTGCAGCTAAAATAATGACAAATTACGATAATTTTTCTTCCAAACCTCAATATCTTTAATTCAAGATCATTTTTCAAGATCAAAACATGTTTAAACATCTAAAATTACATACAACATACAGTTTATGCACAATAAACTAGTTGCCTGTGAATTATGAATGATCAATTTGCAAAATATGAATCCTTCATGTGCTGTTTCATCCACACCTTGTCAGGATATGCAAATTTCCTATCCTTCTATACAAGTCCTTGATTGAATCATATATATTTAAACATTTGTTATAGTTCATTTTTTAAAAAAAATATTTTCATATGATAATATATATCAGTTTTACGATCTAATTAAAAACATATACAGGAAATGATGTTTTACAAGGGGATACATGTAGTTAACAAAGTAAAGTATTAAATACTATATATTTCATATATGGTACGAAATCGCCTTAAATGGTACGAAACCACCCGGTACGAAATTATCAGATTATTCTTAGGCTCTGTGCGTACTTCACTTATAAAAACCATATCAGACTATTTGGGATCGTAACTATATCATGATATAGGACTGCATAGTATATAACAATTTAAATATTTACCTGTCATACATTAGTGACAATAGTGATTAGTGTTGACTCACCTGTTCGCTAAATGCTTGTTAACTACAAATGGAGTATATTATTGTAAGGGGAATAACTCTATATAAGTTGGTGACTGTATACATCTACAGCAACCAGGGATGAGGAAAGTTTCCGAGTCACATGCGGTTAGTCTAATCACTTTACACGATAGAAATATTTGAGAGTTTATTCATTTCAACCCCTTGACATCTCGACCGCTCATAAAAAGGTAAGTTCACTAGATTGTAATGATTAAATAACGGTTTGTGACAGGCCTAATGCGATGGATCCCTAGGTTCGATCCTCCGTGGGTAACTGTAAACGTGAGAAGTAATCTTCACCCCACTTTACCTTAAACATTCATCGAGAGTGACCCACGACATGCATCCTCTGATCCACAGGCAAGTTCACACCCTCACCGACAACTTAAAATACTCATTCTTGCATGTGTGGACTGGCATCCCATCTGCTTTATTTTTAAATTTCAACCTCCAAATTATTGGTGATCCATTTATTCCCATCTCAGTGCCCTTTGCCACAGCCTGAACTTGAGAGGTTTAAACAAGTCTATGTTCCACCCATAGACCTTGAATGTTGTTGCTTTCTAGATATAGTGTACATTGTTAAAACATTTGCAAGTATCATTTTAGTACTATTGGACAAATTAAAACATCATGTTTTCTGTTAATAAATTATATTTTAAAAATAGTTGAGAGTTTAATGATTTATTGTCATAACCCTTTCTTTTATGTATATTTAAGATCAAACTAAACATTTAACGTTTTATCTGAAATACTATGCGGTCTTATATTAATAACACTGATATCTGTTAATGACGCATATTGCAAATAATGGCGTTTGGTTTAAACGAGAATATAAAAATAGCTGCACTGGTTATGTATGTATCAATGAGTCCAAATGAGTGGCGATGATGACATTTTTCAAAACGTCGTAACTTTTATATGTGTCACCAATAATGCTAATAAAAATTGTACGCCTTATTCTAAACATACTAAAATCCATTTTTGTTATTGAATTAAATCCTAAAACTCAACATTATATTTTTATTTTTAGGGAACGCTGTTAACGAAAAACTGCGGTAATATATTAAAAAAAACAAAAAAAACAAACAAAGCTGAGGCTTTATATATCAATTGTAAACAGTTTTGATAAATTACGCCAGGTGTAAAAAATTCGATCTTAACGTCTTGATGAAGGTCATTTGACCATGTTGATCAACAGGTGTTTAACACAGCTGTAACAACGTTTAATGTCTTGATGAAGGTCATTTGACCATGTTGATCAACAGGTGTTTAACACAGCTGTAATAAAATTTAATGTTTTGATGAAGGTCATTTGACCTTGTTGATCAACAGGTGTTTAACACAGCTTGTAATAACGTTTAATGTCTTGATGAAGGTCATTTGACCATGTTGATCAACAGATGTTTAACACAGCTTGTAATAAAGTTTAATGTTTTGATGAAGGCCATTTTACTATGATGATCAACATGGCTTTAATACAGCTTATAATAACGTTTAATGTCTTGATGAAGGTCATTTGACCATGTTGACCAACATGACTTTAACACGGCTGTAATAAAGTTTAATGTCTTGATGAAGGTCATTTGACCATGATGATCAACATGACTTTAACACAGCTTGTAATAAAGTTTAATGTTTTGATGAAGGCCATTTTACTATGATGATCAACATGGCTTTAATACAGCTTATAATAACGTTTAATGTCTTGATGAAGGTCATTTGACCATGATGATCAACATGACTTGAACGCTGCTGTAATAAAGTTTAATGTTTTGATGAAGGTCATTTGACCATGATGATCAACATGACTTGAACGCTGCTGTAATAACGTTAAATGTCTTGATGAAGGTCATTTGACCATGATGATCAACATGACTTGAAATCTGCTGTAATAACGTTAAATGTCTTGATGAAGGTCATTTGACCATGATGATCAACATGTCTTTAACGCTGCTGTTATAACGTTAAATGTCTTGATGAAGGTCATTTGACCATGATGATTAACATTGTTTTAACATAGCTGTAATAAAGTTTAATGTCTTCATGAAGGTCATTTGACCATTGTGTTCAACATGGCTTTAACACGGCTGTAATAAAGTTTAATGTCTTGATGAAGGCCATTTGACCATGTTGATCAACATGGCTTTAACACAGCTGTAATAAAGTTTAATGTATTGATGAAGGTTGTTTGGCCATGTTGATCAACATACATTTAAAACAGCTGTGATACAATTTAATATCTTGATAAAGACCATATAGCCATGTTGATCAGCATGACTTTAACACAGATGTAATAAAGTATAATGTCTTTTTCTTTACCATTTATATTTTTTTGTTTCTTAAAATAACCATTGTGAGTCTTGTTGTCACCTTACAAGTTTTTTTTCATCACCTATATTAAGAGTATCCCCACAATACAATGTTGCTGTCTGTATAAAATAAACGGCCACAATATTAAAAGCAAACTCTGAGATTAACCTGGTTATAATTACGTTTGGTACTTTTATTAATGTACTTTGTTTCTTGGTGAACTGCTGTTATTCATATAGAATATTTTGAATTGAAATGACAATGCCAACGAAAAATGACAAATGTGTTAGTAGGCAATAATATATTAATTACATGTATATAATTTACAGTACAGGTTATCATCAATATTACAAATACAAAACTTAATAGTGAGCGTAAAGTGTGTTCCGTATTCCTAATTCCTTTTTCGAATAAGGAACCAGGAAATAGATGGATACAAATGATTTGCATCGGATGTTTTTCAGAAAAATGTTATCTCTAACAGCATTTAAACTAAGTACACTTAACATTTACTGAGTGCGTTTTAACGTTAACACATATCATTATCTACGTTTCAACTCTTGTTATTTAGTCCATTTACCAAATACATTGATTTGTAAAATATTGTCTTCACTTTCCATCACCATAGATTCGTTGTTACGTTGTTTCGACTTGACTTAATTAAAAATATATATGCCGCGATGGCCCCCAACAGGACACCGTATGCGACCTGTCCGTAACCCGCAATGTATTTACTTGGCTGCTTTTATGGAGTTTTGTTTGTTTTTGGCATGCATCAATGTTGTAAAATGTCACGTGTACAGGAATGAATGGGTTTTACGGCATATCAACACATAAAGAACATATAACGCCAACAGAAAGGAAGATTTAGGTTCAATCCCCATGTACAAAAAAAACAACAAAACAACAACAACAAATTAACATACAAATTGAAAAAAAAAACAATGTTGTTATAACTTGTAGTAGTTCAATACATTTGCGTATGTTATATAAAGAATTGATATGAATCATCATGTGTTGTTCATTTCCTGTAACATAAGTAAAGAAATATGTTTAAACTTTGTAGTCATTTTTGCCATCACTCATTTGGGACCCGGAAAACACGCATGGGTTGACAATAATGATCATGTCAAAAATATGAAATGGACCTATTTGATGATACTCATCTACCGAGATGGACAGTCGCCCGATTCTTACTCGAATCCGCCGCACGTGTCACATGTACAGAAAACTTAATAGTATTGAAGAATATCTTCAGAACTACAGGAGAAGCACATTTATTTGGACAATTTTCTATAATAATTTATGATAAATCACACTGGCAGCTCTAGAGTGAGATGTCAGGGGTCCGGAACCCTCAGTGATTCCCGAACTATTGATAAAGGCCAACACTTTGATGTTTACTTGGGCATCGGGAAAAATGCACGTCACCTGACCAGAAATCCTACTTTTACCTATAAATCATTCATTATAATAGTCTGTAAAATGGACCTAGCTCATCCCCTTGGGTTCGTTACATATCAATGAAATTTGAGCACGTTGGTTGGTCGGTTGCTTATTGAAAAGTTGAATGCCATCAGAGTTTGATAAGCGTTAAATATCTATGAATTGTGGGACAGGCATGGAATTCCCTACTTTTTCATTGGAGTTTAATATACCTGATTCAGGGAATATCAGAAACTGGAGTAGACTATTACAAATACATAACCAGTCTGCATTACATGGGTACGTCTGTTATATATTAAGTAAGGTATAATGTTATATGTAAATTAAGGTGTTTCCTTCGTATCATAAACATCCCTGAAGATGTAGGTTTCCGGTGTTTGTGGATTATTTGTTGATACGGACACCACGTTTTCCTCCGTGTCTTCTTTGTTGCTCCTTTTGGAACACGGCAAGTGGTAACACATTAGGACCAGTCTGTAAAACAGCAGGATGAGCGTGACGATATTTTTCAGCACGAAGAACACAAGACTGTACGTGACAAGCTGACGTCCAATCATGATGTATAATCTCACCACCAGAAAAGGACCGTCTTGTAGAAATATGCTCATGCAGGTTACAACGATCTCTACGAACTTGTCACCACACTTACGCGTGATACACTTAATCCGGGGACTTCGGACATGCCTATAACGCCGTTTGTGCACCATTATCGGTATAAACTGAATGAAACTCAAGGACCACACTGTCATTATCACGTAGGTCAACTGGAGATCGGAACGCACGATGTCCTCATCGAAAACAGCTAGCAGCTCCATGATGTCCGATGCGATTGCCAGGAACTCTAGCAGCAGATCGGCGATGAACTCTTGCGAGACCGTCTTACCCCTGGGTAAAATCCAACGGCTAAAGACGAGGAGGTAGATCAAAGATTCCTCCACGATGATCACCCAGAAGTTGTTGTCTATTATGGGTGCATCTGACAGCAGGTTGCCATCCTGTAAGGAAAGTTATCAAAAGAACTTCAAGATATTCTTTACACGCTATGTAAAAATTAAACTTAATATAATTGTAAAAAGGAGAAATTTGAGCCATTTGTAATATGAACAAAGCTATTTCGAATGACAATACATTTTGAATTAATTTGTTTACGTTAACGTTTTTATAAGTTTGACAGGCCGCTCTGTTGGACGTATGTACAATGATACAACTACATGGTTAAGTAAAACTATCAATATTGAAACTACGTAAACAATATAAACTCTGTTCTCTATACTACGTTCACAACATAAGCTCCATACTTTACACTTCGTTCATAACATAAGCTCCATACCCTACACTACGTTAACAACATAAGCTTTATAATCTACACTGCGTTAACAGCATCAG
This sequence comes from Panopea generosa, assembly GCA_029582155.1. Lineage (NCBI taxonomy): Eukaryota > Metazoa > Mollusca > Bivalvia > Adapedonta > Hiatellidae > Panopea > Panopea generosa. Next base: position 46,620,151 of record CM055895.1, read on the forward strand.
CATTATACTCTACACTACGTTAACAACATACGATCCTAACTTTACACTGCGTTCACAACATAAGCTCCATAATCTACACTACGTTAACAACATAAGCTCCATACTCTACACTACGTTAACAGCATAAGCTTTATACTCTACACTACGTTAACAACATACGCTCCTTACTCTACACTGCGTTCACAACATATGCTCCATAATATACACTACGTTAACAACATAAGCTCCATACTCTACACTACGTTAACAGCATATGCTTTATACTTTACACTACGTTAACAATATAAGCTCCATACTCTACTCTACGTTAACAACATAAGCTTTATATTCTACACTACGATCACAACATAAGCTTTATACTTTACACTACGTTAACAACATAAGCTCCATACTCTACACTACGTTCACAACATAAGCTCCATATCATACACTACGTTTACAACATTAGCTCCATATTAAACATCACGTTCACAACATAAGCTCCATATTCTACACTACGTTTACATCATTAACTCCATACTCTACACTACGTTAACTACATACGCGTTATACTCTACACAACGTTCACAACATGAGCTCAATATTCTACATTACGTTCATAACATAAGCTCCATACTCTACAATACGTTCACAAAATAAGCTCCATACACTACAATACGTTCACAACATAAACTCCATATTCTACACCACGTTTACAACATAAGCTCCATATTAAACACCACGTTCACAACATAAGCTCCATATTCTACATAACGTTTACAACCTAAACTTTATACTCTACACTACGTTAGCAACATAAACTTTATACCCTACACTACGTTAACTACATACGCGTTATACTTTACACAACGTTCACAACTTAAGCTCCATATTCTACATTACGTTCACAACATATGCTCCATACTCTACACTACGTTAGCAACATAAGCTTTCTATCTTACTCTACGTTAACTACATACTCTTTAGACTCTAAACTACGTTCACAACACGAACTCCATTCTGTACATTACGTTCACAACATAAGTTCCATACTCTACACTACGTTCACAACATAAGCTCCATACTCTATACCACGTTCAGAACATAAGCGTTATACTTTACACTACGTTAACAACATACGCTTTATACTCTACTCTACCACAACATAAGCTCCATACCCTTTACTACGTTCACAACATAAGCGTTATACTCTACACTACGTTAACTACATACGCTTTATACTCTACACTACGTTCACAACATAAGTTCCATTCTCTACACTACGTTCACAGCATAAGCTCCATACTCTACATTACGTTCACAACATAAGCTCCATACTCTACACTATGTTCATAACATAAGCTCCATACTCTACACTACGTTCACAACATAAGCTCCATACTATACACTACGTACACAACATAATCTCTATATATATTACACTACGTTTGATATGGTATAAAATCGAACTACTCAACCAATACTTCAGGAGAGAGCTTTAAATCCAAAATGTACTTACATTTGTCGTTACATTTGTTCCTGTTACTGTTGCTGTTGTTACAACTGCTGCAGCGTCCACATTCAGACTTGTACCGGCGATATGTTCGTTGTACTGGTTGATTTGTAGAAGCCATATTGCTGGTATGGTGGTCGAAAGATAAATCAAGAAACACGGACACCACCTATTATATAGTATCAAAACTTTGAATTAGTATATAGTATTTACACCACGAATCTATTAATATTCAACTCTATCGCACTACAGTATTATAACGCAGATACGTGGCATGATAAGCTCATCCGTTTGTAGATTGAATCCTTGAAATGCGACCTAGGGTAGCCATGTTTTGAATAAGCTCAATCTTAAAAATAGTCTGTTTGCTGAACCCGGTCCTTACTTTTTTTGTTATATTTTGATTTTTCACACAAATATAGACATATTTTCCCCATCCAATTTGAAGTGCAATAGTTATAAGTAATATGTATCTGTAATTTAAAAATTACTTAACTTACATGTTTAAGTATAAAGTAAGCGGTGTAAAATAATTATATAATCTTGTTTTACTTACCATGATGGTTCGACACCAGCCCGCTTTACAATCACGATCTGTCCCTCAAATAGGAGCAGAATATTCATTATCAGCATAATCCAATAATAATCATTGTTGTACGCCTCCACCACTCGCCATACCGTCATAATATTGTGACCAATCAACAACAGCCTAACAAAACATGCCTTGCCAATATGACCTGGTTCATTCCAGTTGTAAAATCCGTATAATGGCGACTTGCTGCTTGACGAATATGCATCGTCAGCGGTTTCGTCTTTATCTATATACGTAGGACTTCTCTGTTTCCACGTCGCCACCTTGTTGTTTGGGAACCTGTCATCAGTGACATCATTTTCAGTATATTCTAAACTACGATTCTTTAAACTCGCCAGTGTGCTGTCTTTAAAATTGACACTAACTCTTTGGTCGTCGTATTCAGTAACTGGTGAGCCTCGATTCCAGCCTACCATGTGTTCTCCAGGAAACGTTTCTACACCGATGTCATCATATACGGGGTAACTGTCGTCAGATGTTTCGTGGTGTGTTTGCCAGACGCGAGGTTGATACGACAGTCTGTCTACCGACAGTCCCTGGACAGAATAGAACGAGTCTGACAGAGGAATGATAGTTGAATTCGAATGCGATGCTTTGTGATTCGACATTTTTATGTTATCGGTCGAAAAATTTGGTATATTTTACTTTCTGTAATTAATAAGAAATTACATATCAGTAATTTTCATATGCACCCGTTGCTATATCCAAGCGCTAATATGAATTTGATGTTTTTAAAAGTTTTATCCAAACTATTTTGTATTATTTAAAGTACATTTGAAAAAAAAGTTACTGTGAGTTACAAATAAATCAATTACTTCCAAGCAGTCCACACTTTTAATTCTGCTACTTTTATGCCAAATTCAATTGCTCGACATTAACTTCATGTAAACTATTTTCACATATTGGCATGCATGTTGTGTTTGTGTAACACAGTTGTCAACCCCTACTATCTCTGTCAAAAAACACAAACGAACCATTAAGTGCCATACATCGATATATTAAATTAATTAATTTTTCAAATCCATTAACTTCAGTTTGTGTTTTCTCTTTTTCAAACTTTAATGTAACGAAATAAATCGATATCACCAGATGCTTTCTGCGTATCGATATGGAGACTAACTTTTACAGTCTTGTCCCCGCCTCCTTTATGTTTGGTTCATAATAACTTGACTATTTCTTCTTTGCATTGAATCAAATATATTTCAGAACGTTACACAAATTTTAGATGTATTGAAGGTATGCTGATGAGTGCTTTTTTATTCATTTATTTGATATATTCATGCAGGCACAACGATCAGGACTGGTACTCATAAATACAAGATTGCCGGTATGGGAAAGGTAAAATTATATTAATTTTACAGCATATCGAAAACATGATTTATATGCAATGGTTAAGATGGAATTTGAAAAGATGGAAGATGGGCTAATAAGTAGAATCGAAAGCACCGCCTCCTGGTCAAGAAGGACCATTTTGTCGGTTTAAAGAAAAATTATGAAGTGTTCCGAATGATCGGGTGGGTGGATAACATTTATTTCAAGTCAATCGAATTGTTTTTCTTTACGAATACCAGTGTAACCAGCGTGATCAAAACACAGCGGACGAAACCGTAGCCTTTTCTGTGTTAATAAGAATCAACACCACGCGTCAAAAAGATCCCAATAGTAATTTGAATATGAAATCATTTCATTATCGAAATTCATTGATTCGTAAATATATTTCTTTTAAATCAAATTAAATCTTGCATCAATGAAGTTTGAACTTGTCAAACCTCGTCATGGGACAATTATATATTACTTTAGTTCTCTCGTCAACTCCCCCAAACTCAGCGATGCTTAATCGGGAGTCTATTCAAAATATGTTAATTTATATGTAGACTGTCGTGAAAATAATGTAACTATGAACACGGCTATAGCTTGGCGGTTCAAGTACATTCCCCACCTGCTGAGAGTAAAGTCGTTAAATATTTTAAGATCAAATATGTTGAGTTTAAAAAGAGTCATTTTTTAACTCGTTTAAATACGAAAAGTTAACATTTCACTAAATATTATTATTACAACGTAAACACACACTACGTGTAGTATTAGAATCCACTAATTCTATTTGTGTAACATCACAGACAGTAAACTATACTAATGGTTATATTTGTAACACCACAGGCAGTAAGTTCTGCTATTGACTATTTTTATGACGTCACAGACAGTAAACTCCACTAATGGTTACTTTTGCAACGTCACAGCAGACAAAACAATCCACAAATGGGTACATTTGTAACTTCAGAGGCGGTTAACTCCACTGATGGTTACTTTTGTAACGTTACACACAATAAACTCAATTAATGGTTACTTTTGTTGCAAACAGACAGTAAAGTTCACTAATGGTTAATGTTGTAACGGCAAATACAATAAACTTCACTAATGATTACTTTTGGAGCAAACAGGCAGTAAAGATCACCAATGGTTACTGCTGTTACACCAAATACAATAAACTCCACTAATGGTTACCTTTGTAGCAAACGGGCAGTAAATTCTGATATTGATTATTTTTATAACGTCACAGACACAGCAAACTCCACTAATGGTTACTTTTGTTACGTCACACACAATTAACTCAACTAATGGTTACTTTTGTTGCAAACAGGCAGTAAAGTTCACTAATGGTTACTTTTGTAACGTCACAGACATTAAATTCCACTGATGATTACTTTTATAACGTCACAGACAATAAACTCCACTAATGGCTACTTTTGTTACGTCACATACAATAAACTCCATTAATGGTTACTTTTATGGCAAACAGGCAGTAAAGTTCACTAATGGTTACTGTTGTAACGTCACATACAACAAACTCCACCAATGGTTATTTATGTAGCAATCAGACATTAAAGTTCACTAATGATTACTTTTGTAACGTAACAGACAGTAATCTCCACTAATGGTACTGTTGTAACGTCACAGACAATAAACTAAACTAATGGTTAATTTTGTAGCGTCACAGACAGTAAACTCAACTAATGGTTACTTTCGTAACGTCACATACAGTAAATTCGACTAATGGGTATTTTTTACAACGTCACAGGCTGAATATTCACGCAATGGTTAATTTTGTAACGTCACATATAATAAACTCCATTAATGGTTACTTTTGTGGCAAACAGGCAGTAAAGTTCACTTATGGTTACTGTTGTAACGTCACATACAACAAACTCCACTTATGGTTACTTTTGTAATTTCACAGACAATTAACTCCACTCATTGTTATTTTTGTGGCAAACAGGCAGTAAAGTTTACTAATGGTTACTGTTGTAATGTCACATAAATACACTCCACTAATGGTTAATTTTGTAACATCACATACAATAAACTCCACTAATAGGTACTTTTACGACGTCGCATACAATAAACCACTGATGGTTATTTTTGTAAAGTCACAGACAGTAAATTCCACTAATGGGTGTTTTTACAACCTCAAAGGCTGACAATTCCTGCAATGGTTACTTTTGTAACGTCACATAACTTAAACTCCACTTATGGTTACTTTTGTAGCGAACAGACAGTAAAATCCACTAGTGGTTATTTTTATAACGTCACAGACAATAAACTCCACTAATGGCTACTTTTGTAACGTCACATACAATAAACTCCACTAATGGCTACTTTTGTGGCAAAGAGGCTGTACAGTTCATTTATGGTTACTGTTGTAATGTCACATAAATAAACTGCACTAATGTTTACTTTTGTAACGTCATAGACAATTAACTCCACTAATGGTTATTTTTGAAACGTCACAGACAAAAAACTGCCCTAATGGGTACTTTTGTAACTGCGCATGCAGTTAACTCCACTAATGGTTACTTTTGTAACGTCACAGACAGTAAACTCCATTGATGGTTACTTTTGTAACACCATAGACAATTTATTGATGTTTACTACCTCATTGAACATATTGATTAAAATGTTTATCAAAGGGTTATGTCACGTGATGAAAATTATTACATGTAAAATTTTCATACAATGACATACATTCAATAAAGACACTATTAATATCAATTATTAACAATATTACAATGATATGAAATTGAACTTACTGTTAAACAAGAACAATAGCACCAAGAACAACAGCAGCAAAAGCAATAGCAGAGGCAAAAACGACGACGACGACGACGAGACGACGACGACATCAACAACAACAACAACAACAACAACAACAACAACAACAACAACAACAACAACAACAACAACAACAACAACAACAACAACAACAACAACAACAACAACAACAACAACAACAACAACAACAACAACAACAACAACAACAACAGCAACGACAACAACAACATCAACTACAATAATAATACCAGTTACTTCAATTATAAACTTCCTTTAAATGAAACAATTAATTATTGACGGATGATGACGCTCATGTTTGCATTATTAGCCCCGAATACTGACCAAGGTTATGTATTCGCCTACAGGCGAGATGCAGAGAGACTGGGATAGGAATCAATAGAAATACGGGGACTGTGCTGGTATATATATACACATATAGTTCTGATGTGTAGCGGACATGCAGGTAGCTTCTCAGTTATTTATCGACTCGGTAATTAAATTATTCCAGAAAAGTCACAATGATCATAACTCTTATATAGCGTTGGAAATATTTTATGACTACGAACTTTTCTTTTGCGCTTCTTACAGTGTTCAGATTATGATCATTTTTATTATTTAAAGTAGCAAAGTTGCAAATATTTACAATGACATTATTATTTAAGAATAACCGTTTGTGAAAAGCTAGTGATATAACGACCACTGGCCAATTCACTTCCAAGATAAACTGATTATTTGATAGAAACATTTTTTGAAGAAAAAAATGGAAGAAAGCCAAAAATTTACTAACACGGGGGACGTGCAAATAGCCGATTTCTATCCTGTAGTATAATATGGCTGCCTACCAAAAAATTAAGAACTTTGATCAAGATGGTTACATGCTATGGACAACAGAAACATGTTAATGTCTGGATGATGTTGTTAGTATAAGAAAGCGAATTTGGCACAGTATTTGGGGTAATATAGAAATGGATTTTATCCAAGTCACGACAGTAATCAGTATGGACACATATGAACATCGAACAATATTGAACAACGTATGTACAGATATGAACATCGAGCACTATGGAACAACGTATATAATAATATGAACATCGAACAATATAGAACATCGTATGTACACATATGAACATCAAACAATATTGAACAACGTATGTACACATATGAACATCGAGCACTATGGAACAACGTATATACTAATATGAACATCGAACAATATAGATTATCGTTTGAACACATATGAACATCAAACAATATTGAACAACGTATGTACACATATGAACATCGAGCACTTTGGAACAACGTAAGTACTAATATGAACATCGAACGATATGGAACAGCGTGTGTACACATATGAACATCGAACGATATGGAACAGCGTGTGTACACATATGAACATCGAACAATATTGAACAACGTATGTACACATATAAACATCGAGCGCTTTGTAACAACGTAGGTACACATATGAACATCGAACAATATGAAACAGCATTTGTACACATATGAACATCGAACAATATGGAACAGCGTATGTACACATATAAACACCGAACAATATGAAACAGCGTATGTACACATATGAACATCGAACAATATGAAACAGAGTATGTACACATATGAACACCGAACAATATGAAACAGCGTATGTACACATATGAACATCAAACAATATGAAATAATAACGTATGTACTCATATGAACACCGAACAATATGGAATAATAAAGTATGTACACATGCACCACTCCCTCCAAGAACTTTATGTAAAAGGACAGTTTGCCAGTTACGGGACGGTATATTATACTCAGATTCATTATGTGGTCTCGAATCATCCACCATTAAAACTGGATATGCCATATATAACCTGAAATGTGTTGAAAATGGTGTTAACACTGAATGAAATTAAAAGGTGCTTTAATGCTTTTTTGTCATTATAGCAGATAAACACAAATCTTCTAGATGGTCAAATTCAAATCATTTACCATTGTCATGCCCATTTCATAGAAACGGAATAATAGTCCGCATGCATACCGGGGTATTTGTTCTCATCATGTAAATTCGAAGTGTATGAAAGAAGCTCAGAGGTAGGCAAATGAATTTCAGTGCCAAACTCAATGTCGAGTTAGATCAACTTTCTGATCGACATTCGATTTGAACGTAATGTCGAGTTCAACCAAGACTTAGATCGATATTCGATTTGTACAATTGCCGTATATGCCATTAACATTATTTGACCTTTATTTCAAAATAAAAACATTTTATTTTGAACAGTAAGAAATCTCGACTTTATTGTACGGGCTGTTGTTGTTTGACGTACCCGACACGCAATCTGATTAATTATTCACCGGGCCTCCATTGTTGCTAGTAATTAGATTGTTGACTTATTGGTTTCTGGTAGATTAAGAAGTTGCTTTAATATCTGCAGCGTAGTTGCTACACGTAAATTAATACAATAAACTTCAGCTCATCAATTTTTCATGGCCCTCAGCGAAGATTCGGACTTTGGACGAGTTGTTTCTGATTTCTGATTTCTTAGACAAATAAGACAAAGGTCGGACACTGGAATAAGAATTTGGAGCTATAGCACGCGGGACAATAGTTTTTTTTAACACGGAGATTCATTTTTAATTGTTACAGTAAATGAAATTAAAATAACGTTTATATGGTGATGGAAAAGTGGAATATACTAGCCGTGGTGGCTTTACTGTGTAAGTATATTTTATCTTTATTTGTTTTGCTTACAGACATTAAGGGGACAAAAGTGCCAAGTTTTTTGTAGTGAAATTAATATTGAAAAAATACAGTATGGAAAGTGTGGTCATAAAGTAATAGCCATAGGCCAATACTATATATTTAAAAGTATTTTAAAAAAATAATAAAAGATATTTAAAGAGGGAAGTCAAATATAAATCAATACGTTAAACGAGTAAATAGCCAACGTTTATCCGCACAGAATTTAAAATTAACTACTTTTAATACAATAATGATTAAATTTTATAAAGGATAGAATGCGTGTAAATTAACTTTTTTTCATAATGCAGTTTTTTCAACTTTTTTGTAAAGATTTGAGACAATGTGAAGTCATTTAAATATTTAGTTAAATCCAGTTTTATACCGAGTTATATATTATTGTTTTGTATAAGGAATTCCGGCTGGTCCTATTATATAGTTTTCAATTTCTTTTAGGTGAATACTAGTGTGTTTGTACATTTTTATGAATTTTGTATCAATAGCCATGTACACTGTTAAAAAGCAGTTTGTGTAACTTAATCTTCATCAGTTTTCATATATTAATTTTAATATCCCTGTGCGTACTCTTGTTGATGACATCACAAAGAAAGTTCTGGGTATTTATACCAGTGATTGGGTTTCATCTATAAAGCGAGTAGACAGTATGTCTGGTAAAGGACGAAACAAACTACGCACCTACCGTTTATTCAAAAATCAATTTGAAGTTGAAAATTATTGTAAAATCATATTACCTTTAAGGCATAGGTTCTCTTTTAGTAAGTTTCGTTGTGGTGTTGCCCCAATAAGAACTGAGACCGGTAGATATGATAATCTTAGGTTAGAAGATAGAAAATGCCCAATTTGTAATACAGTGGAAGATGAATGTCATGTAATTTTAGAATATCATCTTTATAATGATAGAAATGCTTTGTTTGAAAAAGCAGCTGCAATTAATGATAATTTTTATACTCTGTCAAATGTTGATAAGATAATATTTTTATTTTCCCACTCATCTTTGATTTGTGTCTGTGCCAAAACCTGTATGTATAATTTTATCTTTTTATCAACTCCTATGTGTATGCTGCAAATCAGTTCTTTTCTGATCTGATCAGAGGGGATAATCGATACTTTAAGATATATATACGTCAAATCACATAGCCATGATCAAATTCCCAACCCCTATTGTTTAAAATAGAAAAAGTAGTTAGGGTGGTGGAAATGTATTGTTCGGATATAACAATAGATTTAAGTGGTGATAATTGCTCTGGTGGGCTATACTTTTTGAAACAAATAATGGTTACACTTTCTCCTTATTTTGATGAAAAGAACACATATGATAACTGATTTTATTTCATTCAATATACATATACCAATTTTATTGAATAATACAATGTATTTACACAATTTAATAATTGTAATAATCTGATCTGAACTGTTTGTTTTTGCTATTTTATTCAATATACATATGGATAATTCTAACAATTCTATTGAATTTTATTGAATAATACAATGTATTTACAACAATTTTATTTAACAGTGCAATGCATTTACAACTATTTTATTAAATAGTGCAATGTATTTACAACTATTTGATTTACTAATGCAATATATTTACACCACAATTGATCTGATCTGAACTGTTTGTATTTGCTATTTTATTCAATATATACTCATTTCAATGTCCCAACTTGATAAGTTGAGAAGCAGCATCCGTGTACTTCAACACATCCAAGGTTCCATTATTCAATCTGTCTTTCAGTTGATGAAATCGGTATTACAGTGAACAACTTAAACTTTAATTAACTATGTTTCAGTAATTATCAATTATAATCATATTTAAATAAGTTCTGGTCATTTCAGTTTGTAACATTAAATATATGACTATTTAATTATCATTAACGTAATCACCTTAATTAGTCCTTTAATTATCCAATCATAAATTGTTTGATTTTCAATCCACAAATTAAAACCACATTTTTTATTAACAAATATATGCGATTTATTTATCAAGAACAAGAACAAGAACAAATTTTATTCAGCAGTAAGCAAACACAATATGCTTTTAGCCTACATATTATTATTATCATAATAAATTGTAGTTTGCCTTATACATAATTTTCACTTTTTATGAGCAGTGTAGAAAAACATAGGTAAATTGGAAAGTTGGGAACATGAGGTTGTTTGCATAGGTGCTAAATTAAAAGGTTGGGAAAGTGAGATACAACCGATCATTTCTTCCACAAATAACACTTTATTCTGGAGGCGATATTCCTTATAAGCGATCCGCAAACACGTAAATGAGCTAATATTTAAAAAACCCACCATTCATCTTTTTGGTGTATCTGGTTTGAGGTCGCAGAAACAGAGAAATGAAAGTACATGTATCTTTATTAAAATTTAACGTTGACACGTCAGAATGAGTCTTAGCGGAACCACCATCCTTCCGTGGAACACTTGATAGTTATTTACAGGTGCCGGTCTCTATACTCAGATTCATTTTTTGGTATTCCTCCTTCTATAAAACTGGATAAATTGTAATTGTGTTGAAAATGGCAAGTCGTTATTAAGCTTGATCTCTTATCTTTTATTTCGATTATGAAAAAAAAAGTATGACAACTTATATAAATCACTCTCGAAGAATTCAGTTTTTAATCAAACTTTATTTCTAACCAGTGATTTAATTTATACATATTTCATATCTCAGATGATGGGCGAGTTTTAGATTATATTCATTTGCATATTTTGAATATATTTTTCTCTCTGCAGAGTAAAGAACACTATATGAACGGCAGAAGTTTTATTCTATTTTAGGTATGGTTGAATGTAAGGGAAACACATTTGAATTTTTATACAATGAGAACAATGGATATGGTTCAGAGGACATTGTCAAGCTCAACGTGACCCTAAATGGGTCATACGCCAGTTTAGGGAACTGGCCTCACTGGTGCCTGGGAAATCTACTCAAATGTGGTGCTGGAATAACTGTGGACATATGGTTGAAATTTACGGAAATAAACGACAATTCTTCGGACATCATCGTGTTCACCAGCGGCGGTCACAACTTCCACTCCAACGGTGTTTATCTGTTACAGGTAACGATTCATATTTCCACAAACAACGCCGGGTCCCATTCTTATCTTTACTTGAAGCAAAAACTGTAAAGTATACGGATGGCATAATATGGAGAACAACTAACTCTACTTAAATGACCATATTATATATACATACACGTCTATACATACGTCTATCTGGTTATCTGGCTGGCTGGCTGGCTGGCATTCTCTTATTTCATCTTCTGTCTTATGACTTGCCGGTCCCGATAAGCTCAGTCATTAGCGCGTCTGGCTATCCAAGGGATCGTGAGTTCGAATCCCCGCCCGGCTACAATCTCCATGATGGTTGGTATACGGCATTGCGTTTCATAATCATTCGTCTCTCATCGCTGATTCAATTGGAAAAGCGGAGTTGAGATGTGCTCGAATACTGGTTACCCTTCCAAAATCCCAGGAAACAGTGGTTAGATTAATTGATCGTCTGTTAGCTCTCGATGGCATAAAAATGATGCTAGATATCCAATCAATCAAACTGTCTCAGGATTCGATATAACTTGAGTTTTCTACTACTAACCCACGGCTGTCGTAAATGCACGCATTGCTTCCATATAAACATAAATATATCAACATTTATTGTTTTTTTTCTGAATAAGTTTATATCCACATAATATTCACGAGGCTGAATCGTCGCTCAATCACTTTTTATACATGCAAATTGTTAATGTTTTAGAGAAAAGTAAAACGCATAATTTATACTTCAACAGAGATATGGAGACGAGTATGAATTCGGCGTAAGTTATCAAGATTCCATCTGGACTCTCGGCTTCCGGGTCATTCCGGAACTCTGGATAAACATTCATGCTACATGGGATCTAATATTTGGCCTAATCGTATCTGTAGATGGTGCCCGGCATGAAAACTCCGATCCATCTAACAGAGATTACCAGCAGCTTTTGTTCGATGTTTTCAATGAAGTGGTAATAGGTCTGAATGTGGATGGTACCCAGCACACCGAGGATTCAAGATTCGAGATCGCAAAATTGAGCGTGTTTGATTGGTCAGGTTCGGCGCCCTCTACAACTGATATAGGTAAGTAGAACACGTGCTGGTTGGATCTTAAAATTAATGTAATGAAAATGGATTACGTATAAAATATATAAAACAATCAGATGATGATGATGATGATGATGATGGTGGCGGTAGTGATGATGATATGGTTGATGATAATGATGTTGCTGATAATGCTGATGTTGATGATGGTTCTGATTTTTACTAGGCAAAATCGATATTTTTGTAAAATAGCTTCCCTTACTTTGACTCGTTGTTTTTATTATTTCTGATGTTTTGGGTCATGTAGCTTTTTCATTATTATTTGCAAATAGAACACTATCTCAACCGTGGTAAGGAGCGTGGGGATTGTTGCATTTCACAGTATCCATGCATAAACGCATTTAAACCGAGTCTACTTTTTTCTTTTCTCATTATAGTCTGTTTTTCTTTTAATGAAATATCGTTCCGTAGGGCATTAAACATGATGAAAGTCGCTAAAAAATATGATTTTACAATAATTTAAAAAAAAAATCACAATATAAATCACAATATTCCTATATAAGTTTGTTCTGTTTCTTTCTTAATTTTTTCATTTTATTTTTTAATTAATATATGCATATTTACAAATTGAATATAAAACAACCCCCTCCCCACTTCCCTATAGTATACACTTTATAATATACATGTATTCAAGAACTCTACATAAGTCCTTAATATAAAAGTTATATTTGATCAAAATTTCAATTAACTACATTTTTTGATTTTCCCCACTGGCTTGGTGCTTGATAATCTAATCTTGTCATGTGACCAATTGGTTACACCACGCTAACTCTCCTCTCTTACAGTATTTGTTGTCGAAGAAAGGAATTATTTAATTAAAAAGTTAGATTTAATTTCAGAGATCTAACACACATCCGACATAAACGCAATTTTGAGGATAGCACGAATTTTATACGCAATAAAATAAATAATGTGATTAATTGACGGTGGCGTATTAATAGACCCCAAAACTTCCGTCATCTTTCGGATTTAGGAAAATCTGCGAAATGTTATTAATCGTTGCATCATTGCATTATAATAGCATTAATAATTAGGATGTTTTATATATATTCGAAGTGTTTTCATTGGAAAACGTCATTTTTTTAAAAGACTTTTACTTTTCAATGAAACCACTGTGCCGGACTATTTTTTACGTTTCTAGCGTAAACAAAGAAGCACGGCAATCACGTGTACCATGGTTCCACGCTTGTTCTAATAATAAAACACAACCAAAAATTGTTGTAATTTTCTTAGGTTTAATGTTTTAGTGATTTCTTTTGTTCAGCGATTTTAACCGGTTGCCACATTCAGACCATAAGTTGTTTTGAGAAACAATGAAGTAGGTCATAAAACGTTCATATTTGAGATGTAACGATACAAAATCTTGTACCATTGAACACAACCCTGGTTTACCGAACGTGAATACTAGTCGTTGACAAAAATTTCCTCTGACTTATTTATTCGACAGGATTAAATGTAATAAAAACATTTAATAGAAGTTCAGGAGCAGACGATCGCGAGACAATGTAAATATACAAACCTGACATAAAGTCATTTGGACTTTATTTGAATTGTACATAAATCGACATTCTTTACACATGCATACAAATCAGAGAAAAAAATGAATCTAATCCTATATCATGCCCGAAAATGAAAATAAAGGTACGTGGATTTTTGTTCATCTGATTCTGAGCATGATCGCAAAAAATTATGTTGGCCCTACTAGTATATGTTTATTGAAGGAGTTATGTCACGAATGTAAATATTGACCATTAAACAAATGAAATCACGAAATCACCTTTTCATTAAAAGCAGTTGTTCAGTTCTTACTCGAAACCACGTCGGCTTTTTCAAATAAATAATATTGCAAGCTTTCGGACTCGTGGTTATTTATGGTATACATGAAGCAATTATTTCTAATTTTCAGATTCACAGTTGCTTTGGATGGGATGCAACGAAATATCACCAACCCAAATAACGCCTATGATTGAACTGTCGACTGCTGTGTACGACTGCAGGGCCATCTGCGCTTCTACCGGAAAACCGATTGCAGCCATGTTGAGCTTAGACCAGTGCGCATGCGTAGAACTTGAACACCTCACGGCAGCGAAATTGGACAGAAACGAATGCGTTTCGATGGTGGACTGGGATTTTTATCGCGTGTTGTCCGGTCTCGCTTCCGAGGATTCCGATTTTAGCATAACGGTTACCGTACACAAATTAGGTGATAAAGATTATGTAATACCTTTTGAATCTGTAGCTATTAATATAGAAACAAACTTTGATATTAATGTACCATTTACTGTTGATTTCGGAGACGGAACAATTATAGAACTAGAAGGAAAAACCGTGTCATATTTTTGGATCACAGAGGGAACGTATGATATCGAAGTGCAAACGGAAATAGGAATAGCTAAAGTATCGGGAAGCACTACTTTCACAATTAAAAATGTTGACGAAGGATACGCCGGGGATTTTGTCATGCTGAATGCATTTCAGAGCAATGAAACCAATGTTGCTTTTTTAGATTTCACGTCGATCGACTACGCAACAGGAGCTTGTAATATCAAGTACGGGGATATTTCAACCGAAAATGATCTGTCGCTTACAAATCTTGACAAATATGTTGAAAACTCTCATTTAATGAACACCTTTTCAAATTTTGGACAATACAACTTGTCAGTGGATTGCATGAATCGCTATGGTGCAATCAGAAATAACACCCTATTCACATCTCGAAAGTTTGAAACAACATATCATTTTCACGAAGTCGGGTTAAACTTCACAACGACAATGGCGGGAGACCAACAATTCTACACGGACGTGAAAGTAGATCACAACGACCCAAATCTAAACGTTACTCTTCACCAAAATATGTCCACACAGATAGTTGATTCTGGCTTTCTGAGAATTCACGAAAACTACCTTACATATAACTACGATGACATCGTGATTGACAGACGGATAATTAGTGTACAAAACCAAATAAAGAAACCAGAAATATTTTCTCAAATTATTGACGGAGCCTGGAATCTAACCACAAATATTACAGTTCGAATCCCTCCAGGCAACGATATGTTCCTGAACGTCAGTTTCAGCGCCGGTGAAGATCAGACTTTCTACATACATCAGTTGAAATACCAAAGTGATATCGTATTTGAGATCATGTTTCCGATTTTGGGATATTATCCTGTCCTGGTAAATATTTCTAACGACATCAGCTTCAACACGGCAGATCTTCTTGTGTCTGTAGAGGTTCCCATCAGAACAATACGTCTGAGTATTGCAAATATTGTAGATAAAGTTAACCCAATCGAACTGAAAATCGATCTAAACGAAAATATGCAGGGTCCTGCTAAAGTGAATTTCGAAATAGATCACGGGAATGGTTTCGTCAATACACACTTCCTTTACAGTGACACGTATTTCTTTTCCAAATATGAACATAATTTTGTATACGCTGATTGGGGAACATACGATATTTGTGTGCGTGCGTATAATCGAATAAGCTCGGTGTCGGACTGTATCACTGTACAAATTGGCCAGAAAATCAAGTACGTTGACGTCCTAATGCCATCATCAGGCAGATTTGAGGTAAACGAAACCGCCAAGGCAATTATTCGATGTCCTAAAGGATCAGACAAGATTTACATTGTACAATTTGGAGACGGAGAAACGTTCGTTTTTACTGATCAATATTTAAAAGATACAGAGAATTTTGAAACAGAAACCACTACGGAAGTTCCAGCTACAACAGAAATAAGTAGCACAAATTTAATAATGACAACAGACTCTTTCTCAAACCAAACTGAACAAAGCACGACTGCATCTTATGGTTTATATTTAAATATAACATCAAATGCAACAACTGAATCAACAGCTTCCTCGATGTCTTCAACAGCTGGTGTAAGTTCTACATCATCTACTACTGATACAGCCAATCAACGCCGGCGTCGAAATGCAGACGGCAACGCAGATGCAACTACTACGCCGAATAGTATGAATGGGACCACAGAAGGTACTGTTCAAACAACTAATACACATAGTGACTCACAATCAACAACTGTATCTGCTGACTTTATCAACAGCACGGAGTCATACAACCAAAGTGTAAATAATAATACGACGAGTTCAGGAAATGCTTCATATTCCGCTAATATGACTTCGCAGTCAGGTAATTTGACTGCCTTGAATGAAACTACTCCAATGGCCATTGAAACAACCACCACAGAAATGCCGACAACGACTACAGTCATAATCACAACAACGATGGAACCTATTCCCGACGACGCAACTGACCCAGTTTCATCTAATTTCTCCACTGCCAGACGACGCCGGGATGGCACCATCGAAGTCTGTCACAGATATCAAGCCGTCGGCACTTATACCGTCAAAGTGAAAGCGGTGAATCATTTTAACTGGGTGAAGGACACTCTTTGTCCACAAGTCATTGTGGCTGAGGAAACGAAAAGTAATGCTTCTTGTGAAAAACAAAAAATAATTCTAAAACCTAATTTCAGATCATCATTTAAGCGTCCATTACAATTTTTCAGGTCTGATCAGATCAATTTAACTGCTTCGGTAACACTGCATGGATGTGGTACATCGAAGCCCACATACTCGTGGAAAACATCAAAACTTGTACAAGAAGATGGGAAAACGATCCAGAGACCATATCATGGCGCCGGTATATGTTTACAAGAACAGAACGAAAACATATTTCGCTACGATAGGTCTTCGCTTCCATTTGGTTTGTATAAAGTTACACTGACTGTTTCACCATCGGGGCATCCACTTAAGACGACAATGCAGTATTTCTACATGCAAGTAAACCCATCAGCTCCACATGCCGTGATTGAAGGGAACGACGAACATTTATGGTTTCTTGTTTACGGAACTACAATGATTAAATTCAGGCAGTCAATAGACCCAGATTTCCACAATTCTGAAGGGATTGAGTATGATCTTATTTGTATGAGTGAGTCTGAATTGCCCGACTTGAAAACCG